>MU224613.1:1022178-1146032 GCA_018584345.1 Thuja plicata
TGATAAGGACAAATTTGAAACCTTAGATCAATGTAAAGGTGGATATGTTAAGTTTGGTAATGATACACCTTGTAGAGTTAAAGGGAAAGGATCAATTCAATTAACTGACAAGATTAGATGTGATGATATGTATTGGGTTGATGATCTTAAGTATAACTTGTTGAGTGTTGCACAACTGAACACTTCTGGTTATAGAGTTGAATTCCATCATAGGAAAACAAAGATCTATGATGCTAATGGAGAATTAGTTGGAAGTGGTGAGAAGACTAGAGGCAACTTATTTTATCTAGACTTAACTAAAGAGACATGCTTGTTTGCACAATATAATGATGTTTGGTTATGACATAAGAGGCTATGCCATGTTAACTTTGATAACTTGGTAAGAAAAATTAAATTGAAAAAGGTTAGAGGGCTGCCTAAGTTAAAGAAACCTGAGAATGCAATGTGTAAGCAATGTCAATTGGGCAAAATGACTAAATCTAGATTTAAGAGCAAAACTCATACTTCTGAGAATATTTTGGAATTGGTTCATAATGACCTTTGTGGACCTATTGGTGAGAAAATTTATTGTGGAGACAAATATTTTATTCTATTTGTAGATGAATACTCTAGGATGATGACTGTTATGTTTCATAAAGAAAAATCTGATGCATTTCAGTTATTTAAGTGGTACTTGGCAAAATTTGAAAAGGAAACAGGTAAGAGTCTGAAATGTCTGAGATCTGACAAAGGATGTGAGTTCATTTCTAATGAGTTTCATAGGTTCTACAATGACCGAGGGATAAAAATACAGATGTCCGCACCTAGGACACCACCATAGAATGGTATAGATGAAAGAAGAAATTGATCTATCATGGATTGTGCCAGAACACTAATGATGGAGAAAAATATTGCATAGAAATATTGCAGAGAAGATGTAAGTACAATAGTTTATACCTTGAACAGAGTACAAGTCAAGAAAGGTACAAATGCTACACCTTATGAGCTATGGTATGGGTATGCACCTACTGTAAGTTATTTGAAAGTCTTTGGGAGTAGATGTTTTATATTGAAGGATAATAGAAATGGTAAACTTGATGCTAAAGGAGAAGAAGACATATTTCTTGGATATTCTACTAAGAGTAAAGCATACAAGTGCTTGAATTCTAACACTAACAAAATTGTGGAAAGTGCAACTGTTAGAATTGATGAATATGCAGAGAGAAATGAAGCTGAAAGCATGATTGAGCCTGAGAGTTACAGATCATTCACTTATCCTAAAGAGGAGGATTCTAAAAAAACTAAGAATGAAGTTGCCGAGCAACAGTCCACACCTGCTGAGACACAGAACAAAATTGTCAGGCAACAGAAGGTGACTACCGAGCTATCTGATGGAGATGCTGAGTCACAGCTTCAACCTGAACTAAATATGAATGATCAAACTGAAGTTGAGAAAGAGCCTACTTTGGCAAGATACGTGAGGAGGCACCATAAACCTAATCAATTCATAGGAGCAAAGGATTTTGCAGTTATGACAAGAAGAAAATTAAGAGAAGACACATGTTTTTTATGTGATTTTGAGCCTAAGACAGTAAAAGATTCTTTAGACAATGAAGACTGGATTCAAGCCATGAATGAAGAGATAAGAAAAGAATAATACATGGACACTAGTACCAAGGCCTGACAACAAAAATGTAATTGGTACTAAGTGGGTATTCAAAAAAAAGTTGAATGAACATGGAGAGGTAACAAGGACTAAAGAAAGACTAGTATGCAAAGGTTATGCACAAGAGGAAGGAATTGAATATGGAGAGACATTCACCCCAATTGCAAGATTGGAAGGAGTAAGAACTCTACTTGCATATGCAGCCTACAAAGGATTTAAAGTTTATCAAATGGATGTGAAGTCAGAATTTCTAAATGGGATATTGGAAGAGGAAGTATATATTGAACAAGCTGATGGATTTGTTGACCCAAGCAAGAGGAACATGGTTTGCAGACTACAAAAGGCATTATATGGATTGAAACAAGCGCCCAGAGCATGGTATGAAATATTGTACAATTATCTGATAAAGATTGGATTTGCAAGAACAAATGACAACAGCAATTTGTATTTGAAGACATAATAAGGTAAAGGAATTTTATTGGCTGAAAATTTTGTTGATGACATCATATTCAGTGGACAAGATATGATATGCAAAGCATTTGCAAAAGAGATGCAAACTAAATTTGAAATGTCTATGTTTGGTGAGATAAAATTCTTTGTTGGTCTACAAATACATCAAATGAAGAACACTATCTATATCACTCAATCAAAATATGTCAAGGAGATACTGAAAAATTTTGGTATGGAAGATTCAAAACCAGTGAGTACACCCATGGCTACTGGACAGAAGCTGACAAAGAATGATGATACAAAAGAGGTAAATCAAACACTGTATAGATCAATGATTGGTAAGATGCAATATGTTGGACATAGTAGACCTGATATTGTATTAGCAGTTGGAATTGTTGCTATATTTTTTGCTAATCCAAAAGAGACACATATAATGGCAGTGAAAAGAATTTTGAGATATTTGAAAGGTACAGAAGATTATGGCCTATATTACAAAAGGAATGACAAGTTTGAACTCAAAGTCTATACTGATTCTGACTAGGCTGGTAATGTGGATGATAGAAAAAGCACCACATGAGAAGCATTTATTTTGGGGAAAAGATTAGTTTTCTAGACAAGCAAGAAATAGAATTGCACCTCACAATCTACAGCTAAAGCTGAGTATGTGACAGCAACATTTAATTGTTCAAACATTGTGTGATTGAAGATACTACTAAAAGGTATGAAGGAGGAGATCATAGAACCAATTTTCATATATTGTGATAACACAAGTGCCATTAATATTTCTAAAAATATTGTAATGCACTCTAAGAAAAAGCATATAGCTATCAAGTATCATTACTTGAGGGAGCTAGTTCAGAAGAAGGAAGTGAGATTGGAATATGTGAACACTAAGGAACAGTTGGCAGACATATTTACAAAAGCATTACCCAAGGATGCTCATGAGTATCTAAGAGGTAAATTTGGGGTGATTCCCCTAGCAGAGGCTAACTAGTTATGAATGGTACTGTTGCATCAAATTTCTTAATCAGAACACTTGACACATTGATGCACAGTGAGTCACATTTTTAGGATGCTGCCTAAAAATTGAGAAGTAGAAGACAAGTACATAAAAGAAGATCAGTCATAAACAAAGATGACAGGAACAAAATGATACAAAGATTAGAAAAAGATGAATATGCATAATAAAGATGTCAACATATTTGGCATTGTTGTCAAAGAGGGAGATTATTGCTAAAATAGATATGAGGGAGATATTACTGAAAGAGGGAGCTGAACAAGCAACATAAACATTTCAGTGTGATTATAGACACAAAGGGAGTCAGAATGAAGCTAAAGACATTAATGAAGATTTGTTCATATCAAGGAACACACACACTTTTTGGATTGTATGGTAACTTTGGTTGGAAATTATTGTTTTACAATTTAGTGTTTCCATCAATGCCAAAGAGGGAGATTGTTGGAAAGATTGCTACAATGTAGACAATTATTATTTTGTCATTGATGTCAAACCTTAATTGGTGAGACTATTTCTATATGTTTGAGTACCATATCTATTGATTGATGAATAATTGAAGAATAGGATAACAAGAAGACCGAGGAAATGGTTGAGTTATGAGTATACACTAGGGTACTTGATCATTTGGCACTTTGGCAAAGTGATATGTTGTTTATCTTTCACTGACAGTTCACTGGAAGGTGATGCTGAGCAAAGAAAAGTTGATTCCGAACAAAGCAAAAGGTGATGCTGAGAAAAGTGAAAGGTGATACTGAGCAAAGCAAAGATGATGCCAAGCGCCAGTGAAATGTCAAGGGAGACAGACTAGCCAAGCAATAGTATTTTAGTAATTGATGAGATTTGAGATCTCTGATCTCTGGCCGACATAGTTGATTTTATTGGGATATGTATTGTTAATTAAGATTGGTCCACACTCATTTAATGCACGGGAAACCATTATTATTGCATGGATTCAATGTTTAATTAATGATTGTATTGGAAAAGTAAATTAAATGTAATGATGGAAGGATCCATTGGATCTGACCTAACCTAAGATCTATGATCTTAATTAAGCGGAAAAAGATCTATCTGACCTAGATGAAGAGGTATAATATAACCTAGAGAGGTTATTGTCATGTATCTAAGTGTAAGGAGAAGTTGTATGCAATAGTATTGCATGGTTAATTGACTGATTGGCAAGACCTAGCAAAGAAGGTTGAGCAGAGAAGTAGAGAGAGATTGCTTGACAGATTTCCAAGCAGATTTGAAGTTTGAGATGAAAATAGAGGCCACTCAGTGAATTAGCATTATAGATGAAATTGGATCTGGATTTTCAAAGTAAGTTGTATGTATCAGATCACACATGCTGATTACTTTTTAACCATTGTATCAGTTCAAATCCTTTAACCAGGTTGACCTAGCAGTCATTGTATAAATCCTTTGAACAAGGTGACATTCAGATTGGAAATTTCTAAGTCCTCTAACAAGGCCAATCCTGATAGGGTGATTAAATCCTTTAACCAGGTCACATTTTACAGCATGTTTTGTAACCTTTAACAGGGTTGGCTCCTAACAAGGCATCACTTTAGAAGAGTGAAATTTTGGTAGCATGTTACTAGTGTTTTTTCCCATATTGGGTTTCCACGTTAAATCATGGTGTCAAAATGTGTGAATGTTTATGTTGTATTTTAGTATTAAGTTTCTGTAAGCTTATTTCATTAGTACTGTAAAACTGCACACTTTTGTTGCTTATTGCTACCGAGCATATCTAAGTTGTTGAAGTGGTATAAAGTTTTATATGGGCACATCTGGACCTGAGGATAACTGATTCACCCCCCCTCTCAGTTATTATAAATTCATTCTAACATAGTTTTTTGGGTATCAACCCCACCATATTTTTCTCCCTCTTACAAGGGTTTCCATGATAAAAATAGTGGTGTTATGTGTTATGCTTTGTGGATGCTTGATTTGTTTTAATTCTATTGCATAGTTACACTTGCATGTTTGGTTGTATGGAAGTTGTTTAAAATCATAATCAAATTCTTGTTTGAATTGATTCATTACCTGTTTGCATTGATTCACCCCCCCTCTCAATGCCTCTATATACTAACAATTGATATCAGAGCCAAGTTCCCTTAAAGAATCCTAACAACTTGGGAGAGATACTTAAGGAAAACATGGAGTTCTATAGAAGGAAACTTACATAGACTAAAGATATGATTGAGAAAAACAAGGATGAGTTGAAGATCTCTAGGGCTAAGAGACAAGAGCTGGTTGAACAATTGAATGAGATTCAAGATCTCATCAAACACCTATCTGAGAAGAGTGGATATGATGAATCTGAGGTAGAGGTTGTGGTCTTGTTGAATGAGAAGCTAGCTAATGAAAACAAGTACATGCATAAGGTGTTGGAAAATCTTAAGAAAGAAAAGAAGAACATTCAAAGGGAGTTGGAAATATTCTCAATGAGAATGGGTCAAGATTTAGAAGAAAGGAAAGTTGTGGATGAAGCCAAGAAGATTGTAGTTTTTTAAGGAATCAAAAAGTAGATGAAGGAAATGTGGGTTAAGAAAAGTGAACTCAAATATTTTGAATTGATAGAGAGCTCCACAAAATCAAGTAATGTGGATAATTCGTCATTACACTAAGTCAATGCTATTTTCTTAGGGGGAGAAAATAAAGTAAGATCTATAACCTATCCCCTAAATTGTGTGCGTGGTAAGATTTATCACCATATTTAGATGCCTAATGATGTTATGAAAGAATTTTATGAAGAATCTTGTATTATATATGATTCTATGCGATCACATAATGATTTTTATGACAACAATCTTTTTATGTTCTAATTGTTGCAACTGGTTAAAGGTACTATTTGACTGTTGCATTTATTTCTTGGAAATGTAATGTCATAAGGGAAAAAGTGAAGTTCATTTGTCACAATGCATTCTACAAGGTAATTAGATCACTTGCAAGTGATTCTAAGGCAATTGAAGTGATTGTGGATTGATAGTTGTGATCTTGTGCTAGAATTGAAGCGGTTTTTGAAGAACCCTTATCAATGAAAAAAGTGGTATTTCTTTGTATTGTGAAGGTTATATATTGTGTTTTTCAAATAAAATCATTGTTGTCATTATTGGCACTCCTTTATTGGTTGATATTATAGAGGAACCGAGGCCAGTATTTAAGTTGCAACCTTTGAAGGCGGTAGAGAATGATCCTGTAGGTGCTTTATCTTCAATACCCCATGGTGTATTGTTAAATGAGGATAAAAGATTATTTGTCCATTGTAATATTGAGGATCTTGTTCAAATGTTATCTTCAATGCATATACCCAACTATGTAATGAATCTGGATTGAAGAATGAACATAAGCATTTGGAGGACAAGGGTTTTACTTATGTAGTCAACCTACGTAATGATTTCAAACCCGACTAGATAAAATATGTGCTAATTCATGTTCATGATCAGTTCTTATGGTTGGATAGGCCGCATAAGATTACCAAGGAGATTATTTATGCGGTGACATGGTTGTGCGCGAATGATGATGTACCTATTCTAAGAACAATTCTTGTTGGTGAGGTCACTTGTCTAACAAAGTCAAAACAAGGTCAACACGCTATGACAATTATTGAAATTTTAGATATAGAGGTCAAGTTTGCATCTATGGTGATTGGTTACAAAGTATATCAATTGAGCCAATTCAATAGTGTTCCCAGTGGTAGTATTCATGGTGCATATCGGATGGTGAAGGAGAATGCATAGTACGACCTATGTGAGGTGATGAGAAGTCAATTCTTTGTTAACATGGAGAGAATTCAGAAGGACAAGAAACAAAATTTCAAACATGGTTTGTTGTTGGTATGTATATTCTTCTACTTGTAAAATCATTTCCCTGGTATCGGTGCGATTCAGTGGTTGACCGATAGACTTGTAGTAGCACAAATTAAGGAATGTATAAGGATGTTAGGAAATAAATTTAATATTACAATGTGGGGTTATTTCAAATATATCCAGAAAATAATGCATGAGAGAGAGAGGATTCCAACCGGTATAGTAGAGAAGTACAGAGAAGATATATGTTTTGTTGTGGATACCGATAGATGTATAATGCAAGAAGTACAACCAAGAACTTCTTGGGATCTACCACTAGATTATGAGCTATATGGTGATATTATATCACTCCATGTTGATGAGTTACTATCTAAGTTGATCGATGCCAGTACTCCCAGGTTTGGTACCTATGAAGAAACTTATCTGAAAATTGATTCACAGCTAAAGGCACTTGTGATAGAGAGAAGAGTGAGGAAACACATTGATGTTTTAGCCAAGAAGAGTGGTATTACAAAGGAAATGATGGATGAGATTAGGGAGAATTTTGTGACTAAGGAGGAAAGGACGTCTGCTACTGCTGTAGAAATAGAAGAGGTAGAGGTTGTATAATATACAATATGTTAGGTAATAGGAAGACAAAATAGGAGTTCCATAGTGTAAAAAGAGGCTGCTTCCCCTGCTACTAGAGTGCATCCTAAGAGAAAAATCACATCAAAACCTAAACCTACAGTGGTTAAGGAAAAGGAAAAGGAAAAGGAAAAAGAGAAGACATATGTGACTGAACATAAAACTTACAAGGCAAAGAAGGGAATAACACATGGCTACAAAGAGTCAAAAGGCAAGAGTAAAAAGAAGGATAGAGCTGATGAAGAATAACCTAAAACAAATTCTAACAAAGAGCAAGATGAGTTGAGAGACATTGACAAAAGATCAAAGATTGTTGGTATGACAACTGAGAAATCAGTTAAACCTAAGACTATGAGAAATTTTACTACTGATAGCATAGATAAGAACATAAGGGAATATGGAGGTGTGGGAGATTCCAATTTATGCTATGAAAAATATGATGATGAAGGTAAGAAAAAGGTAGAAGATTCTATTCTATAAATTTTGCATAAGTTTTTTAGACGACCTAGTGATTTGCATAAAATGGTACCTGAACCACTTTACAAGAATATTGATGCTAGGTGGAGATATGCTCTAAAACAAGATAGATAAATGATGGAACAAGCATTGATTCTACTTAAGCCTGAACTATCTATGGAAGAAGTGAAGATCATAATTGAGGCTATTAGACATGAATTTAGAACAAGAAAGAGAGTATGCAGAATACTCATTGGTAATCACAAGAAGTGCATGATGAGACTCTTGATATCATGAAGAAGAAATTAGAGAAATAAGATGAACTGGTGGACTATACTCAAGAGGAGAAAAAAACACAAGAGGATACCATTGAAGAGGTAAATGTAGATGAATTTTTCACTACTGAGCAAGTGATTGAAGGAGTTATTGGTGATATACCTTCTGATACTCCTCAACAAGCTCATATTGTTGAAGTTGAAGATGTGTGAAGAAAAGAGGAAACACATAAGGATAAGACTGAAGAGGTGGTGATACCTTTTGCAAATGATGTAGTTAGACATACATGTGATGTTGGAAATAAAGATGAAGCTCATGAAGTTGATGTTGCAACATTAAGTAAAGAGGAAATTGGATCTAAGTGGGTGTTGAAGTTACAAGAAGAAGAAGAAGAAGAAGGCTATGGATATTCCTGAAGAAGAATCAAAGATGAATTTAGAAATGAGGATGTTGAGGTCATACAAGGACCTATTGATGTTACCAAAATGAGTCCTAGTGAATTAATGAGAACATCAGAGATATTAAAGTTGAAAGCTAAAAGGGACACACTTAGAGATGAAAAGAAACAAGAAAAATTACTTCAGTAAGATAGAGACACTCTTGCAAATATTGTAGTTGAATTTGACTATGATCCTAATGCTACACCAATTGAGAAAATGGATACTTCGATCAATTCTATCACTAAGAAAGTTACTAGCTTGGAGGAAGCTTCAATGAATAGATAAAAGATGGATTATGAAAAGAAGAGGACTGATAAGTTAATGGAGACTTTTGCATTAGATAAAGGGAAAATTTACAATTTATGTGAACCAGGTGAAGGAAAATTTAAAAGAGGTTGGAAAATTACTTGCTAAAGTTTCTAATTTTTCATTATTTACCCAAGATTTGGAGCTAAAGAGAAATGAAGCTCAACAAGAGTTTAAATTTTTAATTACTAGTTTTGATCCTATTTCATATCCAGCTACCACTTATGGATCACAAGTTAAGGTTATAAATCAAAAGATGAAGACATTACAATTAGAACAAGATAAGGGGATCACTACTTTACTAGAGTTACAAACTTATTTGATTCCTACAGTCGATGTAATGCAACAAAATGTTAAATATTCAGAGGTAACACTTGGGTTACCAGACATGAGTACACTTGAATCGATGTAGGAATTAGCTTCTATATTACATGGATAGAATCATGCCTTAGAGAACTTGTAGAATTCATGGGAGAGTTATTTGGAGACAACTAAAGCTAATTCTAGAGATGTTTTTGACATGCTATGATCAGTAAGATGATTTCATTTTTGAAGTTCATTTATGTACCTTTCTCATTATTTTTAAAGGGGGAGTGATCGGTGTAGTGAAAATAATGTTAAGTGTCTAGTTTAGTGATCAAAGGGGGAGTAAAAGTAAAGTAGTGCAAATTTTGATGGTAATAGTTGAGTTTGAGTTCTATGCATCTATGTGTTTATGCATAATCTATATGTTTGAACTATCTCTGGCCATCAATGCCAAAGGGGGATATTGTTGTCATTTTGATGGATTTTGGAGTTGAGATGCAATGTTTGATGTTTATGAGTTTGTCATTAATGGAAACTCTATTTGATTTGATGAATAGGTTACAAATACCGATCGACTAGATGGATAGGTAAAGAAACATAAGCGAAGTGTTTTGATCGGTTAACTGGAAGATAGTAACATAAAGTATTTTGAGTGGTGATTGAGATAGTGATAACATTGGATGGTGTGATTGTTACTAGAGCATTATTTTGGTCAGTCAAGTTCAGTTTACCGACCGCGATAGTTAACTCAATGTTTTGAGTAAGTTGCTATTTTGGTGATGTGTTTAGTTTGAACCGATTGGTTCTTGATGATCAGATGATCAAGGAAGTTGATTATTTGTCGGTGTTTGGTAATAAAATTTTGTATTGCATTTTGGGTCGACATATTAGGTATGATTGGCATTGATTTTTATAAGTTTGGTCAATGTTTTGGGCTAACTTATGGAATGTTTTTAAAGTCTTAACTGACTTAAGAACAATAGTATAAAGGTAAGCTAAATTGTGTTATTTAGGGTTGTAGATCATGTTATTGGTGGTTGTGATCATATACAAAGGAAAAACATTGTGTCAGGGGTCAAAGATTGGATTAGATCTGATAGGAAAGTAGTGTCATCCCTAGATCAGTCACTTGAGTTCTGTTATGCCCTGCATACCTGTCCCTACATTTTGTGTGTGAAATGTTGGGTCCCCTCTTTTCTCTTTTGGCTCTTGCCTTGTTTTCTTTGCCTTTGTTTCTTTTTGTTTTCTTCTCTGGGTTTTCCTTCCCATGAGGTTTGCTTTCTTTTTCTTTTTGTCTTTCGTATCTTTAGGACCCGGTCCCAGAGTTGGTTGTTTCCTTTTTAGAGTCAGATTCTGGACTCTAGGATTCTCTGCCATGATGTCTCCTTCGCGTAAGGAGACATGGTTTCTCGGAATCCCTGGGTCCGGAGTCTAAAGGTTTGCCTGTTCCAAAGATTGTGGGAAAGAGGGTAACTTGCTTTTTGCCTTGGGTATAAATAAGATT
Source organism: Thuja plicata (assembly GCA_018584345.1). Classification (NCBI taxonomy): domain Eukaryota; kingdom Viridiplantae; phylum Streptophyta; class Pinopsida; order Cupressales; family Cupressaceae; genus Thuja; species Thuja plicata. Next base: position 1,033,016 of record MU224613.1, read on the forward strand.
TACATGTCACTTTTAGAGTTACCGCTATTAAAACACTTAGAGTTTTTAGAGCGATTCCTTGATGATTTGAAGTGCGAATTAAGTGCAAATTACTCTGAGCTTAGTGGATAACTATGAGTTGATTTTTGGTAGCTGTTCGTGGGCATTGGAGGTCAAAGCTGTTGCAGAGTGGTCCTAGTACCTCCTCTCTTTTCTATTCTTCGGATTCCTAGGTAGGTCTCCTAGTTCCTTCCTTCATTTTGTTTGTTTTTGGTTTGTTTTGTTTTGGTTTTTGTGTTTTCTGCTTTTGGTTTGCCACCCATTGGTGGGTTGGCTCTGCCAGAGGGTTGTCCGCCCTCTGCCCAACTGTAGGTTAATGTACATTTTGTATTTTTGGTCTTAGGATATCTGCTGTACATTGTGTTTATTTTTTTATACTGTGAATGATGTATATTTTTGTATATTGCATGTATATATGCTTCATCCCTTGACCCTCCTATATTTTATGTGTATATGCTCTGTATATCCATTCAAGCTCGCAAATTCTTCATGCTCTATCTAGCACTTTGGATTCCTGAGGCCGAGCTTATCGAGACATAGTCATCATGGTTTGAACTCGTCACCTCGCTGGTTCAAACCATGGCAACTCTCTCTCTCTCCTCCATCACATCACCATAATAGCAGGATAAATTTCCCATGAGTGGGCATTCAAACCATGTCCCATCTAGCAATAAATTCCCTTGTGTCATCCCACTTGTCATCATAAATGTCTTTACACCACCTACCATCTTACCACGTGCCAATGCACATCGACCAAAATATGGCTTGTTGCCAGTCACATCAGCAACGGCTAGTTTGTCTGGACTTCGGACCTCCAACAGAACCTTGTCTTCTACTTCTCCTTGCCACCTTGTTAGTAAAGCTTCGGAATGCTAAGTCATGTTCATTTTAGATACTCTAGAACTTTTAATATATGTACTAACGCTTGTTTGACAGGTTCAGGTTGGTGAAGAATCTTCTGAAGTTATAATTTATGTTTATATATGTCCTGATGGTTCTTTGGTCTTGTAGGTTGTAGATAGATTGATTGAAAATGTCTGACAATTTTTCCCCTTCTGATAGTCCAGAACTACCCACCACCTCTACCCGGGCAGCTACAAAGTCAAAGATTGAAAGAATGTTAGAGAAGCTACCTTTAACCTCTAAGTATCCAAAGGATGGAGGTATTGCAGGGTCCAAGATAGACTCCAAAGTTCAGGAAATAATGGATATGGAACCCGGGACTTGGGCCGAATTGCAAAGTTTAATCTAGGCCATTTATAGGTTAAAGGCTGAAGGAGACAAGATGGTCACTTGCTTAGCTACCTCTAGCATCATAAAGGCTACAAAATTTCCATGTGTGGTGTAGTCACCATAACTAATGGGGCAGCTAGCAGCACTATATAATGTAGCCACTCACTCAGTTCTTCTTTCAGATCCCCGACCACTATAATATCCCACCATAATTGTCACATTGGATGCTCCCACCTTTGCTTCCAGGTTGGGAATTCCTCAGTTCAAAGGGGCCATCGTCATCACCAGGGCCAAATCATTGGAAGAATTTGGTGAAGCCAAAATCATTTCTTGACAACACCTCAACAATCAATGGTTGAAGTCACCGAAGCAAGACCGCAAGAGAATGAAGTTGGAAATTCCCTGCAGGGATTTCAAGGAGCCAATTCAAGCGGGCATCATATTTTTATGCAGGATCTTTGGATGGCCCCATGCCCGGGAATTATCGGTATGAATGTATTATTTCCTGTATTGCATCACAACACACAACATGACCTTCAACTAGGAGGCTATTATATCTAACCACGTGGATGCACAGTTGAGGACTGTTGCCCAGAATTCCCAATTTTACATGACATCATATGTGCTGTGGGCATTAGCATAGAAAAGGCCAACTTTTCAAGGTTTGGGAATAGCCGGGGAGCTTGGGAACGGTCTGGGGTAGGTCACATCATGGGATCATTATCCTCAACTGTAGTGGGAGCTTAGTTTTCTAAACTTCTACCAGGTAAATGACGCCTTCATTTACCATAAAATTCTAACACTTACCTGAGATTCTGGGTATCGCCTCTCATAGGCAGTAATGACGCTAGTCAACTCCTATGATTAGTATTTTATTTAGTTCCAGCATCACACCTACATTAGGGTGACAGGCTTCAATGGGAAGCCCTATCTTCTTACCCGGTATTGTGGGGATAGAATTATTCTCTTGGAGTTTTGCAGGCAGATGATGGATCTACACACCTTCTTCACATTGAAGAAGGTCATCAATGTCCCATTCCCTTTCTCTTGTGGGAATTATACATGCAACCTCTTTGTGGCTCGGGAGGTAGACAACGAGTTGAAAAGCTTGGGGCTAGTTGAATTCAACCACCCCTAGAGAAACTATGATCCCCACGACAAAATTGCCATAGCACTACCTTGGGTGTCCCCACTGCATAAAGAGGATATTGAAGACTTCTGGGCAGACTGCCAGGGTAGTTTTGATCTCCGGGCCTGACAACATACAAGGATGAGCAAAGGGCTCATGGAAGCACTGGAACTTTGAACTTTTTCGAAGGGTTTCAAAGATGGTGGGCCGCTGGAGGATCCAGCATACAAAGGACAGGGGCTAGATAAATTAGACCTCCCTCCAGTAGATTGGGCCACTCTGGAGGATTTAACAATTGAAGGGGTATGCCACCCCATCATAGAGGCAAGTCATAGATACTTTGTCTGGGTGTGCCCCAAGAGCACCTAAAATAAATCAACGGTCAAGAAGACCATTCCCTGTTCAGCCAGCACTGGACCTTCTTCATCCGTCGCAGTCGCTGAAGCAAGTGTAAGTAAAGGAAAAGAGAAAGAGGGAGTCCAAGTGCCCAAGGTGCCTCCTCAAATTCCCACCCTTTTGATGGCCTAGCTGCACAAGCAAATGGAGGCAGAAAAGTTGGCCAGCTAGTAAATCAGCATGCAAGTATCTACCTGTCTCCCAATCACTCCAATGGCATCTGCTTGCCCAATGGGGTCCCCTTTGTTGGCAGCCATGATGAATAGATATACTTTCACTGAGGTAGAGTCTACTAGCATTCTAGATACCAGGGCTTCACTCATAAGGAGAAAGGAAACAACCATGACCCCTGTACCAAGCGCCGCCCCTGGTATGCCAGAGAAGCCCCTAGTAGATGTAAGTTTGGACTCTCCCAAACTGGAGGATATTTCAAACTCCTCTCTGCCACATGATGATTTTGATGATACCTTCTTGGTGGAGGAGCTTCTAGAGATTCAATAGGGTGTTAGTCATGCAGTCGAGGAAATTGAAGCTCAGGATAAAGAAGAATTCCTTGTAGAAAAATGATATATCAGAGAAAGAGGCTCAGGAAGTGGTGCCCACAGAGCTTGGCAAGGAGAAAGTACCAATCCAGGAGGTTGGGGATATACCAAGGTAGCCCACAAATGAGTAACCAATGGTCAGAGAACCCAGACCTAAGGGAACAACCGTACCTCCAACCATCACGGTTCAAGTGCCTTTGGTAACTTCTGGGGACCAAGTGCCCCGAAGCACTTTCGGTGAGGTAGTAACGATGGCCACCTTGTTAAAATTTGGCTAGAAACCTCACCCACCTCCAGAAGATGCCCCGATGGAGGAGAAAATTGTAGTAGATGAGGCCAATAAGGTCCATGAATAGTAGCAGCAAATGGACCAAGAGGTCTTGGATAAGGAAAATGAAGAAGCTGCTGATACCACCAGGGAAGACGAAGTCCTTGAAAATACAGAGACTGAGATCGAAGAAAACATCCCAGGTAATATTGCAAAAGATACCAGCATAGAGGAAAACATCAAGGGTTCTGGAGAAAAGGAAACAAGAAAAGAACAAGAACAAGGAGCCTCAGAACAGGAGCAAGAAAAGGATCCCAAAGATAACATACACTCTGGGAATGTGCCACCAGATTCTGAAAGGGATCTTAATGAAAAGATATTGGCAGCAAGGTCATCCCAACCACCCCAATGGCTGGTGGAATATAAGAAAAGGAAAGCCACGGCGGCAACCACAAGCGCTCCCCTCTCATTGGCCAAAATGATGGCCAGGAATATAGAGGCGAAGAGGCCTAAGAAAGCGCGTGTGGTCCATACTCTCCAGACCAACCTAGCAGGTAGTACCATTGCGATCATTATGACACCCCCAATAAATGCAAATGCAGTGACCGTAAGGCTTGAAGACTAAAATATAAAAAAGGTAGAATTGGGGAAGAGAGACAAGCAAGGTGAATTGGACTTTCTAAAAGAGGCTACCAAGGTGATAGAGGCCCGGTATATAAAGCAAGGCCATAAGTTGGAAGAGGAAAGAGAAACAAATGCCAATCTCCTCATGCTTCTAGCAGACCTAACATGGTATCTAGCTGAAGTCCACCCCGGAACCCCTTCTTTTGGATTACTGCTTGCACAGGATGATGTGGAATCTCTGTGCATAATGAAGAAGAAAGCATGAGTAGTGGATGGGTGGGCAGCCGAATAGGTAACATCGATGAGAGAATTTCTAGCAGTGTCCTTCCTAGACCTCTATAGGGTTGATCTCGTCCTCAACCATGCAAGAAGCTCCGCTCAGATATGGGAGAAAGACTTGGAAAAATATGAGAAGTGGAAGGCCGAGTTGGAAGAGATCCACAACCTAGGCAAGGAGGTTGCCACAGAGTCTGGTATTTTGGGAGAAAAATCATATGATTCCCTCCAGGTCCAGTACTCTAGACTTGCCCTTAAAATTGAGGTTTGAAAGGAACTGGTTAAGACCTTAAAAGAGAAGCTGACTGTATCCTGATATCCTTTGGGTTTATTGAAGGCATTCATGGTTGGGGTATCACAAGTTGATCCCTTCACCACTGGAACATGTACCCCAGAGGACTATGTCCTCAGCAAGTTCGACGAGTGGATGGAGTCCCTATATCTTCTAGCCAGAGATTTTGACTAGGGTAGGTTTTCTAGATTGTCAAAGACCATGATCTGGTCACATGATGCCATCAAGATGGTGGACAAATTCTGGAGCAGGGCTGAAGAAGTTGAGGATGCGTTGGAGGCTGTCTGCAGCCGGTGGGATAGAATCTAGAGTATAAATGAGGAAAGCATAAGCCAAGTAGTGGAAGCTTGGGAAAAATCATAAGTAATAAAGTTCTCCAGATCTAGGAGAATCTAACTAGCACCATGTTTTGTATTCTTTATTCTTTTGGAACACAAGTTCCCAAATCTCAGAGTTTTGGATCCCACATTTTTGAATTCTTCAAGTGACCCGTGTCCTGGTTCCCAAAGTTGACCGGTCACTTTCAGGGTAGTTAATGAAGGTTTTCAGAAGATGGGTAACTGCAACAAGGCATTTCAGCTCGATAGGAGGTTTTTGATAGGTGGTCTTCCCAAGGTGCCACTTCAAAGATACATTTGGCACATCAGAGATAGGGTTCCATTTTCCCATTTATGAGGCATGTAGCCTCGATTCCTAGGGGATTGAATTTCTTCTTTCTCCTCCTAGCTCTCTTCTCGAAGTTGATTCTTCCACTCTACCTTTCTTGTCTTATTCTTCTGACATGTCAGGCCTTTTTTGTCTTGAGGTCTTTTGTAGTGTGGTGCAAGTAGTACCGGCCACCAGATAATATATTATATTGTAAAGTGTAAAAGAAGTTAGGGTTAGGTTTAGGGCAACAGATGTGTATAAATAATAAGTCTGACTTCATTCCAAGGGTCGGTGAAATTGATTATTTTGTAGTCCATAGTTAATAGCAATCTAGTTTTCTTAGTTCTTATCTGCAGAGCTCAATGCTCCATAGTTTTAAGCTTTCAGTATTTAAATCCTCCCCTGGAGTCACCATTGTATCACACACCAGTGCTTGCTGGAAAGATGTTAATAAAGAAGGAAGGGTTCTCTCAATGATGTTATTGGCATTCTGTCTTCTGGGTTAATGGTATTTTATGCTTTGTGTTCTTCATGTCCTTTGCTCTGATACTTAAAGTAGATTAACGACCTCCTTTCCTTTGCTATTGATAAAATATGAACTGATAGTTGTATATTTCTTTGGTATTTAGTGTAGTGTGTTAGAGAATTATTGATGTTTTGAATGTTTAGCATAACTATAGGTAGATGAAATACTTCTAACTCTGCAATATCTTTTTAAGTTTATTTTCTAAGTGAAAGCATGCTTGGAGGAAACCCCACTTAACTGAATCTCTGAAGTGTACAAGTTGAAGATAACCAGCTAGCCCCCTAGTAAAAAATAGTCACATCTCCCAACCAAGCCCCACACTATCAAGACCCGATGCTCACATGCTTGGAGGCCCAGGAAATCTCATTTCCCTGGACAACCTTTACAGGTGAAGTTGGCCGGTACCCCGGTACCCGGTGACAACTTACCTCTGTTGGTGGACCCGGTCACAAAGTCACATCAATAGAAACTGGCACTAGAAGGAGGACATGAACTTGTCCCCCTCTCAGGATTCAAATTTTACACCGCCCAAAAGCTCCCCAAGCCATATTTTTAGGAGTCAAGCCTTCAATGGGATTGGGTCATTCTCCCCAGTGAGATTTGAAAGAGTCCTTAGATCAGCCCCCAATCCCAGAAGGTTTGTTGAACTTGAGCCCCCTACTCGAAAGAAATAGACCCCAAAGGTTAGGCCAACCACCATTATCTGGGGATCTAGCATACCACAGAATACCTAGGTCACCCAGACAATCCCAGGAAAATGTTCAACCTAGTCAAAATTCAACTCCCCCAATGGCTACATATTTTGGAAATACCGGGTCCCCAATGAGAACTTTTCTGGGTGCAACCAATGATTTACCCTCGCACCTAGAAAATATTTTTCCACAATATGAGAACTTAGGCTCACGAACCGCAGAGGAACACTTGCAGGCATACAAAGATTCCATGAACCAACACTAGATCTAACATGAAGATGTTGTGACCCAAATGTTCCCTCTATCCCTGGGATAGAGCGAATTGAACTGGTACCTTAATCTTCCTGCCAACTCCATCAATAGTTGGTAGGACATGGAGGATGCCTTCCTGGCTGCCTTTCGTGTACACATGGACCCAGCTTGGTCCCACAGCCAGTTAATCTCTATTAGGAAGGAACCAAACAAAACCCTTGCAACATTCAATCACTGGTTCCAACGCGCCTTGAAGCAGTGCACGGGTCCCTTCATCCCATCCACAGAAGTGACTATCCAGACCTATCTCAATGTGATGGACCCCTTCCTTGCCACTCTCCTCTAGAGAACTACCACACCCAGTGATCGGGATACTTTGGCGAAGGTTTACAACCTAGCCTTAGAAATATCCCATGGCCTTAACAAATCCACAGGCGGGATTGGACAGAGCACACCATTCAACATGGTCCCCGACGGAACTCCTTACATTGGGAGATATAACCGCAATCAGGCAATGGGTGCCCCCGTGATGGCCATGAATCCCCCGCCACCGCCGATAGACCAGCAGGCCCGATATGTGTATCCATTTCAAACCTAGACAACATCGGGTCTAGAATCTTTTCCTTGGAATAAATTGTAGCCAATACAACAACCACATACACAACCACCCATAGTGCCATTCTTCCAGTGATATGTGGCTGGGGGATTGCCGCTCTCCTCTGGCAAATACTGCAGCCTTCCGGGGAAACCAACAACAACCGTCACATTGTGACGCAAACACTCAGTTGACTGCTAAGGTTGAATCCCTCTAACGAACGTTGTCCACCCTAACTATGGACATGGGTCAACTAAAGGCAGGGTCTTATGCACCCCAGAACTCCAATTCCCATAGAGGGAATATTTTCTCCGGCCAACAAAATAACAATGTTGGGGGAAGAAATTTTAACAACATGCCTCGGCCCAACCAATATCACTGGAACAATAATGCAAACACCAGAGGTCCACCTCCAAACCAAAATGCTAATCAGAGTGGTGCTGGACCATCCCATTTCATGCTAGTCACAGACTTCTAGCCCATGACCAATTGGTGTAGATTGCATGACATAGGCTCCCACAATGAGGTAAACTGTGCCACGCTAGAGAAGGTCATCATGATTTCCCAGCTAGACAGACAAAAAGTGTTTGATCCTACTACCCTAGAGCCTCCTATGCAAGAGCCCACTCATGGTGCATTCACCTATGAGACCATCTTCTTCAGAGTAGACAGAGGAGACGAAGAAGAATCTAAACTACAAGGATTCTTTGATAAGTCAATTCTGGCCTTTGAGGCCAATGCCTTCACCAACCCATGGGCTCCCTACAACACTTAGAGTCAGGCTGGTAAAGGGATAGTTTACATGCCCACACCTCCTAAAGACACCCCTCCCTAGGACAATACGATCGATCAGCCTGTCCCTCCAAAAGGTTCTAGCTCTAACCAAGCAAGGGATCCAACTGAGGGAAGCCACCAATTCCTAGGAGGGAGGTTTGATATCACGAATGTGTTAGTGTAAACCACCACCTCCATGACCTTGATGGAGGTTTTGATGAACTATCTTGAGTAGAAGAAGTCTCTTTTGAAGCTCTTGGGAAACCTAGAAGTCGTCAGTCGCCCACCCAAGAGTGTCTCTTTCAAGGATGCCAACGCGACTATCTTTCAGGGAAATACTGAAGATCCTCCCTTCTTTCTAGGCCTGAACATACAAGGGAAAAACACACACAACTACCTAGTAGATTCTGAGGCTTCCGAAAACATCATGCCTTTATCCATATGCCAGAAGCTCAAATTTCGACCCACCCCATCTAATGGTGCAGTAATCCAGCTAGATAAAACTATTGTGAAAATGGTGGGTGAATTGAAGAATGTCCGGATACAACTCATCTAGGACCCCAAAATAGCCAGCATCATTGACATCTAGGTGGTAGACATCCCAAAGACTTATGGGATGTTATTAAGTCAAAATTGGTCTAAGTCCCTGAATGGATAGTTTTCAACCGACTTCTCCCACTTGTGGCTCCCCTAGTAAGGAGAATCAAACAAGATCTGAGTTGAAAGTGAACCCAAGATGAAATAGGTCCTCACTAAAGTTGGGAGGGTGAATGAGGTCTTATTCTCTGAGACTTCCCCTGGGGTGTACCAACCCCTTAAAATTTTAACATTCGATTTCACCCCCGGGGAGGATCCCATAGTTCTACAGAGAACCCAAGACCTAGAAGAAAAATTGAGGGTTGAAGTTAACTCTCAAGGTGCTGTAGCGACCCCACCACACTCTTGTCTGGCACTTGGTTCTGGGTATATTACCAGAAGCACTTAGAGCTAGAGTGTGAGCCTTGTCTTTCGGTCACTACCCAGCACATCGATGCCCTTTGGAACAAAGAACACACAGCTGATCCCCCGAAGCCCAGTATTCCTACTGGAAGCACTTCTCCGGTGCCATTTCTCTAGGGATCTCAATCCCAAGTCCCTCTAGAGGTAAACCTCACCCATGTACCATTAGCACTGGAGGAATCTCCTCCCAAGCATCCCAAAAATAATCCAAAGGCCACTCCATCTTCCCAGCCCCAGACAAGAAACGATGATTTGTGGACCCATAAGTTTGATGGGTCCTGATCCAAAAAGGGCTATCCGTGGGGGAAATCCTTCATTGCATCCTATAGGCTATAGTTAAATTGCATGAATAATTTCAGGGAGTATGAGGCCTTGGTTGTTGGACTCCTATTTGCATTAAGGAAGGGAATCACTCACCTCCAGGCCCTGGGTGATTCAGAGTTGATTTTCAAACAAGTTCAGAGTCAATACATGTGTCATGATAAGAGGCTGGATGCATACTGCAACCTGGCATGGAGCCTTATTGAAGATTTTTATGCCTTTGGCATTGATCTTATTCCCCAGTGACAGAACTATGTCCTAGATGCCCTTGCTATTTCTGCCAGCACACTTGAGCCCATGACCGGCTCACGACTCTGGAGATTTTCTGTTGAGATGATCCCCACCCCATCTATTCCAGATAATGTCACCCATTTTCAGGTCTTTGAGGATGATAAACATATCCTTGCCTTCATGACCAATGTTGGTGTCTTTGAAGACCAGATAGTGGAAGAAAGAGATCATGATGACACTGGGCAAGGTGATGAAGATGATGGGATCATGGACCTACCAACCAACACCATCCCAAAGGGGATGGTTTCACTTGAATGAATCTTTGACTCAAACCCTCAGGGCTGGGAAAAGATATCATCCTCCTCTGAGGGAGGAAAATTTGAGAAAGTGAACATCGACCATCCCGGTGAAGAGAAAATGATACACATCGGCACCTCTTGCTCCCCTGAGGAGAAGGAGAAGATTCTTGCGGTTCTCCAAGAATACATAGATGTGATTGTGTGGGGGCATGAGGATTTGAAGACATATGACACATCCATTATGACTCATACCATCCCACTCAAACCTGATGCTAAGCCTTTCCAACAAAAGCAATGACCCATCAACCCATTGATCGAGCCTCTGATTTGTTAGGAGGTGCAAAAAATATTGTCAGCCTGGATAATCTTCCCAATTTGACATACTACGTGGGTTGCCAACCTGGTCCCTTTGAGAAAGAAGAGCGGTGAAATTCACCTTTGCGTGGATTTCCAAAATTTGAATAGGGCCTCCAACAAAGATAATCACCCTCTCCCCTCATTTGATGAGGTGTTGCAGATAGTGAATGGATCCCAAATGATGTCTTTCTTAGATGGGTACTCCGGCTATAACCAAGTCATGGTTAAATATGAGGATAGAGACAAAATGATGTTCACCACCAAGTGGGGAATGTTTGCATATTGGAGGATGCCTTTTGGCTTGATTAATGCAGGGGTCATATTTTAGAAGGCCATGGACATTGCATTCAACAGCCTTCTGAACCGGTGCATAATCATCTACATGGATGATTTGACCATCTTTTCCTAGGACAGGCGTGACCATTTTTCCCACCTTGCCCAGATTTGCAAGAGATGTCACTGGTACTGAATATCCCTCAACCCCAAGAAGTGCATATTTGGGGTCACTGAAGGGAAGTTTCTCAAGTATATTGTCTCTGAGAAGGGTATATCTATTGACCCTAAGAGAGTTGAAGTGTTGTTGAACTTGAAAATGCCCGGCAACAAGAAAGAGATGCATTATTTATTTGGAAAGATCAACTTTGTCTTGTGGTTCATCACTGGATTCACCAAAATCATAAAGCCACTCAACGAGATGATGAAGAAAGATACTAAACTTGAGTGGAGTCCTGAAGCAAAGTGGGTATTCACCTAGATCAAACAAATGATAATGGAGGCACCAGTTCTGGCTAGTCCAGACTACTCCCTCCCCTTCTACATTTATTCTTTTTCTTCACCGCATTCTGCAACGGTAGTATTCACCGAAAAGGTCAAAGGGGAAGAATGACCAATAGCTTTCATGAGCTCCCCCTTTAAAAATGCTGAATTCTAGTATTTGTAATTGGAAAATTAAGCCTTTTCTCTTGTTCACACCATGAAGAAATTCTGACATTACATTCTCCAGAGAAAGGTGCATGCTATCATCCTGGACCAGGTGGTAAAATATCTACTAATGCATAGTAAATTGGGTGAAAGATGGGGGAAATGGATGGCCATCCTCTAGGCATATGGTTTGGAAAAGCAACCCATGAATATAGTCCGAGGCTAGGGACTAAGCAGAGCAATGGCAGAAGAGACTCCCCACATAGAATGTCAGACATATACGGTGGAGTCCATCACTCAAGGCCCGTGGTACATAGATCTAGTGTACTTATTGTTAAATAATAGATGTCTGGAGGGATTTCCTCCAAACAAACGTCATGCCCTGCGGTTGAAAAGTGCACACTTTATGATAAAAAACTCCATGCTTTTCTGCAAGAATTATGAGGGAGTGTACCTCTGGTGCATTGATAGGGTCCAAGCTGCAAAAATAATTGAAGAATTCTAGAGGAAGTTTGGAACCAGGCATGGCTCAACTGATGCCACTACCCATCAAATCCTTTGGGCTAGATACTATTGGCCCTATATCTTTAAAGACGTTTACACTCATGTCCAAAAATGCCATACTTTCCAAACAACAACACATCGTGAGTGTAACCTGGCTATGCCTTTGCAGCCAATTTTTGAAGCTAGACCTTTTGCCCAATGGGAATTTGACTTTATCAGGGAAATCAAACCCAACTCATCTACCAACCATTGATACATCTTGACAGGTACTGATTACTGCACCCAGTGGTCTGAAGCCATTCCTTGTAAAAATAACACGTCAGATGTGGTTATCAAATTCCTGGAAGAAAACATCATCACAAGATTTGGAATGCCCTTCACTATAGTGTGTGACAATGGTCTGGAATTTTCTTTGGCATAATTACTTGAGTGGACCTATGACTGAAAGATCACTATGAAGTTCTCCAACAACTATTACCCCCAGGGGAATGGTGTTGCTGAATCAACCAACACAAATTTGCTTGAAGTGATCAAACACCTGCTAGAACAGAATCCCCAGGATTGGCACCAAAAGGTGAGATTCACCCTCTGGGTAGATTGCATTTGAATTAAGGAAGCCCTGGGAACATCCCCATTCCATCTAGTTTACGGCCAGAACCCAGTGTTCCCAATTAACTTACAGATCCCAGTTTTACAGTTTATGCAGGAATTTGGCAACCAAGATAACATTGTGGAGGTTCGGCTCCTAAATCTGGTACAAATGGAGGAACAAAGAGACACAGCCCTAGAACATTTTATGCATCATCAAGCAGTGGTAAAATACTGGTTTGACCAAAGAGCTTAGTATAAGGCCTTTCAAATTTTGGACTTGGTCCTTTTGTGGGATAAAGCCTGGGAAAATAAAGGAAAGCACACTAAGTTCCAATGGCTCTGGCTTGGACCATACTTGATCTAAGAGATCTGTAGGGAAAATACATATCACCTTAGTACAATGACTGGAGAACCTGTCCCATTGCCTATCAATGGACAGTTTCTCAAACATTATTTTGAGTAAGGTAGGTTTGTCAGAATTGTACTATATGAAAATTTTCTTGCTTGTAAATATTTCTTTCCTGGTGCCCCATTTGGGGTGCCTTTCCTTGTAAATAGTTTTGCTGGTGGTCCTCTGGGACTGCCTCTTTTTTCTTTGGTTTTGCTCCTATTTTATTCATTCTTTCCCGGGTTTCTAGTGTTTTTCTCCCCCTTTGTAGGATGGTATGGTTCGCATAACATCTAATCTCTGGGATGGTGCCTTTAGTATTTGGCTAAATTCAGAATTTATTGTTAGCATGGTGGAATTGGTCCCGTCTCCAGAGTTATTTCATCAGTTTGGTAGCAAACTATGAGTAATCTTCATCGGATTTATCCCTGGAAGTCCGATAATTAGTTAAATCAAAATAGAAGGAAACAAGTAATTGGACACACTGAGGGTAGATCGGTCACACTGGTTTGTTGGCCCAAGTCTAAAATTTTAGAATTCTTTCCGGGTCTAGAGTCTTCCTTCCCCATTCGGCAAGTCAAGGTGGGTGTAGGGGTAAAAGAAGTACCATCGTTAAAATTTAGCTAAGCTCTAGTTTAATGGTGAAAGAAGTACCGCCCTCTCACCCAGAAGAGAATAAAATAATAAGAAAAGCAATGATGGGATGAAACTCCAGTATCCAAGAGAAATAAGAAAACTTGATGACTTTGGGTTGATATATTTAGTGCCTCTTCTCTGCTTATCCCAGAGGTCATTGGCTAGATTTCCTTACAAAGCACACACTTCACAACTGATGAAAGACCATGGATTGAATCATGTATGGCCAGATTTTCTCAGATGTTTCATGCCTTGCAAGCAGGATGCTCTGAGTAATGATTAGTTCCAGTTTTGCTAACCAGAGATTTTGTGGTTCTCAAATGTGCTAAGGCATTCATCCCAGATAGTCGCCATTTGTTATGCCCTATATACCCATCCCTACATTTTATGTGCAAAATGTTGGGTCCCCTCTTTTTGCTTTTGGCTCTTGCCTTGTTTTCTTTGCCTTTTTTTCTTTTTGTTTTCTTCTCTAGGTTTTCCTTCCCGCGAGGTTTGCTTTCTTTTGCTTTTTGTCTTTCACGTCTTTGGGACTCAGTCCCAGATTTGGTTGTTTCCTTTCCAAAGTCAAATTCCAGACTCCAGGATTCTCCACCACGATGTCTCCTTCGTGTAAGGAGACATGGTTTCTCGGAATCCCCAAGCCCGGAGTCTGGAGGTTCACCTGTTTCAAAGATTGTGGGAAAGAGGGTAACTTTCTTTTTACCTTGGGTATAAATAAGATTTACACATCACTTTTACAGTTACCACAATTAAAACACTTAGAGCTTTTGGAGCGATTCCTTGACGATTTGAAGTGCAAATTAAGTGCGAATTACTCTGAGCTTAGTGGATAACTATGAGTTGATTTTTGGTTGCTGTTCATGGGCATTGGAGGTCAAAGCTATTGTAGAGTGGTCCTAGTACCTCCTCTCTTTGTCATTCTTCAAATTCCCAGGTAGGTCTCCTAGTTCCTTCCTTCTTTTTGTTTGTTTTTGGTTTTGGTTTTTGGTTTGTTTTTCTTTTGGTTTTTGTGTTTTCTTCTTTTGGTTTGCCACCCGTTGCTGGGTTGGCTCTGCCAGAGGGTTGTCCACCCTCTGCACAGCTATCGGTTAATGTACATTTTGTATTTTTGGTCTTAGGATAGATGCTGTACATTGTGTTTATTTTTTTTATACTGTGAATGATGTATATTTTTGTATATTGCATGTATATATGCTTTGACCCTCAGCCCTACTATATTTTATGTATATATTCTCTATATATTCATTTGAGCTTACAAATTCTTCACACTCTATCAAACATTTTGCCTTCCTAAGGCTGAGCTCATCAAGATAGAGTCATCATGGTTTAAACTCAGCGCCTTGTTGGTTCAAACCATGGAGGCTTCTCTCTCCTCTATCGCATCACCATAATGGTGGGATTAATTTCACATGAGTGGGCATTCAAACCATGTCCCATCTGGCAATAAATTCCCCTGTGTTAGCCCACTTGTCACTATAAATGTCTTTACACCACTTGCCATCTTACCATGTGCTAATGCACATCGACCAAAATATGACTTGTTGCAGTCACATTGGTAATGGCTAGTTTGTCTAGACTTTGGACCTCCAGCGGGACCTTGTCTTCTACTTCTCCTTTCCACCTTGTCAACAAAGCTCTGGAATGCTAAGTACTATTCATTTTAGATACTTTGGAACTTTTGATATACGTACTAACACTTGTTTGACAGGTGCGGGTTGGTGAAGAATCTCCCAGAGTTATAATTTATGTTTATATATGTCCTGAGGGTTCTCTAGTCTTGCAGGTTGCAGATAGATTGATTGAAAATGTCTGACGATTTTTCCCCTCCTGATAGTCCAGAACTACCCACCACCTCTACCCGGGCAGCCACAAAGTCAAAGATTGAAAGAATGTTAGTAAAGCTACCTTTAACCTCCAAGTATCCAAAGGATGGAGGTATTGCGGGGTCCAAGATAGACTCCAAAGTTCAGGAAATAACAGATATAGATCCTGGGACTTGGGCTGAATTGCAAAGTTTAATCCAGGCCATTTACAAGTTAAAGGCTGAAGGAGACAAGATGCCCACTTGCTTAGCTGCCTCCAGCATCATAAAGACCACAAAATTTCCATGTGCGGTGTAGTCACTAGAACTAATGGGGCAGCTAGCAGCACTATACAATGTAGCAACTCGCTCAGTTCTGCTTCTGGATCCCTGGCCACTACAATATCCCACCACAATTGTCACATTGGATGCTCCCACCTTTGCTTTCGGGTTGGGAATTACTCAGTTCAAAGGGTCCACCATCATCACCAGTGCCAAATCATTGTAAGGATTTAGTGAAGCCAAAATCATTTCCTAGCAACACCTCAACAGTCAATGGTTGAAGTCTCCGAAGTGAGACCACAAGAGAATGAAGTTGGAAATTCCTCACGGGGATTTCAAGGAGCCCATTCAAGCGGGTATCATATTTTTATGCAGGATCTTTGGATGGCCCCACACCTGGGAATTCTCAGTGTGGATGTATTATTTCTTGTATTGCATCACAACACACAATATGACCTTCAACTGGGCGGCTATTATATCTAACCATGTGGATACACAGATGATGACTGTCACCCATAATTCCCAATTTTACATGACATCATATGTGTTGTGGGCATTAGCATAGCAAAGGCTAGATTTTCAAGATCTGGGAACAGCTGGGGAGCTCAAGAATGGTCCGGGGCAGGTCACACCATGGGATCATTATCCCCAACTGCAGTGGGAGCTCAGTTTTTTGAACTTCTACCGGGTAAATGACGCCTTCATTTACCATAACATTCTAACACTTACCCAAGATTTTGGGTACCACCTCTCACAGGAAGCAATGATGCTGGTCAACTCCTATGGCTAGTATTTTATTTAATTCTGGCATCACACATACATTTGGGTGATAGGCTTCAATGGGAAGCCTTATCTTCTTCCCCGGTATTGTGGGGATATAATTATTCTCTTAGAGTTTTGCAGGTAGATGATGGATCTGCATGCCTTCTTCACATTGAAGAAGGTCATCAACATCCCATTCCCTTTCTCTTATGGGAATTATACATGCAACCTCACCGCGGCTCGAGAGGCAGACAACGAGTTGAAAAGCTTGGGGCTGGTTGAATTCAACCACACCTGGAGAAACTATGATCCCCACGACAAAATTGCCACAGCACAACCTCGGGCGTTCCCACCACATAAAGAGGATATTGAAGACTTCTGGGCAGACTTCTAGGATAGTTTTGATCTCTGGGCCTGACAACATACAAGGATGAGCGAAGGGCTTATGGAAGCACTGGACCTTTAGACTTTCCTGAAGGGTTTCAAAGATGGCAGGCCGCTGGAGGATCCAACATACAAAGGACAGGGGCTGGATAAATTAGACCTCCCTCTAGTGGATTGGGCCGCTCCAGAGGATTTAACAATTAAAGGGGTATGCCACCCCATCATAGAGGTAAGTCATAGATACATTTCCTGGGTGTGCCCTAAGAGCATCCGAAAGAAATCAACGGTCAAGAAGACCATTCCCTCTTCAGCCGGTGCCAGACCTTCTTTGTCCGCCGCGGCTGCTAAAGAAAGTGTAAGTAAAGGAAAAGAGAAAGAGGGATTCTAGGTGCCCAAGGTGCCTCCTTAGATTCCCACCCTTTTGATACTCCAGCTACATCAGCAAATGGAGGTGGCAAAGCTGGCTAGCCAGCAAATCAACATGCAAGTATCTACCGGTCTCCTAATCACTCCAATGACATCTGCTCACCCAGTGGGGTCCCCTTCATTGGCAGCCATGATGAATAGATAGAATTTCACTAAGGTAGAGTCTACCAAAATTCTTGATGTCAGGGCTTCACTCATAAGGGGAAAGAAAACAACCATTACCCCTGTACCAAGTGCTACCCCTAGTATGCCAGAGAAGACCCTAGTAGATGTAAGTTCAGACTTTCCCGAACTGGAGGATATTTCAGACTCCTCTCTGCCACATGATGATTTTGATGATACCTTCTCGGTGGAGGATCTTCTCGAGATTCAACAGAGTGTTAGTCATGTAGTTGAGAAAATTGAAGCTTAGCATAAAGAAGAAGTCCCTGTAGAAAAAGGAATCTCAGAGGAAAAGGATATATCACAACAGGAAATTCAGGAAGAGGTGCCCACAGAGCTTGAGCAAGAGAAATTAATGGTTTAGGAGATCAGGGATATACCAAGGCAGCCCACAAATTAATGGTCAAAGAACCCAGACCTGAGGGAACAACCATACCAATGCTTCAAGTGCCTTTGGTAACTTCAAGTGCCTTTGGTAACAAGGATCCCTAGAACAAGAGCAAGAAAAGGAGCTCAAAGATAACGTACACTCCGAGAATGTGCCCCTGGATTCCCAAAGGGATCTTAATGAGTAGATATTGGTAGCAAGGCCATCCTAGTTGCCCCAATGGCTGGTGGAATCTAAGAAAAAGAAATCCCTGGTAGAAACCACAAGCGCTCCCCTCTCGTTGGCCAAAATGATGGCCAGGAATACAGAGGAAAAGAGGCCTAATAAAGCGTGGGTGGTCCATACTCTCTGGACCAACCTAGTAGGCAGTACCATTTTGATCATCGCGACACCCCCAAAAAATGGAGATGTAGCAGGCATAAGGCCTGAAGACTACAATATAACAGAGGTAGAATTTGGGAAGAGAGACAAGAAAGGCAAATTGGACTTTTTGAAAGAGGCTACCAAGGTGATAGAGGCCCAATAGATAAAGAAAGGCCAGAAGATACAAGAGGAAAGAGAAAAAAATGCCAATATCCTCATGCTTCTGGCAGAACTAACATGGTCTCTAGCAGAAGTCCACCCCGGAACCCCTTCTTCTAGATTGCTGCTTGCACAAGGTGATGTGGACTCTCTGCACATAATGAAGAAGAAAGCATGAGAAGTGGATGGGTGGGTAGTCGAACAGGTAACAAAAATTAGAGAATTTCTAGTGGCGTCCCTCCTAGACCTCTATAGGGTCGATCTCATCCTCAACCATGCAAGAAGATCTACTCATATATGGGAGAAAGACTTGGAAAAATATGAGAAGTGGAAGGCCAGGTTGGAAGAGATCCGCAACCTAGGCAAGGAGGTTGCCACAGAGTCCGGTATTTTGGGAGAAGAATCATATGATTCCCTCTAGGTCTAGTACTCAAGACTTTCCCTCAAAATTGAGGTTTGCAAGGAACTGGTTAAGACCTTAAAAGAGAAGCTGACTGTATCCTGATATCCTTTGGGTTTATTCAAGGCATTCGTAGTTGGGGTATCACAAGTTGATCCCTTCTCCACAAAAAAATGTACCCTGGAGGACTATGTCCTCAACAAGTTTGACGAGCGGAAAGAGTCCCTGTATCTGCTAGCCAAAGATTTTGACTAGGGTAGGTTGTCTAGATTTTCAAAGACCATGATCCAGTCACATGATGCCATCAAGATGGTGGACGAATTCTGGAGTGGGGGTGGAGAAGTTGAGGATGTGCTGGAGGCTGTTTGCAACCGGTGGGATAGCATCTGAAGTATAGACGAGGAAAGCATAAGCCAAGTGTTGGAAGCTTGGGAAAAATCATAAGTAATAAAGTTCTCTGGATCTGGGAGAATCTAACCTGCACCATGTTTTGTATTCTTTATTCTTTTGGAACACAAGTTCCCAGATCCTAGAGTTCCAGATCCCACATTTTTGAATTCTTTAAGTGACCTGTATCTCGGTTCCCAAAGACGACTGGTCACTTTCAGGGTAGTTAATGAAGGTTGTTAGAAGATGGGTAACTGCAACAAGGCATGTTAGCTTGATAAGAGGTTTCTGATAGGTGGTCTTCCCAAGGTGCTGCTTCAAAGATACATCTAGCGCATCAGATATAGGGCATTGTTTTCCCATTTATGAGGCATGTAGCCTCGATTCCTAGGGGATCAAATTTCTTCTTTCTCCTCCTGACTCTCTTCTCAAAGCCGATTCTTCCACTCCACCTTTCTTGTCTTATTCTTTTGACATGTTAGGCCTTTTCTGTCTTGAGGTCTTTTGTAGCGTGGTGCAGGTAGTACTGGCCACCAGATAATATATTATATTTTAAAGTGTAAAAGAAGTTAGGGTTAGGTTTAGGGCAAGGGATGTGTATAAATAATAAGTCCAACTTCATTCCAAGGGTCGGCAAAATTGATGATTTTGCAATCCATAGTTAATAGCAATCTGGTTTTCTTAGTTCTTATGTGTAGAGCTCAATGCTCCATAGTTTTAAGCTTTCAGTAGTTAAATGCTCCCCTGGAGTCACCATTGTATCACACACTAGTGCTTGCTGGAAAGATGTTAATGAAGAAGGAAGTGTTCTCTCAATGATGTTGTTGGTATTCTATCTTCTGGGTTAACGGTATTTTATGCTTTGTGTTCTTCATGTCCTTTGCTCTGATACTTAAAGTAGATTAACGACCTCCTTTCCTTCGCTACTAATAAAATATGAATTGATGGTTGTATATTTCTTCAGTAGTTAGTGTAGTGTGTTAGAGAATTGTTGATGTTTTGAATGTTTAGAATAACTATAGGTAGATGAAATACTTCTAACTCTGCAATATCTTTTTAAGTTTATTTTCTAAGTGAAAGAATGCTTGGAGGAAACCCCGCTTAACTGAATCTCCAGAGTGGACGAGTTGAAGATAACCAACTATCCCCCTAGAAAAAAATAGTCACATCTCCCAACTGTGCCCTGCACTGTCGAGACCCAATTCTCATGTTCTTGGAGGCCCGAGGAATCTCATTTCCCCAGACAACCTTTATAGGATAAGTTGGCTAGTACCTCGGTACCCAGTGACAACTTACCTCTTTTGGTAGACCCGGTCACGTCAACAAGTTCATTGCTCAAGGCTAACTCTAATAGGTTAGTAGTTTAAATCCCTTAACAGGGTGGAATTTTATAGGTCTCATTGTATAAATCCTTTAATAGGGTGACTTCTAAGAAGGAGTTCTAAATGCTCTAGCAAGGTAGATCCTAATAGGTCTGATTGTACTTCTAACAAGGTACTAGTCACACTTAATCAGATGAGCTCCTAATAGGGTATTGTAAGCTCTTAACATAGAAACTCTTTTTACTACAGTGAAGAGATTTGTGGGTGTCATACCCACTATGGTTTTCACCTCTTAAAAGGGTTTCCACGATAAAAATAGTGGTGTTATGTGTTATGCTTTGTGGATGCTTGAATTGTTTTACTTCTATTGCATAGGTACACTTGCATGTTTGGTTGTATGGAAGTTGTTTAAAAGCATAATAAGATTCTTGGTTGATTTGGTTCATTACCCGTTTGCACTAATTCACCCCCCTCTTAGTGCCTCTATATACTAACATAATATTGACCTAGGAATTGAATATATACCAAAAAGCATGACAACAATATTATCAAGTGATGCTTTTAGAATAGAGTGGTGGAGTCATATGGTATTTATCCATGTATATGTATGGGTTCTATATGATGTGCAAAAAGTTTAAGCCAAAATTTTGAAAACTCTTGAAATTTTTCATTTTTTGTCACAAAAATATGAAGTGTTTTGTATGAAAATATGAGTTTTGGGTTTTTGAGACACTATAGTGAGGTTATTTTTTCTCCAAGATGCACCCAACAAAGATCATGCCAAAATCAATCCTATATATTAGAAAAGAGTATATAAAGCTCTAATACCATGTGAGTAGTGACCGTGAGCTTTGACACCCTAAGATATAGTGCAAAACCAAAGATAACTTTCTATAAGAGAGTAGACAAATATGACATACTGTTTAATTATGGTGTAATAATGGTACAATAATCAATCATAGATCTATGATACTAATTTCATAATATAATTGTGAGGTCTTTCTTATATAGGCATGGTTGAGAGATAGGATGCAACAAGGTTGTGATGAATGTCTTAATCCTATGTCATGAGACAACTAAATACTAGCACAAGTATCTTTAGAGGAATATAGGTAAAGTGCATTTAAAGATATCATATTTTTTCATTATTCTACTTTAAAAATAATTATATTGTAATTAATATTAAATTAATATTATATTATGTTTTTCTTTTATAAGTAATGGGCCTTGGCCGATTTATTTTATTAATATTAAAGTTATTTTTACAACCCGGTTCACTAGGGGCATTGGTAGGAAAGAATTGGGTGAAGAAAACCTCTAGTCTTGCCCAAAAAATAAAAAAAGATTCTCATGTTTGCATTATTTTTCAAACATCATGTTTTGCATATATGGGGTATTGTGAGGATTTATATTTCCTCTTTACATACTGTGACAATATGAAGCAATACAATACAATACAAATTTTCTTGCAGTTCTATCCAATTGAAATGGCTGCATAGAGAAGGGTTGGCCACAAATCCTTCCATAGAACCTTCTGGCCATCTAGTTGAATCAATATTTATTTTTCATTACCCGCACATTACTAATAGACACCCTCCAAAATTCTTGGCAATATCTTAATAACTAGAATATATAAATATTGATCTTTGTAGTCTTATGAAAAAAAACCCTGCTTGGCCTATTGAAAGATATAAACTAACAAAAGAAAAAAGGAATTGTATATCTTCTAATGGATAAATCTCCATAATGTTCTAAGCATACAATTCTTAGTATGATAGTGTACTCACATCTATGATTAATCATACATGCTTTATTATTATATTGATAATACTAATAAAACCCTCCAACTTGTTTAAACATGGATCAAATTTACCATCAACATTCTTTAACTTATTAGCTTAAAACTGGAGCAATAATTTGAGGAAAACCATTACAAGATTACATTAATTCCATTTCTATAATTGAAGAAGATCCATTCTAAAGACAAATCTTCAGAACTATCATCAATCTTGTCAATCTTAAAACACCATACTTCCCATAATCTAATCATATGAAATAAAATTGAGATTCCATCAACCAAATATCTCACAATGTATTCAAGGATGACAAAGAAGTGTTATGCTGAGATACCATTCTTACCTGATAGTTTAATTCCACAATGGAATGTTAAAAAAAGATGAATTCCAACATTAAGGTCATGAAATATATTCCCACCCCACAAGAAGAAGGGTGTATACCAATTCGCTTCCTCTCACAATCTATAAAAAGATATCAGACCATGATCTTGTAGTACTACTGCCATATGAAAGAAGAGTATGAGATGAATCCAAATATTAAACACAATCTTAAGAATATGATGCTGTATTACTATATTTAATTCTTGTAGCAAGCTTAGAATAACCCAACTAACATAAATGGTGTTTATATATAACTTATAATATATGCATAGTGTTCATCAATGCCATAGATCACATAATCAAACTATAAATTAGATTTTATGATATCATATATATATGAATACACACACACACACACATACACACACACACACGAATTACAATTTGGTACATTTATGAACATGATTTATATATTAGTAAATATAAATTCTCATGAGATTCTATGGAGATTCACTAATGCGTTAACAAATATCTCGAATAAACAGATAGAAACATAATCCAGAACCAAAAATAACCTAATATACAAATGCACCAAAATGGAAAAATCTTGCTAATTTAACCTTGACACCCAAATCTTAATTAGGGATTAACCATCTAAATAATACTCTACCTAAATATGTCATTTCCAAAAACAATTTCATACTCCAACCTAGAATAAATAACAAGTATCTAAAAGAACAAAATGCAAAGTCAGGGTTCATCCACTGTCATACATAAATATCCAAATGCCAGAAATAGAACCAATCAAACTAATATAAAGTCCATCAAAAGAGACATAATTCAAGACACAAACAACAATCAAAATTAATATCTAAGTAAAGTCAATATTTATCATTGATCATCTAGTTTAATCTAAAAGTATGAGACCGTAGTACTACCAAATGTATGCCATATACAAAAAACACATACTGTAACATGATATTAATCCCTACATGATTACAATGTATGTTGTATACCATCATACTGCCAACCCCATAAGCATCTATATAACTAAAAATAGTATGTATTTAAATTATCTATATTGAAATGAGTTGGTCATGTCCCGCTAGCCTGAGAGGAATGATGAATCCATAAAGCTTGTAAAGTACCTATATAATAGAAAATGGTGAGAAATGCTAAGATGTAGATACTTCACCAAGTTATAGGACACATTAGGAATACTAACCCAACCCTTGGGTGAAAATATGATTAGCACAACCACAAGGATAAGGGCACTAATGCAAGATTTAAGCCAAAGGTGGATTTGGTATTCCTTTATGATAGGAAGGATGTTGATATAATAAAACAAGATATAGAAAATATAATATATGAATTTAAATGTAAGGAATAAGGAGAAACAAAATTCACCTTGAACCAAGAAGAGGAAATATGAACTTCAGATCTAAGTTTGATTGTTGTCAGAATGTTGGACCCTGCTATAACTCTAAAACTACAAAATTGAGACATCTATCTGTCTATTGTGCAATTTTCAGCCAAAAGGTATAGGGACAATTCGAGAAGTTTACATGTACCTATGAACAAGTTGAGAAGTTGACTTGTTTCCAGTAGCTCCATATCTTATGAAACTTTCTAGGTTCCTATGTCTGCACCTATACTTCCTAGATCCAGATCTACAAGTCCCAAAACTTATGACTGCACATAGAAAAATGGGGAAGAAGGTTCTGGAAAAGGGGTTTTCCTTGGTCAAAACCTTATTTAGGAATTAACCTTGAAATGAATTAAGTAAAGGAGAAATGTGTTGTCATGTAGTAGAGATTAAATCTAAATAATGAAGTATATCATACCATGTAGATGCAAATGCCTCTTTGAATATGATCAAGAATGTTGATACAATAGCCTTGACTCAACACAAACACCAACATGAAATCATGTAAGACAAAACCTTATGTATTAGATTCTTGTAATTCACCTCAATGTATGATTGAGGAAGATGAATGAATAAATGAAGTCGAATGAATGTAGATCTCCTTCTTTGATGCCAAACTCCTTTTATTGGCCTTAAATGGAGAAATAAGCTAGAGTTATGAAAGGAAATGCCTTGCACACATGAGGAAAATAAATACTTGAAATGCTTGATTTTCTTGAATGCTTGATAAGGGATTCCTTCACCAATAGATTATTTCTTGCACTTGGATCTCTTGAATGAACAATTAAAGTATAATAGTTCGCATTAATGTATATATATATATATTGTGGATGTGAAAATGAGAGGAAGAGGCCTCCTTTTATACTGAATTCAGAGCCCAAACTGAGTCTTGGCCAACCATGCATCTAACCCTCATAGAAAGATCCCAACATTAAGCCTTGGGATAGATCTGGATTCTAAATCCCAAGAACAAGTTGAGAGACAACTTGTACCCAGATAAAAAGTCAATATCTTGACTTGTACCCCAGGGAACAAGTCAAGAAGCCATCTTGTCTCGAGTAGAACTTGCACATAAACCTAGGGAATATAAGGGAAAGTATTAAAAAATTAGGAGGAGAAATGTAGGTAGTCTGGATGTTAGGGTGGATCCCAAAAACAAAAAATAAATGGATAGGTCCTAGGTAAGGACATGAATTATGGGATTGGAGGAAATGGAAAAATCACACCTATAAGAGAGAACCAAGCTTGAGTTAAAGGATGTGGAGGGCCCATATTTGAATTAGGTATACCTTTAAGTGTAATATGAGGTCCTACCAAAGAAAAATACACTGAAGTAGGAACAAATTGTCCTCAAATGAGCACAATCCAGGTGCTTACTTTTTAGGATGATACATTTAGCCCTCAATTTAGCGAGAGTATGGGATGAGCTCATGCTGATGATAAAGGAAAAGAAAGAAGAAATAATGAATGATGAGAGAGAGATAATCATGAGAGAATTGCAAAAGAAATGAGATATCACTAAGTTCAAGGACATACACCCCCAAACAAAGGATCTCAACTCAACATCCATCCACAAGGGAACAAAAACAACAAAAAACAAAAGGAAAACAAAGATAGAAGACATAACAAAAAAGGGGTTAGTACTAAAAAAAAGAGTCCAAATCAACTAGTGAAAGGGACCTTGATTGAAAATGTCACATCCACTAATATCATATCTAGAAATCTATTGTAAGAGAACAAATGATCACATAGAAAGGGAAAGGGAATTACCAAAGATGATACAAAATCCATGATCTAACCCACTAGCATAGCCATGAGAGCATAGAGAGAGAGACCATGAATCTGAGAGACTATAAAATTGTATTATGCTAGGTGATCCATGGGAGAAAAGAGAAAGGGATGAGAAGGAAAGGCTAGAAAACTTTGGTATGCTAGTTCCACTTATCTAAAAGCAAGAGGGAAGGGGAATTGATGGTCTAGCAAATTTCATTATGCTAGTTAATTCCACCTTGAAATATTTTATGCTCAGGGGTGACTTAAGGATGTTTTGCACATAAGGGTGACTTAAAAATGTTTTGTGCAGAGGGGAAAATGAAATTTTTTTTCTCACAGGGGCATCTTAAAAATGTTTTGCACATAGGGGGCGACCTAGGGATCCTACTTGTGGATCCATGAAAAGAAAAATTCTTTATATATAGTACAAGGGAGGCCATATGTATTCCCCACTCCTTATAATGGCTACTTAAGAGACATCATAAGGAAGAAAATCCATGATACCTACTTCCAACAACAAGAATATATCCTTAAATCAGCAATGTATGTCATAAACTCAGCTAAGAGAGTTGACTCTTATGAGCTAAGAAAATAGATAATCATGAAAGGATATTCCTCTTGTGGGAAGAGACCCTTAAAAGAAAGATATCCTGGCTACAAGACATCTATCTTCAAGAGTAATTCTTAAACAAAGATAACATCTTTAAGACAAAGAGAGGGGAGAGAACGAGAATGCACCCATTTAGACCACCCTTGCTGCTAGGTGAAAAAGGGATTCTTGATGAAGGATAACATACTTTGAAACAAAAAGTAAGGTTATTTTCTTATGACAAACATAGTTTTTTAAATAAATAAGAGGTTGTGATAAAGGATGCACACCTCTTGTATAAGAGAGAATCCAGAATCAAAACAAATAATTCTTTATAGGAAAATAATGTTACATGATAAACAAATGACTGTTAGAACAACTAAGAGAAGAGGGGGGGATGGGGGGGGGGGGGGGAANTAAGAGAAGAGGGGGGGATGGGGGGGGGGGGGTGAATCAGTGGCCTAAAAAATTAATCCAATAAAACAACCCAAAACTTTACACCATAAATATAAAACCTCTAGTTATCTTCAGTCCTACAAGATGTGTGCCTTGTGTGAATCTTACATGTATATACTTCTTGGTGTTTATGATTTTTATCCTTTCCTTAAGCTTTACCGAATAACAATCTATCTTTTCTTAACCTTTACTAAAATATAGTAAATAACTTAGTGTTTACCGATCAATCCTGTTTTAGTAATGTGTAAAGAAAAACATTAATGCAATGAACCATATACACATTTGACACATGGATTTTTAACGTGGAAACCTTGTTAAGGGAAAAACCACTTGGGATCGGTAACCCAAAATTTTCACTCTTCTAAACTGAGCTTGGTGAAGAGCCAACCCTATTAAAGGTTACAAACACACTGTTAAGTGCGACCTTGTTTGAGGATTTATCACTAAAAGTTTATCACTTGACCTCGCATTCACTATGCTGTCAACATAAAAACCTTTTTATACTCCTAGGGATGTATCTCAAAATATAAAGGATGGTTAAATCCTACTTTGTTAAGAGGTTTTCTGAATCAATGGTTAAACTAAATCAATACATGATCTATTCATAAATACAACTTATTCTTGCAGATGTTCAGTTCTATTGTAAGATCATAATACCTTTTTGATCAATTTTTATCTTTTGTTCCTTTACTCCACTTATTTCTGCTCGGTGAATGTTGTTGCTTCTCTATCGCTCAGTGTCTGCAAAAAAAATTAGCTCTGTTATTTAGATTGTATGATCAGATCTGTATGAAGACTTCTATCTTCACCAGAATTCTCTTTAACATTCATCTTTTTCTTATGAATTAATTATCTGTTTATATAGACATGATTTCACCATTTCTTGTCCTTATTTTTTTCTTCGTTGATCACTTCTTGATCCGTAAAGCTCACCATGCTTTCTTTAGTTTTAATCCATAAAAATCTCCTTGTTTTCTAGAATAAAACATGCTTTAAATCTCCTTATCTTTAGCTTTTAACTGATCTATGAAAATAAAGTAATCAAAAAATTAACTCTATAATTAGCTCCTGCCAGCTAAGTTGTTTTGTCATTTTCCTAGCTTTAGTTCCCATCAGTCAACACTTCATTTGTGCTTGGTGGCTACTGCAGATAGCTCAGGAATCAACTTTAGTTATGTTCAGTGACAACTATAGTTAGCTTGGTAATGCTTTCTCTGGTATCACTTGCTCGGGTAACACTATCTATCGGTTAACATTGTGAACTTCTATGCTTGGGGTTCACTATCACTCAAGGTTTACTGTCACTTGGTGTTCATGATTTACCGATGATAAAAAATTTGTCTCTTCAGATATTTAAGTGTTGTGAGAATATGTGTATGAGAAATCATACCATTTTAAGTTGACATCAATGACAATATAATACATTAACTGATTTAATGTCTTGTATTAACTTTTTGCATCTTGCTGATCATCAACTTTGTCATCTTCAAACATTCAATTAGTTATAGTTCATCAATCTCTCCCTTTGAAATTAATGGAAAAATACTACATACTACTAATACAATATGAAATATATATCAGTTGTAGTTCATCAATCTCTACCAAACTTATTTTTCTATAACCAATACAAATGCCTAACTCTTGTTAAGCTCTTCTAGCTTAGATTTGATTCTTGCAGAGTACTTTCTTCATTCTTCATTCCCTTCACTGGATAAATGTAGAAACTTCTGATTCTATCTCTCCCTTTGTTGTAGAATCTCTTCTCCCTTTTCTAGATAGATATGTAGTGTTTACTTTTCCAATTCTCTCCCTCAGATGGATATTTCTTTGAATATTTCTATGATGTTTTCTTTCCCTTCGACTATTCCTCTCTTTGATGGATAGTTATTTTCTCTTTGAAAAAAATATATTTCATTGAATACTTCTCTCCCTATTCATTAAGTACATCTCTCCCTTTGACAACAATGCCAAAGTATGTCTTTGTTTAATAATATATTCCTTGAATTTCCTCTCCATCAACAATACAATAACTCTAGTGTTTGGTGCAGATAAGTACCTTTTGTGTACTGATATATCTTTGCAGTCCATCTCTTTTCTTGCATCAACATGAATGATCTTCTGATAATGTGTAGGCAGATGCAGCTTCCTAGTCAGCTTAGTGACCAACAGACAAGGGTAGGACTACTAGTCTCTTCCTCAGGTACTCAAATGTATCTTTAGGCAATGGCTTTGTGAATATATCTGCTAATTTTTCCTTGGATTGCACATATTCCAGTATCACTTCTTTCTCTTGCACTTGTTATCTTAAGTATTGATACTTGATAGCAATATGCTTTGTCTTAGCATGCATGACATGGTTCTTTGAAATTTTTATTGCACTTGTATTATCACAATAGATATTCAATGGTTCAAGAATTTTCATATTCATACCTTCCAGTAATAGCTTGATCCATGTAATATTTGAGATATTTATAGAAGCAACCACATATTCTGCTTTTGTAGTAGATTGTGAGATGCATCCTTGCTTCTTACTTATCCATGTGACAAGTCTGTCACCCATAAGGAATGCTCCTCCTGTTGTGCTCTTTATGTCATCTAAGTTTCTAGCTCAACCAACATTTGTATAGACTTGAAGTTCAAACTTGCCTTCTCTTTTATACCACAGACCATAGTCTTCGGTATTCTTTAGATATTTTGGAATTCTTTTGACAATAGTTATGTGTGATTCCTTGGGATTAGTAGAGAATCTTGCAACTATTCCAACTACATGTGCTATATCTTGTCTATTATGTACAACATACATTAGTTTACCAATCATAGATCTATATAGGGTCTGATTTACCTCAGTTTACTTGTCTTCCTTTGTTAGCTTACATCTGGTTGCCATAGGTGTTCCAACTAGATTGGAGTCCTAAATCTTGAATATCTTGAGAACTTCCTTGATGTATTTTGATTGTGTGATGTAGATGCCTGCATCCTGCTGAAGAATATGTAGACCAAGAAATAATTTGATCTCTCCAAACATTGACATCTCAAACTCTTTTCTCATTTTATCAACAAATAATTTTCATAACATATCATTACCTCCAAATATGATATCATCAACAAATATTTTAGCAATCAAAATATTATCATCAGTATCTTCTTTTAAATACAGATTATTGTTTTCACTTGTTCTTGCAAATCCAATACTTATGAGATAAGAGTGAAGTCTTTCATACCATGCTCTCGGTGCTTGTTTCAATCCATACAAGGCTTTGTGTAGTCTACAAACCATGTTTCTTTTGTTAGGATCAACAAACCCTTTTGGTTGTTCAATGTATACTTCTTCTAGTATTCCATTTAGGAATGCAGATTTGACATCCATTTGGTATACCTTGAATCCTTTGAATGTAGCATAAGAAAGTAGAATTCTTACTCCTTCTTGTCTAGCAATAGGTGCAAAGGCTTCTCCATAGTCAATACCTTCTTCTTGTACATACCCTTTGCATACTAATCTTGTTTTTTTCCTTGTGACTTCTCCATTCTTATTCAGCTTGTTTTTGAATATCCATTTGGTACCAATGAAATTTTTGTCATTTGGTCTAGGTACTAATGTCCATGTTTTGTTCTTTTCAATCTGCTTAATCTCTTCATTCATAGCACTGACCCATTCTTCATTTTCAAGTGCAGTATTGACAGATTTAGGCTCAAAATCACAAATTAAACATCTAGTGTTCAGTGACTTACTTCTTGTTCTCATTCCACCCTTTTTGTCTCTTATGATATGGTTTTGTGGATGGTGTCTTCTGAGATACTTGGCAAGTACCGATTCAACTCTTTGTTCATCATTTTGATCATTATCTTGACCTTCATTTTTTTCTTCATCACTTAGTATATCATTGTGAGCAATTTCCCAATTTTCAGTGTTTGTAGCTTGATGCTGAGGTGCATTGTTTTGTCACTCAGGAGAAATATATTGTTGCTCGGTCAGAGTTTCAATTTCTTCACTATAGACAAACCTATTGTATTCTTCCAATTCCTTGCTTCTTTCCTCATCATTTTTCTTAGAAAATTCATCAACTTTGACATTTGCACTTTCAATGATTTTGTTAGAGGATTTATTAAGACATTTATAAGCCTTCATTTTGGTAAAATAACCTAGAAATATTCCTTGTTCACCTTTGGAGTAAAGCTTTCCATTTATATCATCTTTCTAAATATAAAATTGACTTCCAAAAATTCTAAAGTAACTTACATTGGGTGTGTATCCATACCATAGCTCATAAGGTGTCTTATTGGTGTCTTTCTTCAATTGAACTCTGTTTAATGTATATATAGCAGTACTGACAGCTTCTCTCTAGAATGTTTGTGTGATGCCTTTCTCAATCATTAGTGTTCTGGTACAGTCAACAATTGATATGTTCCTTCTCTCAGCAATCCCATTTTGCTGAGGTGTCCTTGGTGCAGAAACCTTTATTTCAATTCCTTGCTCATTACAAAAGTTAGTGAATTCATCAGAGATAAATTCTCCTCCTCTTTATGATCTTAAGCACTTCAGTTCCTTTCCACTTTATTTTTCAACTATAGCTTTATACCATTTAAACATCTTGAATGCTTCTGATTTCTCTTTTAAGAACATAACAATCATCATTCTAGAATAATCATCAACAAAGAGAATGAATTATCTATCACCATAGTAGCTCTTTGTTCTCATTGGTCCACATAGGTTAGTGGCTAGAAATGAAGACATATGATATGTCATTATTTCTATCTTCTTTTCTTTTGTTAGGACATCAAGAAGCAAAGTGTCCAATCTCTTTACAATTAAAACATACCATTGGTAATTTACCTGTGTATCTACCTCTGCCTCTCTGCAATCTTATAGCCATTAGTGCTTCAATCTCATCAAGTTCTTGGTCATCACTATCAATTTCACTATGATTTCTTCATAGTGTGTTTATGACTTGATTTACTTATTTTCAAAGAAGATTTGAATGCAAACTCAATAGTTGGTAAGACACTGTTGTCAAAGTTATTCATCTCAAATGAAATAAGTCTACCAATCAAACTATCTAGAGTCACATTGTTATTTTCTACTTATCTCATTTCTTGTATAGCAGATACTCTAATAGCATAAACAGGCAGTAAGGTTCTGAGAATTTTACTTACCACTATTTCTTCTTCAAGTACACCTCCTACTCCTTAGATAGAATTTACAACCTCATTGATTTTGTAGCTGTAATGAGTGATGTTTTCTCCTTCTTTCATTCTTAGGTCATCAAACCTTCCTCTTAGGCTTTTAGCCTTAGCTCTTAGCACATTCTTATCTCCTCCATGTACTAGCTTCAATTTGTCCCACATTTATTTTATAGTGGTGCATTATTTTACATCTTCAAATTCAACATCAGATACTGAGGAAGCAAGTTCTATCATCATAGAATTGTGTTCATGCTTTTCTCTCAATTGATCAACTATCAGAGGTCTAGTAGGTAACACAAATTTAGTATATAAGTATTGAGTGACATCATTTCCAATACCTGATAGGTGGAGTTTTATCCTAATTTTCCATGATGCAAAGTTGTCCTTGTTCAACTTAGGCACATCCCTTTTGCTCATATTGTGATCTTCATCTTGATTCTCTAAACTCCCTTTCTAAGAACACAAGCACTGATACCAATTATTAGAATAACTGAGGGGGTGGGGTGAATCAGTGGCCTCAAAAATTAATCAGATAAATCAACCCAAAACTTTATGCCATAAATATAAAACCTCTAGTTATCTTCAGTCCTACAATATGTATTCCTTGTGTGAATCTAACATGTATATACTTCTTGGTGTTTATACTTTTTATCCTTTCCTTAAGCTTTACCGAATAACATTCTATCTTTTCTTAACCTTTACCAAAATACAGTAAATAACTTAGTGCTTACCGATCAATCCTATTTTGGTAATGTGTAAAGAAAAACATTAAAGAAATGAACCATTTACACATTTGACACATGGATTTTTAACGTGGAAACCCTATTAAGGGAAACACCACTTGGGACCGGCAACCCAAAATTTTAACTCTTCTAAAGTGAGCTCAGTGAAGAGCCAACCCTGTTAAAGGTTACAAACACACTGTTAAGTGTGACCTTGTTAGAGGATTTATCACTAACATTTTATCACTTGACCTCGCATTCACTATGCTGTCAACATGAAAACCTTTTGATACTCCTTGGGATGTATCTCAATATATAAAGGATGGTTAAATCCTACTCTATTAAGATATTTTCTGAATCAATGGTTAAACTAAATCAGTATATCATCTATTCATAAATACAAATTATTCTTGCAGATGTTCAGATCTATTGTAAGCTCATAATACCTTTCTGATCAATGTTTCTCTTCTATTCCTTTGCCCCACTTCTATCTTCTCAGTGAATGTTGTTGCTTCTTTGTTGACTAGTGTCTGTAGAAAACTTTATCTCTGTTCTTCAGTTTGTATGATCAGATCTGTATGAAGACTTCTATCTTCACCATAATTCTCTTCAACATTCATCTTTTTCTTATGAATTACTTGTCTCTTTATATAGACATGATTTTACCGTTTCTTGTCCTTCTTGTTTTCTTCATTGATCACTTCTTGATCCGTAAAGCTCACCATGCTTGCTTTAGTTTTAATCCATAAAAATATCATTGTTTTCTGGAATAAAACATGCTTTAAATCTCCTTCTTATCTTTAGCTTTTAACTGATCGATGAAAATGAAGTAATAAAATAGTTAACTCTATAATTATCTCCTGCCAGCTAAGTTGTTTTGTCATTTTCTTAACTTCAGTTCCCGTTGGTCAACACTTCAGTTGTGCTCGGTGACTACTTCAGATAGCTCAGGCATCAACTTTAGTTATGTTCGGTGACAACTACAGTTAGCTCAGTAATTCCTTCTCATGTATCACTTTCTAAGGTAACACTGTGAACTTATGTGCTCAGGGTTCACTATCACTTGGGGTTTTCTGTCACTCGGTGTTCATGATTTACCGATGACAAAAACTTTGTCTCTTGAGATATTTAAGTGTTGTGGCAATATGTGTATGATAAATCATACCATATTAATTTGACATCAATGAAAATATAATACATTAACGGATTTTATGTCTTGTATTAAGTTTCTGCATCTTGGTGATCATCAACTTTGTCATCTTCAAACATTCAATCAGTTATAGTTCATTAATGACACTATACTAAGGAAAGTAGATCCTTAGAAAAGAGAGAAAAATAATATACATGAAACCTTTCCCCCAAAGTGTGAAGGCAAGATATAATATATGATACATCCCTAATGATATTTACTTCATAATAGATATAAATTTCCAAGAAAAATAACCTCCAAACCATAGAGAACTCCTAATGTAAAATAGACATATATATGCTTGAAATGACATCACATATAAAGTAACCAGGTCATCAAAGAAAGAGATTAATGATGATATGGATGATTATTAAGTAATAGACACACCCTTTGAGGCATAAAAATGTTTGGTAAGTAAAGATGTTAGGATCTTGCATGAAACAAAGTACCTCATGCCAAAAATGATGTGCCATCATGAATTAATATCAATCTAATATTAAGAGATGAGAGAGAAAGGGAGGAGAAGGAAGGATAACACATTATGTCTACTTAGTGGTCAACCCAATTATACAAGATAGGAACTTCCAAGAAATGAAGAAATTGAAGATAAGATAGAAATCTCATTAAGGAGAAAGATCTTGATCAACAAGTCCATGCATGGGAGGACACCATAGTACAAAAGAGATGATCAACAAATAGATAATGGATCCTTCGAAGGAAGGAAGAAATATATGAGATAGAAAGGAAAAGGATAACCCAATATAAACTCTAAGTGATAGATCTTTTATAATAGGCATGCACTTTCAAGAAAGCATAAGGTTGCAACTCAGGATGTAAATCTCCTAAAAAAGAGAAGATACTTGTGTTAAAACAAAAAAAAGCCATGAAATAAAGGGAATAATACTATAAAATAAACAAGTCCACAAGGGATATTTTTATTTTTTGGAAAGGAAGAGAGAAATAGGAAGGAGGATCACATACACACCTTCCCTATTGCTAGGTGAGGGGATACTTGACAGAGGATGATATATTAAACTACCTAAGTGGAAATTTTATTTATAATAAACATGCACTTTCAAGGAAGCATAAGGTTCCTACTCAGGATGTCAATCTCCTAAAAATGAGAATATCATTATGTAAAACAACAAATGCATGCGACTGATGAAAAATAGGAGCCTAGCAGAAAATGGGCTTCCCTTTTTGGTGTTAAACCTTTAGGTAGATCATGTTTACCATTGGTTAAGAATATTTCAAAACCTTCTTGTGGCAATTTTGCAATTGATATTCCAGACCAGGTTATTGACCATTCAATAGAGAGAATGAATAACTCCTTGGTTGGAATATTTTTAGGGGTTAGACCTAATATTGATGTGGTAAGGGCCTTTGTATCGCGGAAATGGGATCTGGAAGGGTAGGTGGATGTGGTGGCAATGGAAAAAGGTTACTTGTCTTTTTTTTCTCCTGTGATGAAGATAGAATGAAAATACTATGTAATGGGCCATGGATGATTGGAAAAAATACTCTCATTCTCCAGAAATGGTGTCCCAATCTGGTCTTTGAGGAGGAAGCAGTCAGCCAGGTCCCTATTTGGATTAAGCTCCATGGCCTTCCTCTTGAATATTGGCTGGAAGATATATTTGCAGGGATTGCTAACTCCTTTGGAGAACTTCTATCAATAGATAATGTTACAGCCTCAAGGACAAGACTTACGTATGCTAGGATTTGTGTTGGTATAACACAAGAAATTGATATGCCAGAGAAAATAAATATACACTCCAAACTGGGTTCGTGGGAGCAAGCTATTGAATATGAAACTATCCCTTTCGTGTGTTTTCACTGTAAGAAATATGGACATTGGGAAAAGAAGTGTCCAAAAAAATTAATCCAAATAAATACTAAGAAATGGGTCCCTGTAGGAAAGATTACCAATGATGGAAGAGAGACATCAAGGGAAGGTCGAATAAAAAATAATATGGAAAATGCTGTGAAATCCAATACTGTTATAATGGCCTCTACGGGGAATATAGTGACATTAGAAACTGTGAAAGAAGATCCCTCAAATAATGGGGATCTAGATGGAAGTAAAAACATGGAACAAAACCAGGAAAAAGAGGTCCAAGTGGAAGAAGGGGAGATCCAGGAAGTAGGAAAATGGATTATTGTAGGGGAAGGAAAGGAAGACCCTAATGGTGATGATGAGGATCAACAAAAGGAAGGGAGATTAGAAACTAACACTCTAGTAGTGGAAGAGAAAACAATAGGGCAGGAAATTCAACAGGAAACAGTTTTGAGTCAAGAAATCTTTGACTATTCGGAGAAGAATCCTAAAGGGGATAGAAAATCTAACGAGATTGAAACACCTAACTGGGGAGATTCTATGGAGATTAGCCAAATCCTTGCCGGGGAACAGAGGGACCTGGAAGATGGGAAGGAGATTCATGGAGAGAGGAAAAGGGAAGAAAGATAAAGAGTTACCAAGTAGAAAGGTAGCTACAAGAAGCAACAAAAATGTGGATGTGAGAGCTCTTTTATCTTTGCCAGGGAGGCCATCAAACTAGAAAGTGAGATCTACGGAGACCAAGAAAATATTAGATGGTGTTAGGAATAAGGTGTCTCAACCTTGGATAATTCCTATTCTTATTATTTGTTTTGTAAAATGTATTTCTTGCAACTAATGTAATTAAGTGTGAGTGTACATGTCTAGTTGGCATGTTGATGTGTTGCTCCACTTGATGTGTTAGCATCTTGAATTGTGTGTAAGGAGATCATGGCTGAAATGGTTATGACGGATTCCTATGACACGTAAGAGCTATTTCTAGGAGATTTCAATGACAGGTGAAGACATACAATGACATGTGGCAACTGATAAAGTTGAGTACTATACACTCTTCCAATCCTTCATCCCAAATTTTTTTTTTAGGGTTCCTATTTTCTCAGAGAATGGTAAAACCCTAAAATGGCTATCTTTGGGAGTTGCCCTAAAAAGAAAAGTGCAATGATATAAGTGTTTTTAGGTTTACAGGAAAGGATACGAAAAGAGTGTATTATTGGTATAATCTGGTGCTACTGGATTTGTCTATGTGTGTCGATTGTCTCCTGAAAGAACTTTCATTGCAAGTGTGTTGTAACCGTTGTGTTGAAGATAATACATTGTGCAGGTTTTGGAGTGCTGGGGTTTTTTACTAAAAGGTTTTCCCCAAGGTAAATCCTTGTGTCATTCTCTATTTTCTATATGCATGGTATATGGTTGCAATATCTTTGTTAAAGTAGTTAACGAATCTGAAATTGTAAGGATTTAAAATAATTTACACAATACTTTCCTTTAGAGATTAGTATAGGAAGCTGTTTCCGCACCTGAGTTTCCTTACAGATGGAAGCCAGCAGATCTTGGAGGTAGGATCCTTTGTTAAGGTATGAAGATAATTTATTGGAATATTAGGGGAATGAATAATCCCCATAAATAGGAAATTGTTAGGAATATGATTAGGGATAATAGACCAAACATTTTTTTGATTCAGGAAACTAAAATGCTTAAAGACAAAGTGGAAAAGCTTAGATTTTTCAAAAATGGGATTATTTGTGGGGGTGACTCTAAAGGAGCCTTTGGGGGTATTGCAACTATATGGAATGAAGACATTATAAAAGGAGATGTTATTTATCAAGGTGATAATGTGGCTTGTATTAGGTTTGGGCATCTTAAGGATAACACTTCTTGGGTTTTGAGTAATATTTATGCTCCAAATAATAAAAAAGGTAGAGAGGTCTTTTCAAACCAGTTGTCCTATTTGAGAAATGCCTTCGATAATGAAGATTGGATTGTTATGGGAGATTTTAACACTTCCTTAAAATAAAATGGAAAAAAGGAGGATGCCAATCAAATTTGGAAAGCAGGATGGATCTTATGAATTTTGTTGATGGCCATTCTCTTCATGATATTGAGTTACATGGAACTGATTATACATGGACTAATAGAAGAAGCGGTCAAGATCTTATTCAAGTTAGGATTGATAGGGCTCTCATCACTAATGAATGATTAACACATTATTTCTACTCTTTATCAGCTCATATAAGGGTGGGATCAGATCATAATCCCATAAATTTTCTAGCGGACCCAATTGACAAGAAAAGAAACTTTCCTTTCAAATTTGAGAGAATGTGGACTTTGCATCCACAACTTGAACAAAAGGTTGAAGATTGGTGGAAGATAAATATCAAGGGAACAACTATGTTCATTCTGGCTAAAAAACTTAAAAATGTCAAGGATAATATTAAAGCCTGGAACAAAGAGACTTTTGGCAACATTTTCTCAAATAAGGCTAGTGTCAGTATGGAGGTTAAGGACATCCAGGAGAGCATCCAAAAGTATGGTTACGTTAATATTACTAGAGAACAAGAGAATGAAAATATTGTTGAAATGCATGACATTATTGCGAAAGAAGAAACCTTTTGGAGACAGAGATCGAGAAAAATCTTTTTGAAGGAGGGGGACAGAAACACAAAATACTTCTTTATGACAACTCTAAAGCATAAAATGGAAAATAGGATCTCTAAGCTCAACACTAGTGGTACTATTTCAAATGATGAGGAGGCTATTAGATTGGAGGCCAATAATTTTTTTCAAAACCTGCTACAAAAAGATAGAGATTTGGATAGTGTTGAACAAAGGGAGTTTCTAATGTGCATTCCCCACATTCTCAATGAGAATCATAATTCTGGGCTCAATGCTATCCCCTCTAATTCTAAAATTAGGAAGGTTGTCTTCTCTTTTGAGGGAGAGAAATCCGCTGGTATAGATGGGTTTCCTATGTTTTTTTTTAAATTATTCTGGAACATTATTGAAAAGGATGTGACTAATGCTGTCAAAGAGTGTTTTGGCACTAGAATTTTTTTGAATGAATTGAATGGTACTTTTATAGCTCTTATTCCTAAGAAACAAGGAGCTAATAAGATTGATCAATTTAGACCGATTAGTCTGTGCAACTCTGTCTATAAGATTATCTCTAAGGTCATGACTACTAGGAGTTTGGTGATTCTCCCTTCCTTGGTATCTTTGCAACAAAATGGGTTTGTGCCTGGGAGAAAAATCATGGACTCCATCATTACTATTCATGATTAGGGATAATAGACCAGACATTTTTTTGATTCAAGAAACTAAAATGGTTAAAGACAAAGTGGAAAAGCTTAGATTTTTAAAAAAATGGGATTATTTGTGGGGGTGACTCTAAAGGAGCCTTTGGGGGTATTTCAACTATATGGAATGAAGACATTATAAAAGGAGATGTTATTTATCAATGCGATAATGTGGCTTGTATCAGGTTTTGGCATCTTAAGGATAACACTTCTTGGGTTTTGAGTAATATTTATGCTCCAAATAATAAAAAAGGTAGAGAGGTCTTTTGGAACCAGTTGTCCTATTTGAGAAATGCCTCCTATAATGAAGATTGGATTTTTATGGGAGATTTTAATACTCCCTTAAAATAAAATGAAAAAAAGGAGGATGCCAATCAAATTTGGAAAGCAGGATGCATCTTATGAATTTTTTTGATGGCCATTCTCTTCATGATATTGAGTTACAGGGAACTGATTATACATGGAATAATAGAAGAAGTGGTCAAGATATTATTCAAGTTAGGATTGATAGGGCTCTCATCACTAATGAATGGTTCACACATTATTTCTACTCTTTATCGGCTCATATAAGGGTGGGATCGGATCATAATCCCATAACTTTTTTGGCAGAACCAATTGACAAGAAAAGAAACTTTCCTTTCAGATTTGAGAGAATGTGGACTTTGCATCCACGACTTGAAAAAAATGTTGAAGATTGGTGGAAGATAAATATCAAGGGAACAACTATGTTCATTCTGGCTAAAAAACTGTCAAGGATAATATTAAAGCCTGGAACAAAGAGACTTTTGGCAACATTTTCTCAAATAAGGCTAGTGTCAGTATGGAGGTTAAGGACATCCAGGAGAGCATCCAAAAGGATGGTTATGTTAATATTACTAGAGAACAAGAGAATGAAAAGCTTGTTGAAATGCATGACATTAATGCGAAAGAAGAAACCTTTTGGAGACAGAGATCGAGAAAAATATTTTTGGAGGGGGACAGAAACACAAAATACTTCTTTATGACAACTCTAAAGCATAGAATGGAAAATAGGATCTCTAAGCTCAACATTAGTGGTACTATTTAAAATGATGAGGAAGCTATCAGATTGGAGGCCAAGAATTTTTTTCAAAACCTGCTACAAAAAGATAGAGATTTGGATAGTGTTGAACAAAGGGAGTTTCTAATGTGCATTCCCCACATTCTCAATGAGAATCATAATGCTGTGCTCAATGCTATCCCCTCTAATTCTAAAATTAGGAAGGCTATCTTCTCTTTTGAGGGAGAGAAATCCGCTGGTCCAGATGTGTTTCCTATGTTTTTTTTTCAATTATTCTAGAACATTATTGAAAAGGATGTGACTAATGTTGTCAAAGAGTGTTTTGGCACTAGAAAATTTTTGAAGGAATTGAATGGTACTTTTATAGCTCTTATTCCTAAGAAACAGGGAGCTGATAAGATGGATCAATTTAGACCAATCAGTCTGTGCAACTCTGTCTATAAGATTATCTCTAAGGTCATGACTACTAGGAGTTTGGCGATTCTCCCTTCCTTGATATCTTTGCAAAAAAATGGGTTTGTGCCTGGGAGAAAAATCATGGACTCCATTACTATTCATGAAAACATTCATTCTCTTGTGATATCTTGAAAGGAGGGTCTTCTTCTCAAACTGGACATGTCTAAAGCTTATGACAGAGTGGACTAGGAGTTTCTTGTGCAAGTTCTGAAGGACTTTGGATTTAATAAAAAGTGTACTGATCTCATTTTTCAGCTTATTTCTTCTGCTACCTTTTCAGTTTTGGTCAATGGGTCCCCTACCATGTTCTTCAAGTCTAATAGAGGGTTAAGGCAGGGGGATACCATTTTTTCTGTCCTCTTCATCCTCATGGCTGAATTCCATGGTAGGTATATGGAGAACCAAGTGAGGAAAGGAGATATTAAAGGTTTAAATCCTTCTTCTGCTAACCAAGTTTGTTCTCATCAATAGTTTGTTGATGACTTAGTGATTATGGGAGAGGCTTCTATTAAAAATGCTAGCAATATAAAGAAACCCTTGACCAATTATGGGATAGCCTCTGGCCAAACTATCAACTAGGGAAAGAGTTCTTTATATCTCTTCTATGTCCCAGAAAGAAGAAAGATGAGGATCATGAGGATTTTGGGATGTGATCTGGGGACTATTCTTGGAAATTACCTTAGTATTTCTCTCTATCTAGAACCTCCTGATACTTTTTGGAGTTCTTTAGTGGATAAATTTCACAGTAAAATTGTTGGATGGAAAGGGATGTTGCTTAGTCAAGCAGGTAAGATCTAGATTCTCAGAGATACTCTCCAAGGTCTCCTTGTTTATGCTTTGAGCATTTTTAAAATTCCCAAAAAGTTTGGTGAAGCTATTGAAAAGATTCAAAAAAAATTTCTATGGACTGAGATGGAGAAAAAAAAAAGGATAGCTCTCATAGCCTAGGAAAAAGTCTGCAGATCAATCAAAAAGGTGGTTTAGGGTTAAGAAGAATCAAAAACTTGAATGAGCACCTCCTGAAAAAAATAATATGGAGATATTCCAATTCAAAAGGAGAGTGGACTTTAATATGGGACAATAAATATAATAAGGAATGACCTAATCTTGATGCCTTTTTGAATGAGGACAGGGGGGGGGAGTCTTTTATATGGAAAAATGTTATGAAAAATAAAGACAACATTAAAAAAGGAATCAAATGGAAAGTGGGAAATAGGATCAAGGTCCTTTTTTGGGAAGATGAGTGGATTCTTCATACCCCTCTTAGGGAGTGTCCTGAATGGGGGATGTTTTAGAATCAAAGAAAAACCATTTTTGGAAGGAAAGTGGAAGACTATTGGCATAATGATCACTGGAAGGACTTATCTATTATTGATAATAAGCTGGGTCATCTTAATAAAATTCTCAATTCCATCACTCTGATTGAGGAAGAAGATAGGATTATTTGGAAATACAACACAAATGGTAATTTAATTGTCTCCTCTCTATACTATCTAGAGTTCAAGGATCTAAATGAGCCTCTATGGGTGAAAGTCTGGATTAAGGATATTATTCCAAAAATTAATTTGTTTTTATGGATTATGATGCAAAATAAATTTTTTACTATTGATAATCTTAAAAAAGAGGTATGACTTTAGTGAACAAGTGCTACCTCTGCAAGCAAGAGGAGGAAAGTGTGGACCATATTTTCATTCACTGTCCCTATGTTAGAAGGATTTGGGATTATTTTCTCCAGATTCTTAATATAGAGTGGGTTTTTTCTGAAGATTTGAAGAGTCTTATTAACTTTTGGAACTATCCTTCAAAGAATGATACTATTATCAAGGTTTGGAATTTTGTTCTTCCTCATGTTTGTTGGGGGATTTGGAGAGAGAGAAATGATAGAGTGTTTAGGGAGAAAATGACACATGAGAAGGAGGTTTTCTTTAAAATCAAGAGAGCCATTAAAGAAAACTTACTGCTACAGGATAAAGTTATAGGAACCTTACATGAGAATGATATCCTCCTTTTCAATAATTGGAAAATCAAAGGAAACTTCAAGAAATAGGATAAAAAAGCTAAGAGAGAGGATGCTAGATGGGATTTCCCTCCTAAGGGCTAGCAAAAAATTAACTTTGATGGTGCCTCTAAGGGAAATCCATGGGTTGATGGGTCTGGCATTGTCATTAGATATGAAAATGGTGTCTGTAAAGGAATTAAAGCCATCCCCATTGGTAATCAAATGAACCATTAGGATGAAGCCTGTGCTGCTCTTCAGGGTCTTATTTTAGCTAAAGAGATAGGTTGTTCTAAAGTGTGGTTAGAGGGAGATTCTCTCAACATTATTAAATGTTTGAATAATGATACTCCCGCTTCATGGACTATCTATAATACCATTCAAAAAGCTAAAGATATCATCCGATCCTTTGAGAATTGTGTTATCATACATAACTTCTGGGAGACTAATGGCGCGGCTGACTGGGTGGCCAACATAGCTGGTAAGAGTGACGTGGTGGTGCAGTGGAATGATGGAAATGATGTGCCTATTCAAGCCAAATTATTTCTTGATAGTGATTGGTTGAGGAGTCATCAACAAAGTAATCATAAATGGTAAGTATCATTATGTTCATTTATGTGGAGGTGATGTGTCTTTATTACCTATGGAGGTGCAAGTACCCAATGGTGATTACGAGTTGGATTTGGCACACTTTCTGGGTCTTTTTGGTTTCACAGAAAAAGAGGTGTGCTATTCATTTTGGCATTACCACTAATCATAACAGAAAAATAGTTTCAACCAGAGGGAAAAAATGGGCGGAAATAAGAAAAGGGTCAAGCCTGTTAACCATAACAAGTGGAGAGAAAACCAAAGAGTCTGGAAGAATTTAAAAGATGGTGGCCTAGCTGTATATCTAGAAAGACTCCATGGCCATAACCCTTCT
Organism: Thuja plicata; assembly: GCA_018584345.1. Classification (NCBI taxonomy): domain Eukaryota; kingdom Viridiplantae; phylum Streptophyta; class Pinopsida; order Cupressales; family Cupressaceae; genus Thuja; species Thuja plicata. The sequence continues at coordinate 1,076,381 of MU224613.1, forward strand.
ATCACGAGGATCTTTACAAAAACTTGGAAAGAGGGCAAGATTTTGGTGAGTGATCAGTATATGGAGGTTATAGAGGAGGTCATCATAGAAGCTACTGGTATGGGTAGGGATGGTATTAAGTTCTATAGAGATAGAGTGATTTCTGATAAGGAATGGGAGAATTTTTTAGAAACTGAGAAAGAAAAGGCCAGACTGGTCAAGGTTGATGCCTCCTACCAAAATCTGAAGCGCATATCAAGACCCTGAAGGTATGTTCTTTATGTGATTATCAGTTATGTCACGCTCGATGGTAGGTTTACGAGAGCGTATGGACACCATTTTATGTAACTAAACCATTTTAGACATGAGGTGAAAGTCAGTTTGCCATATTATCTGCTTAGCTTGTTAGATGCAACCATTACTAGATTGCAGAAAGATTCGAAGGGGGATCATGCATCCCACCAGGGTCTTATGTTGCTTATCTATGAGGTGTTGAAAACCAAAAAAGTGGAAAGGCCTTTGGGGAAGAAGATTCTGAAGGAGGAGGAAGATATGGAGGGGGATGAGACTGAAAACATTTATGAAGAAGAAAATGAAGATAGTGAAGAGGATTCGAAGGGTTATAAAACCCCTAAAATGAATAAAAAGGGCACATCAGCAAAGAAAACCCAGAAGAAGCCCTTTTTTGAAGAATCCAAAATGGAAAAGGACACTAATGATGATATGTTGGAGTGGAGTAAAAAGAAAAAAGGGAAAAATAATATTAAGAAGAAGATTCAGGAGGAAGAAACAGAAACAGAGAATGAGTCTGAGGAAGTGAAGAAGGAGGAGAATAAGAAATCAAAGAAAAGGAAACATGGGGAAGGTAAGGAGAAAGCTATGGGAAATCAAAAGAACAAGTACTCCAGCAAGAGGAGAATTTATTTGACTTTAGAGGAGGAAGATGTGATTGAAAAAATAAAGGAAAACCGTGAGGAGGAGGACAAAGGTGAAAATAAGGAGGATAAAAATGGTGATAAGAATGAGGAAAAAAGCCCTAGGGCTGATAATAATAAGCAGGAGGAAGATATTATAAAGGGAAATAAGGAAATAAGAATAGAGAAAGAGTTTGGGCACAAAGATTGTGGCTTCCATGATAATGTGGATATGGGGGAGTATCAAAAGCCAGTGGATACTAAAGAGTGCATTGCGGGTTTTACAGGTATGGTGAGTAATCTGATTGATGATAATGCTAATCTAAAAAAACAAGTTGAAATTATGAGGGATGAAATTAATATTTTAAATAGCATGGGAATTGGGGAAAAAATTGTGGCTGTTTGTTTGGAAGAAATGAAAGAAGCTGTAGATAACTCGGAAGCCCAAGTGGATTTTTTTAATAAATTGGGGACTATGGAGAGATAGATTAAGGAAATCAAAGAAAAGGCAGAGGAGGATGATAGTGCAATGCAGATCAAGAACCTAAAAATCAAGGTGGAAAGGTTGGAGGGAATGGTGAAGAAAATTGGGGAGCAATGTTTGATGAGTCTAAAAGCTTACACTCACCACACTCAAATCCTAATGGATAAGCTTGACCAAGACAACAAGGAGAAAGACTGTAGAGAGATGAAGGAGGCTACTGGCCCAGGTACCTAAACAAGAGCAAGCACAAAGAAGACTAGTCCAAAGGCGGAAAAGGAAAAAAAAGACTTCAAGAATACGGTCAGTAATATGCAGGTTATGCTGATTGAGGCCCATGAACTAGTGCAGGGCATGTAGCTTTCCTTTTTTGGTGTCTTTTTGGGTTTTTTGCTATCCCTATCTTTATTGTTATTATCTATGGGACTTTTTAAGCTCGATTGTTGGATGGTTGTTTCCTTTCCTTCTTGGGTGCCTCGACACAGTTGTTGCTGTTCTTTGTTGAATATTTGTATTAACTCTTTTTAGGTTTCAGGTCCCTGTAAAACCTACTAAAATCTTTTACTTTGTAAAGGTTTTGGGTCCTTGTAAAACCTATTTTTACTTAATTATAAAAACAAATGCATGCAAGAAATAATATCATCTTATAAAATAAATGATTCAACAAAGGGAGAAAAATGGGTCCTTGAGATAAATAGGATAGTGAAATAGTTCCCTTTCCCCCCAAAGTGAGGAGAAAGGGAATAAGGACTATTATTTTTCTCACCAAGTACGATTGCACCTTAAATTGCATCACCATAAATAACAATGAGCCCACAAAGGATAGGCTAGCAATGTCACATAGTGAGGAGCAATATAATAGGAACATAGATGTTATTTAGAATAATCATGACAAAGGTGTCATTCATTGTTACATGTCATTTGAATCATATCACAATCAATTAATTCTTGAATTTTATACTTTAAATCATAACATTCATTAGTCTTATGACCATGAATTTGATGATACATACAAATGGAAGAATTGTCTTGGTTGTGATTTTTATTTTTTGTTTGTTTTTCAAAGGAAGAGTAATTAAGCTGGCCTTAAGAAACTCAAACAAAATATTATCTTATTGTGATGATAAATTAGGAGAAGAATTTATAGATTGATTTGTAAAATGGGAAGGTTGGAAACCTAAAGTTTCTTTTGACAAATTGGATATAGATTTCTCTTGATTTTAAATGCTTTGTTGCACAATTCCTATACCATATCCATTAGGAATGTTTGATATATCTGTAAGATAAGAGTCTCTTTCAGGTGAAATTGGATTAAAATTTAAAGAGGCTCAATCAATATCCATAGATTTGTCAGATGAAGGTGTTTGATTCGTAAATTCAAGGGTTTTGTTTTTGCTATGGAAACTTGGTTTGAAGTCTAATGTTCCACAATCATCATCTTGAAGATTTTGTATTGGAGGAAAAATTGAAGAAGGAAAAGGAGATTTAACAGGGTTTGCTTGATTAGGATCCTTATGTTCTAAGGTTGGATTTGTAGGAGGAAGGAAGTCCAGGATATTATCCTATTTTACAACAATCATTGAATACAACATAATAAGAAAATAGCATTGCATTTCTTTCAATTGTGCTTCTATTAAAACATCCTTTGTTGCTTCTAATTTTGTATCCGGTTTAGCTTCCCATTTTTCTTCTAGTTTTGATTCTATTATAATGTAATTTTTGCTTTTGGTTTTGCTTCAAAATTGACTTCCTATTTTTCTTCCAATATGGATTCTATTATAACGACATTTGTTACTTCTATTTTTGATTATATTTTTTCTTCCAGTTTGTTTCATGGTTAGCTTCCATTATAACATCGATTGTTGCTTCTGAGTTTGCTTCCTGAATTGCTTCTAGTTTTGCTTCCCTTATAACTTATGGTTTTTCTTTTGGTGTTTCTCCTAGGTTTTCTTCCATTATAACACTCTCTGTTGCTTCATGTTTTGCTTCAATGTGTGCTTCCTTGTTTGCTTCCAGTGCTACTTCTATTTTTTCTTCTTGTGTTGCTCCAATTTTTATTCTTGTGTTGCTTCCAGTTTAATGCCTATTATGATGCCACTCATTATTTCCACTATTGCTTCTGATTTTTATTCTTTTTTTTTCCTCCAAGTTGCTTCCATTTTTTCTCCCTTTTTTGCTTCCATTTGGTTCTGCTAGTTTTTCTTTTTTGCTTCCATCTTTGCATCTTTTGTTGCTTCCCATTTTTCTTCCATTTTGACATCTTTTGCTGCTTCCAAAATTGTTTCCATTATTATTCATTTGATTTCTACCTGAATTGCTTTTATTTTTTCTTCCTAGATAACACAAAGTTTTTCTTCCAAGATTGTTTATGGTTTAGCTTCCACTATTTTTTCTTTTTTAACTTCTAAAAATGCTTCTTATTTTACTTTATTTCTTATTAATTTAATATATTTTATTCCAATCATGAAAACCATATCAACACTAAGAAGGTGCACATCAAAATATCTATAATTTAATTGAATTTGACAACATCCATCCTTAGCAACAAATTAAAATAGTCACGCTTAATAAATATTCATCCAAAAATCATCAACCACTTTCAATATATATAAATTGTCAAGTGACTACTGATAAGATCATCATATATAGGTATAACAAGTGAAATTACAATATGCCAGTAGATAAAAAAACATGTCAAAATGATACATGTCCAACAATCGACATAATTCAAAATGTATACATGTAAAAATGATATAAGTAAAAATGATAAATTATGTATTTGAAAATGATACAAGTCAAGATTAAACATCTCCAAATGATATAAGTGAAAATGTTACATGTTAAAATGTATCAACTCCATAATATGGTACTACGGGCCATGAAAATAATATATATGATAGTAACCATGAAAAGAGGCACCATAACGATAAATAAAAAATCATCCATAATGTATTCTATATGATCATGAATGTCACTGGCTACTAGAAGCAACTGACTCATCATCATCATCAACACCACTGCAATCATCATTGTTATCATCATCATCAGCATGGACCTTGATGTCTTATGTATCCGTGTCATCATCATCCTCTTCCAAGTTATCTTGGTCAGAACCAACATATTCTGGATCTGTATCTTGAGGATCATCTTCATCTTCTAGAAGATCCTAGTTCTTCCCAAAAACAAAATTGTTTTAATAAAAAGTTGTTGTTTATTTAATGCAATAAAATATGTCTATGTTATATATCTAATATTACAACATATGAAATGAAACCATAATCATATTACATGAATCAACAACTAAAATAGACTCAAATAGATAACAGGAACATAGCTCTTAGAAAACAAAGAGGAAGTTAATCTATTTTTCCTTAGTTGTAGGAATAGTCACAAAACATAGTTCCAATGGCGGAAAAAACACTAGTCACAGAATAAAGTTCCTATTGAACCACACAAAATCCAAGTCATTATTGTTGTTATCCCGTGCTATATTTTATGTTGACTTGTTTTTCCCCTGGGTATGGTCCTTTATTTATTTCTTAATTTTTTGAGTGCCATGGTATTATTAGTCTATTTCAAATAATTTTCCATTAAACCAAAATAATTAAAAAAACCAAAATAATAGAAAGAGCAGGTAAAGGGACGGAGATTTTTTTTTTAAAAATGACCCTACTGTTGACGAGACTTTGTGACTGGCACCACCAATAGGGGTAAGTTGTCACCAGGTACCGGGGTACTGGCCAACTCCACCTGAAGAGGTTCTCTAGGGAATGAATTCTCTTGGCCTCCAAGCACCTGGTAGTTAGGTCTCGATGGCGCGGGGGAGCTAAGTTGGGAAGGTGACTTTTGTGTGAGGGGATAGCTAGTTTTTAATCATCTTCTTTAGGGATTTCAAAGGGGGATGGGGTATCTTGCAAGCATTTGGATTATCAAATAAAATTCAAAATATTGATCAGGGTTAGATAAAAATTTCTATCAGTTGTGCAATAAACATTCAAACATCAAACTAAGCTCCAATGTAAGAAAACTACTCTAAATACTAAATACATAAAGAACTGCGATTCACATGCATTGAGTAGCACGGGGACATAAAAATCATTCATCTAAACTAGAACATAGGAGCTAAGGACATAAGAACACATACCACACAAAATATTTTTGTGAACTCCAAAATCTAAACAACACATAACAAGTAGTCATAAGGTGTTCCTCCTTCTTCATTAACTTAAAGTGTTCTAGCATCACTAGTGTATACAATCATGGACCCAAGGGAGCATCTAAACTACTAAGAACTGCTGAGCATTGAGCTCTTGAAACAACTAAAAATGAAAAGCTATCTTCTATTACTTGTTAGAATGAAAAATCATCAATTTTGCCGACCCTTGTTATGAGGTCAGACTTCTTATTTATACACATAGTATGACCTAAAACTAACCTAATCTAACTATACACTCAACACATAAAATAGATTATCTGGTGGTCGGTACTACCTGCACCACTTAAAATCACCTTGAAAAGTGTAGAGGTCTGACAAGTGAGAGGCAGAAGACAAGAAGAGAAAGCTGGAAGAATCGGCATAGAGAAGAGTGCCGACGTATTAATAGAGGAAATCTGATCTTCCCAATATTCGAGGCAACATGCCTCATAAATGAAGATTGCAGCTCACTATCTTCGATGCACATTAGGAATATATGTAGGAGCGGTGCCTTGGTAGAATCATTTGTCAGAGCCATCCCTCTATCTGACATGCCTTATTGGGATCACCTACCTGCTGACACCTTATTAACTGCTTGACAATGATCGATCGACTCCAGAGAACCTGGACATGGATCACTGTGAAAGAATACAAAAATTTGGAATTGGAATTTTGGAGTCTGGGATATTATGCTCAAAGAATAATGAATTTACAAACTTGCACCCTATTGGAGAAAATGTCTAGAGTCCGAAGAAATTTACTATGCCTTGTATATTTTGAATGTTTCTAAAAGCTGGGGAATTCTCTCTTTATCAATGTCCTTGATGCATGCCTGGAGGAACTTGGAAACCTCCAATTTCTCACCCATATCTAGGGTGTTTCCCTTAAATTCTAAAACCATCTTTGCTGCATCATGGGCCCAGAGTATCACGAAGGATAAGCATGACATTTTTGCTCTGTCAAAATTTCCTGAGGACTGGTACTGTGACTCCATCAATTCATCAAACTTCCCCACAACATAGTCTACTAGAGTACACATATTTGTACTAGAGGGATCGACTTCCAAAACCCCTGTGACAAAAGCCTTATATAAATTCAAAGAATATTCTACTCTCGAGACTTTGTCTTTCAAGGCCGCTACCAGTTGCTTGTTAATCTCCAATTTGAGATCAAGTTTGGAGTATTGGACCTGGATAGAATTGAAAGAATCATCTTCCAAAATACCCATCTCCATGAAGGGTTCCTCCCTAAGATTCATGAGTTCTCCTAACTCTCTCATCCATGCTTCATACTATTCGGTTTCTCCCTCCCATAGAGAAATGACGCCTTTAACCTGGTACACAATGTTACCATCCATATGTAGGTCTAAGAGTGTTGTTGTTAAGAAATGCCAGACATTTCCTACCTGTTCGGCTACCCAGTCATCCACTGCCTACACTTTCTTCTTCATGTTCCTCAGTGCATCAATGCCACCCTCTAGGAGCAGTGTTATGAATGTAGAAGATTCTGGAGGAATTGTAGTTAATGGTTGCGCTAGCTCTGTTAGAAGCCCAATGAGATTTGTATTCTTTCCTTTTCCTCTTTCAATTTTTGGGTTTGTTTATCATATCGGGCCTCAATTTCCCGACTAGCCTCTTTTAGCAGGTCCAATTTACCCTACTTGTCCCTCCTCTCCATAGGTACCTCTGTATCTATATATTCTATTGCACTTATTGTTGCTTCCTCTTTGTCTAGGGGAGGTGTTGCATTGATCGTGACTGTATCTTTGCCTAGACCAGTTTGAATGGAATGGAGGGTTCGGGCCTTCTTTAGCTTAGGAATGCCTTCATTCTAGGCCATCATCTTGGCTAGGGAGAGATGGACCTTTTCTACCATCAGGGCCTTTATTTTCTTTGACTCCACAAACCATTGTGGTGGTGGTGACGGTCTTGCTACTAGGGCCTAATTGTTTGGGTCTTCTCCAGGGTTCTTCTGTTCATACCTAACATTTATAGTCTCTTCAGAATATTTCTCTTTGTTCCCAGGATCACCTACATCATACACCTTAGTGGTATCAATATCTATTGCCTCAGTGTTCCCATCCTTAGCAACATCAGTGGGATCAACATCCATATTTCAAGGGTTCTCCCCTTCATTCTGCTATTGTTGTTGTTATTCTCCGGCATCCTCTGCCAAGACATTCTCCTCTATTGGCCTATCTTCCAAAGGTGGCAAAGGTGTCTGAACTAGATCTGATAGTAGGTTTACAGGGATCACCTTGCCAAATGTTATCACTTGGGGTGAAGGAATACCCTGGGTGTGTTGGTACCCTAAATTTTTAGAATTTAGAAGTCCCAATCCATTATCAAGAAGCAAGCTTCTCCATACTAAAAAAATAAAAGGAAGGAAACTTTATGACACAAACAAATAGGACTAACTAATTGAAGCCTTCAAAAAATGCTGGAATTTAGACCTTCTACAAAGATGATGCCGACAGAGGCTGAAGATGGTCTAATTTTAAAATCTAAAAATGACCCAGTTTGGAAAATCAAATTTCCTTTCTCTAGCAGAAATATTAGCTTTTCATGAGGTGTTTTGGATTTTTGGCCAAAGCCAAATCCGAAAGTTAGGTAGTTATTTTTTAGTTAGTTTATTGTTTTTTCAAAATAATTTGTAATAAGGGTTATATCTTTTCACTCTAAAGAGGTGTGAGAGCCACTCAAAAACATATATATACATAATGTAAAGAGACAAGACAAGAATACATATTTTAATAGGATAGAATTTTATCACAACTACAACATGGACTCTGATGTACTATTTTTTCAACATTAATAAAGATAAGTGCTCTTCTTTTTATTTGTGGTTGTAAGTTATATATTTTTAATTAGTCTTTCAGATATTCTATTTTATAGAGTGTTTCATTGTGTTAAATTCCCTGAGTATCATAATTCAAAATTAATATATATAGTTTAAATCTCAATTGAAAGATCTGCGTATCTTCTCTTGTTTTTATCGGTCTCTTAATTTGAGTTAAATTTGATAAGATTAGCTATATATATTGATTTGAATTATAAGTCAAGTGGAAGCCTATGAAGTGATAATCTCATTTTATTAAAAGCAAGTTTTTAAAACTGTCTCCAATTGTACGTAGGATTGAGAATTTTCTGACTCTATAGCCCAAGTATTTAGAAGGCACTGATCTAATCATTATTTGGAAATTGTCATTTGGTTCATACTTTGTAGTTTGTATATTATTTAATCATTATTTCAAAAGCTTTACTTTTCAATCCTTAGTATAATCCATTTTAGTCAAAATTTATAGAGTAGAGATTATCAGAAGATTTGGTGCTTTCCTCCAAGGATCATTCACCACCTTTGGAGGAACTTTGTTTTGTGTACACAGTGGTGAGACATAGTGAATTTGATTGTTCAAGGTTAATTTAGGCCTACCAGCCTTGGCTTGATTTAGCCAAAATTATAGAGGTATCAAGTGGTGCATCACCATTATACCTATCAATTGGCCAAAAGTGAATCCATCATTTTTGGGCACCAAAAAATTAGCGACTCCACTGGGGAGTTGTCTATGAAAGACAATTTTGAAGATTACCTAGAAGCTCTGGTGATATAATTAAGACTCTACTAGAGATAAGAACTGAGAAGATAGTAATTTTTTTCCTTCTTGCAAGAAGGTGGCGACTCTATTTAACAAAACATTTCAGTTAGTGACTCTATTGAGGGAGAAGACCTAGAAGGAGATATGTAAAGTTTTCCTCTTTAAAGAGGTGGAGAATCTATTGAAAAGAACCTAATGTATAAAGAAAGAAGTTACTACAAATTTAGATATTCAGTATGTACCGGAATACATATTCACATAAAGTATCAAACTTTTGTGACCGAAGACCAACATTTATTATTGAAGTATATAGACCATTGAGTTTTGATAACACCCCTGGTGGCCAGAAATATTTCCCCTTAAACTAAAAAAATATGTTCCAAAATTTTTGTGGAGATGGATCAGAATCACCAATGGAGCATTTGCACACATTTAATAATTTTTTTTTAGATCGTCATATCTATGTAGAAGATGTGATTATGAAACTATTTGTAAGATCATTGATAGATCATGCAGGTTTTCTTTTTAGTATGACACTTGAACAAAGTATCTCATCATGGAGAGAGTTGGAGCAATGGTTTCTTGATACGTTTCCTGATGCAAGTGAAGATGACATGCATTATGAATAGGACAAGATTCAAGATAGTAATATGGAAGAGGACTCTTACATGTCTCCTTTGGATGCATTTTTTAGCTTGGAGAGATTTGAAGGGGAGTCTTCTACACATTTGCTGATAAGAACAATGAACATCCTTAAAGAAGTACCTTCAAACATTATGCCTTCACAAAAAGAAATCATGAGAAAGGTCAAAAAATTGGGAATTACATCAGATGATCCTTCTGTAAAGTTCCTTGTGTATATATTAGAAGAAGATAATGAAGACATAAAAAGGGAGGCTTATGCTTAGATTGAACAAGGCCTTGTGCTTGGTGATTATCTTGGTGAGGAAGATGAGTGCACTAATCATAAAGAAGATAAAGAAGCATCCATTCTTGAGAACCATAATAATACTTGTGATGACAAGGAGGAGAAAAATTATGATCATATTGAAGAAGAATTTATACATTATGAGATGTGTATGGAAACATGTATCAATGACCATGATGATGAGGAAGAAAACCTTCTCAGTACAAGAGAAATTTCAGCTTTTTTAGACATGGAATATCAAAAACATGTCGAGAAGAGTGGTCAATTTTTTTTTCATCATGATAAGAAAGTTAATAGATCAGTATATATTCAGGGAGTACTAGATGAAGGAGATGATAAATTCCAAAAATCAGATATAGGAGATAAAATAGAACAACATACAACATATGAACAGCAGGAAGTTTCAAAAAATAATGTCAATGAAGATATTAGCCTTATTGATGAAAAATCTGATGATCCTGATGAAAACTCTCATGAAGGTGTGTTTGAATTTTCTATGTTCCTGAATCCACTGTTTGAAGAGGAAGTGGAAGAAGATAAATCTATGTTCTCTATGTTCCTGAATCCATTATATGAAGGATATTTTCTATACAATCAAATCTATCAACATCATGATGAAGGTAGTAGGCCTAATGATGATTTTGAAGTTGATAACACTCAAAATATACATTTAGAAGGTAGGATATCATTTAGTTCATCCTATGAGCGAGATTTATATAAGATTTCTGAAGATGAGATTATGATAAAAAAACATAATTATGAGAATATGTTGAAGAAAAGTAATGAAAATTATCCAAGTATCCCATATGATCAAATTCTTGATAAGAATTAAGTTCCTGAATGTGAGTTATCTCCAAATCCTTTTTGTAAAGAGAAACAACATCTTGAGTATAGGGAAGATTGTGTACATTATGGAATCCACACAAAAGAGTTTAATCTAGTTAATTGTAAGGTTGATAAAATACATGGGGATATTCTATTTAGCAAGGACTACAGTGCACCTGCTGACTTTTCTAAGGGTTAAAAAAAGTCAAAGCGTGTTAATAAAGCAATGGATATTGTCCATGAGAATGGTGGCATCGTGTTAGGGAGATCCAAAGTATTACATGATCAAAATTATGTGTTTGATAGAGGAAAGAAACAATGTTTGTTGTTTGGGGGTCTGGGGCCACCTAATTTTACTTTGCATCATATTAAGTGTGGATACTTGGTTCGCTTCTCTAGAGATAGCTGGAGTCTCGCTATGCTCATAGGAAGTATACATCCCCAGAAAGAGCCACTCTTGGTACCCTAAATTTTGAGAATTTAGAAGTCCCAATCCATTATCAAGAAGCAAGTTTCTCCATACTAAAAAAATAAAAGGAAGGAAACTTTATGACACAAAAAAATAGGACTAACTAATCGAAGCCTTCAGAAAATGCTGGAATTTCAACCTGCTACAAAGATGATGCCAACAGAGGCTAAAGATAGTCAAATTTTAAAAATCTAAAAATGACCCAGTTTGGGAAATCAAATTTTCTCTCTAGCAGAAATATTAGATTTACATGAGGTGTTTTGGATCTTCGGCCAAAGCCAAATCTGAAAGTTAGGTAGTTATTTCTTAATTAGTTTATTGTTTTTTCAAAATAATTTGTAATAAGAGTTATGTATTTTCACCCTAAAGAGGTGTGGAAGCCACTCAAAAACATATATATACATAATGTAAAGAGACAAGACAAGAGGACATATTTTAATAGGATAGAATTTTATCACAACTACAACATGGACTTTGATGTACTATTTTTTCAACATTAATAAAGATAAGTGCTCTTCCTTTTTATTTGTGGTTATAAGTTATATATTTTCAATTAGTCTTTCGGATATTCTATTTTATAGAGTGTTTCATTGTGTTAAATTCCCTGAGTATCATAATTCAAAATTAATATATATAGTTTAAATCTCAATTGAAAGATCTGTGTATCTTCTCTTGTTTTTATCGGTCTCTGAATTTGAGTTAAATTTGGTAAGATTAGCTATATAGATTGATTTGAATTATAAGTCAAGTGGAAGCCTATGAAGTGATAGTCTCACTTTATGAAAAGCAAGTTTTTAAAACTGTCTCCGATTGTACGTAGGATTGATAATTTTCTGACTCTATAGCCCAAGTATTTAGAAGGCACTGATCTAACCATTATTTGGAAATTGTCATTTGGTTCATACTTTGTAGTTTGTAGATTATTTAATCATTATTTCAAAAGCATTAATTTTTAGTCCTTAGTATAATGCATTTTAGTCAAACTTTATAGAGTAGAGATTATCAGGAGATTTGTTGTTTTCCTCCAAGGATCATTCACCACCTTTGGAGGAACTTTGTTTTGTGTACATAGTGGTGAGACATAGTGAATTTGATTGTTCAAGGTTAATTTAGGCCTACCAGCCTTGGCTTGATTTAGCCAAAATTGTAGAGGTATCAAGTGGTGCATCACCATTATACCTATCAGTTGGCCAAAAGTAAATCTATCATTTTTGTGCACCAACAAGGTGTTCAGAGGCATCTGGAGAATAGTAGCTGAGGTTATGGTTACTCCCAAAGGTCCGATTCCCTCAGCTGAAGCCAACTTCTCATCTTGCACTTGCCTCTTTTCTCCTATCTCAGTCCCCTGGACCAGTATCTCTTGAACATCAGAGATGTCCACCTGTTCTTTCTCTTTTTCCTTTTCTCCCCGAAATTCTTGTTCTATGGCAACTTCCTTCTCTGGTATCTCCCCTCAATCGGAGATTGTTTCCACTTCCTGTGCGGTGATGTCCTCCACCTCTTTTCCTATCTCTCCCTGTAAATTTACAAGTTCATCAGTCCCAAAGATGTCATCAAAATCATCATGTGGAGGGGAGGTCTCCGGGGGATTATCTAGTTCAAGGGAGTCTAGGATAACCTCCACCTGGGGGATGTCTGGCATCCCATGATCTATATCTGCTATTGGTGGAGGGATATTTGTTTTGTGCTTCTTTATTCTTGTCACCAGTAGGGGTTCGACATCCAAAATGGCTGCACTTTCATCATCAAATCACGTTCGCACTACCTGGACCATAAGTTCTGCAAGTGAAGTAGAGCCAAAAGGGAGGGAAAATTATGCCAGTATAATTGGGAGGCCAAGTCAGGTGGTTAATACTTCCTTTAACTAATGGTATTCTGCCACCTAAGTGTGCACCTATTCCATAATGGGAACTATAACTGTAGATGGAACTTGGGCCAGGGTATCAAATTTTATTTTTCCTTTATTCCCGGCTTGCCCGGAGGTTCTGGATGCAAAAGCGAATCCTTGCAAAAGTGGGCCAACTTTGCGAGTTCTCTTTGGACATACCTTCAAAAAATATGCATGACTATGTTTAATCACATCATTGGTGATGTCTTCAATTGCTGGGCTTTCCAGGGTGTCCCAATCCACCAGAGGGAGAGGCATCTTGTCCACTCCCTAAGCCTTGTACTGCGGGTCTTCTATGGACCCAGTATCTGAAAAATCCTTTTGAAAGTTCCTAATCTTAAGATGCTTCATCATACCTTTTGTCATTTTGAAAAAGTTCCAATTTTGGACTTCAAAATCATCCTGTCAGTCTGCCCAAAAATCCTCCATGTGAGGCTTGTGGGGTTTTGAAACCCAGGGCAATGCCAAAGTTATCTTATCCAGTGGATGAAAGTTCTTCTATGCCAAGTAAAATTCTGCTAGCCCCAGACATTTTAATTCGTTATTGACTTCTTTCGCTACTAGAAGGCTGCAAGTGTAGTTCCCACAGGTGATCGGGAAAGGAATGGCGGTGACCTTGAGGCCAAAAAGAGTGTGGAGCTCCAGGATTTTCCTGAAATACTCCAAAAGAATAATCCTATCCCCACAATGTTTGGGCAATAGGTAGAGTTTTCCGAAGAATCTGGTCTCCCGAATGTAAGAATGTTGTTGAAATTGGATGAAGTAATGGCCATAAGAACTGAAGAGTCATTGCCTCCTTTAAAAGCTAGTAATCAGCATCCTGAGTGGGTGTAAGAATGTTATAGTAAATGAAGGTGTCGTTTACCCTGCAAAAACTGGGGAAACTGGCTTCCCATTAAATTTGTGGGAAATGGTCACATAGAGCATTCTTACCCTTGCTAGTCCCAAGGATGCTGACAGTGAGTAAACCCCAGGTTATGGGTTGTTGCTGTGCCAATGCCCACAAAACATATAAAGTCATGTGAAACTTTGAGGTCTGGGTGACCTTGACAAGTTAGAAGTCCACATGATTGGAAATAATAGTTTCCCAATCAAAATTCTATTCAGAGGTGGTGATTCCGAACATGAAGTATACATCCATGCCAAAAATTCCCATGCATGAGATTCTTCGAAGACCCTACGTAAGGAGATGATCCCCATTTGTATGCTTTCCTTGAATTCTGTGTGGGGGATCTCCAACTTCATCTTTTTATAATCTTTCCTCGAGGTCTTGAGCCAGTTGGTGTTAAGGTGTTGCTAGGCCATCTGTGAAACCTTTTTGAATTCTTGTAATTCCAAGGTCTAAGTGATAATAGTAGAATTGGAGAACTAGGGGATCCCTAGTCTCGAAGTGAATGTTGCAGCATCCAAAGACACTAAGGGAGTTGGGTAGCCCGAGGGAAGAGGAGAAGTAAGAATGATAGCCTAGACCACTGTGTTGTAGTGTTTTGCCAATGTAAGGATAATCTCTGAAGCCTACACTGAGGAGGGGAAGCAAGTGGCTTTGAGGATTCTGGAGGTGGCCATATTTAGTGCCATTTAATCTCTGACCTTGCGCTGAATAAACATCATTTTTACCAAGGCCTACAATTTGGCCCATGCTCTGAAACTTGTGTCAGTGATCATCTATGACTTGGAATCTACTTTAGATCCCATAATAGTTCCTTCCTTCAAATATTTTTCTGGTCAGTGGAAGCTTTTCTAAGGCCTTCTTGGCCTTGGTCATGACATCTACCTTAGTTGAAGTGGTTTGGCATTCCAGACTTCTGGGAGGAGAAGATGCTTTAGACATGATGGATTTGTGAATTTATTGGCAACCTACAAGACCAAACAACCATTAATATGGATGAAACACAATAGAATTCTGGGTCATGGAGATTTCATCACCACCTCACATCTATTCCTGCAAAGGTGTTAGTTTGCATCAAACCTTGAAAATATATTAAATGAAATGACTTGTTTTTAATTTGATTAGTTCCTGAGGTTTTGGGGATTGTTGCTCATGTGATGAATGAAGTGAAGGTCAAAGGGGAACATGGGACCCAGAGTCAAGAAAACTAACCGTTATCAACATGACTAGAAATTAGCCATACTAGGCTGATATGGGGTGTCACGTGGTCATGCAATAAAGGGAGTAATAGAATTAAAGGTGAAAACTATCCTAACATGCAAGGGAATGAATGCCACTTGGGCCAGTTTTGAATGCTTGCATGTGGGTAATTAAACCCATCATCAAAGTGGAGATGACAGAGGAGACAGAAAGCCTGCAAACTCAACCAGGCGAGGTGCCAAGTTCAAGTTTGCAGGCACCAGGTGGGTGAGCTTGACATTTGATCACACACAGAGGGGCACAATGAGATCACCACTAGATAGGGGGGGAATATACAGAAATGCATAGAATTTACATGCATACACATACTATAATTACTAATGCATAGAGGGCCGAAGAACAATTTACAGACCAACCCATTAACGAACTTACTTACAACTACTTACAAACTAATGATAATTTAGAAAATATATAGAAAATGTACAAGAATTAAATTTTTTACAACTACACAGAGGGTAGACAACCCTCTGGTAGATCCATCCCACCAATGGGAAGTGATGACAATGAACGGAATGGAAAATAGAGAAAAAAAAGGAAAGAAACCCAAAACAAAACCAGAAAGCAAAGAGGAGGAACCAGAAGGGCTTACCTTAGAAATGAGGGATGTAGGAGTACAAGAATGGGAGGTGGTGTGCAAATGAATGACTTCAAATTACCATGAACACACAACTTCTAGTCACTGTCAGGTCTGTTTAAGTTTTTGGGAACAAATCACACTTAGCTGTTGTTGAAATTGCTCTAATCGCTTTGAATCACTCTAGGGTAACTTGTTCACAGTGAGTGCAATAATGAATAGTGAAACTCTATTTATAGCCTTTGAGGTGAAACTTACCATTCCTCCTCCCACAAATCCTGAGAAAAAGGCAAACCTCCAGACTCTGGGCCAAGAGATCCTTTGTAATCACACCCTCTAACTAAAGAGGGAATAATGGCAAACAATCTTGGAGTCTAGAAATTTGGTAGGCACAAGAAAAACACTATGGGACGGGGCCCCAAAGAAAGGAATACCAAAAAGGAACACAACACTGACCCCATAGAGGCAAAGGCCAGGGAAAACAAAAGAAAAAACAAAGAAACCAAGGAAGAAAAAAAAGCAAAAAGGGGGGGGGGACCCAACATTTTACCAACAAAATATAGGTATGGGTATGCAGGGCATAAAAAATGGTGACTCACTAGGATGAATTCCTTAGATCATTTGAGAACCATAGTATCTTTGGTTAGAAAAACTAGGATCCATCTTTACCTGAAGAATTTTATTTGGAAGGCACAAGGTGTCTGAGAAAACCTGGCTCATCCTGATTCAATCTTTCAATCTCTTGTCAGCTGTGAAGTGTGTGCTTTGGAAGAAAATCAAGCCGATGACTTCCGAGAGAAGCAAAGAGATGACACTAAGTGTATTAGACCAAAATTTCTATATCTTTCCCAATCCTCTAGATCCCAAAATTCTCTATTCTTCAGTTTTATTTTCTTTTTCTTTTGAAGATGGGAAGGTGGTACGTCTTTCACCGTGAACCTTAAGCTTAGCTAATTTTTATGGTGGTACTTCTTTCACCTTTCCATCCATTTTATTCTATCAAATAAGAGAGACATTCTGGGCCCTAGGATCTTCTTATGATTTTCGGACATGGACAATACCCTGTGCAACTGATCTACTCTCAAGGCTGATATGATTACTTACTTCTTGGATTTTTTGTTAACCGATGTCAAGAATTTCAAGATATGAATCTGATGAAGATTACCCATAAAATTTTCTCATACACAAAAAATAATTCCAAAGTGTGGATAAATTCCAGCATGCTAACAATAGATTCCAGACTAAGCAAAATGCACAAGGCACCATTCTAGGGACTAGATGTCATGTGAAGCATAACAGTCTACAAGAAGAGGGAAACATGCCGAGGACCCAAAAAACAAGATGAAAAGCAAAAAGGAAAACCAAAGGCAAAAGAAAAAATGAAAGAAGGTGGTCCCAAAAGACTACTAACAACTATTTACAAGGAAAAGACACTCCCAAGGAGCACCCGAAAAAGATATTTACAAGCGGGAGAACCTTTACATATAATACAACTTCAGGAAAACTTACCCCCTGCCTCATTCAAAGTAGTTCTTAAGGAACTGTCCATTGATGAAAAATGGGATGGCTTATCTAGTCATGGTACTAAGGTGATAAGTATTATCCCTACAGATCTCTAAGATTAGGTATGGTTCGAGCCAGAGCCTTTGAAACTTGTTTATTTTTCCTTTCTTCTCCTGGGCCTTCTCCCATAGAAGGACTAGGTCTAAAACCTGAAAGCCTTTGTATTGGTCTCTCTGGTCAAACCATCACTTGATGACTACTTGATAATGCATAAAATTTTCTAGTACCACATCCATTTTCTCCTCCATTCTTATCAGGTTCAAGAGCCAAACCTCCACAATGTTGTCCCGGTTGTGAAATTCCTGCATAAGCTGTAAAACTGGGATTCATAAGTTGATAGGGAACACAAGATTCTAGTCGTAAACCATGTGAAATGGGGAAGTCCCCAGGGCTTCCTTGATTCTGATATGGGCCACCCAAAGAGTGAACCTAAGCTTTGGTGCCAGTCCCGGGGGTTCTGTTCTAGCAAATGTTTGATTGCCTCTAGCATATTTTTATTGGTAGACTCAGCCACACCATTACCTGGGGATAATAGTTGCTGGAGAACTTCAAGGTGATATTGTTCTCATAGGTCCATTCTAATAATTGTGCCGAAGAAAATTTTGTACCGTTGTCACACACTATAGTGAAGGGCATTCTAAATTTGGTGACTATGTTTTCTTCCATGAATTTGATAACTACATCTACCATGTTGTTCTTGCATGGAATTGCCTTGGACCACCGGGTATAGTAATCAGTTGCAGTTAGAATATACCAGTGGTTGGTAGATGAGTTGGGCTTTATTTCCCTGATAAAATCAAATGCCCATTGGGTGAAGGGTCAAACTTCAAAGACTGGATGCAAAGGCATGGGCAGGTTTTTCTCACGATGGGCTATGGTTTGAAGTGTGGCACTTCCTCACGTGAGTGTAGATGTATTTGAAGATGAAGGGCCATTAGTATCTGGCCCAAAGAATCTGGTGGGTAGTGGTATCAGCTGAGCCATGCCCGATTCTGAACTTCCTGTGGAATTCTTCTATCATTTTGGTAGCTTGGTCCCTATTGATGCATTGGAGGTAAATCCCTTTGAAATTCCTGCAAAAAAGCATTCCATTTTTTATCATGAAATGTGTGCTTTTCAGTCGCAGGGTGTAACGTTTGTTTGGGGGAAGCCCCTCTGGGTATCTATTATTGAGAAATAGGTATACTAGGTCGGTATACCATGGGTCTTGAGTGATGGACTCCACTGTATAAGTTTGACATTCAATGTTTGGAGTTACTTCCGCCATCGCTCTACATAGTCCCTGGCCTTAGACTATGTTCATTGGTTGCATCTCTAGATCATACTCTTGGAGGATGGCCATTCATTTCCCCTGGTGTTCACCCAAATCACTTTTTAGTAGTAAATATTTAATAGCCTAGTCAGGGATGATAGAATGTACTTTTCTCCAGAGAATATAATGCCAAAATTTCTTCACGGCCCAAACTAGAGAAAAGGCCTACTTTTCCAAAGGCGTATATCAGACTTCAGGATTTTTGAAGGGGGATCTCATGAAAGCAATGGGTATTTATTCCCCTTCAACCTTCTAGGTTAGGACTGCCACTACAGAGTGTGGGGAAGTGAAGGAGTATATGTGAAATGGGAGGGAATAGTTCAGACTTGCCAGGACTGCTGCCTCCACTATGGTTTTCTTGATCTAAAAAATGCTCGCTTCACTTCGAGGCTCCACTCAATCTTGGTATCTTTCTTCATCATGTCATTGAGTGGTTTAACTATCTCAACAAATCTAGTTATGAACCGTTTGAAAAAATTTATCTTTCCAAAAAAAGATGTCACTTCCTTTTTACAACCGGGCTTTTGTAAATTTAGCAGTGCTTCAACTCTCTCAGGGTCAATGGATATCCCCTTCTTAGAGACTCTATGCCCAAGAAGCTTCCCTTTAGTGACCTTGAATATGCATTTCTTGGGGTTGGGGGAGATACCATACTAGTGAAACCTCTCGCAAATTTGGGTGAGGTGGGCGGAATGATCACGCCATCCCGAGAAAAGATAGTTAAATTATCCATATAGATGATTATGCATTTGTTGACTAGGCCCTCGAACACAATGTCTATAGCCTTTTGAAATGTTTCCCTAATGTTGATGAGGCCAAAGGGAATTATCTGATATGCAAAAATTCCCCACTTGGTGGTGAACATCATTTTATCTCTATCCTTGAACTTAACCATAACTTGGTTATATCCGGAGTACCCATCCAAGAAGGACATCATTTGGGAATCGTTAACAATTTGTAGCACCTCATCCAGTGAGGGGAGAGGGTGATTGTCCTTCTTGGATGCCTTGTTTAAATTGCCTTCTTCTTTTGTATGGGGATGAGGTTGGAAACCCATGTTTTGTGCTAGATAGGAAAGATAATACGGGCTGATAGCAGTTTCTAAACCTCTTAATGAATTAGAGGTTCGATCAATGGGTTTACCAGCCTCTACTTTTATCAGAAGGGTTTGACATCTACATTTAGTGGGATGGTATGAGTCATGATGGATGTGTCATAGGTTTAAGATCCTCATACCCATAGGCAATGACATCAATATATTCTCAGAGAGCCGCGAGAATCTTCTCCTTCTCATCTGGGGAGTAGGAGGTGCCAATATGAACAAATTTTTCTTCATCGACTTTGCCGATGTTAATTTTTTTGAATTTTCCTCCCTCAGAGGCGGATGATATCTTATCTTGGCCCTGGGGGTCTGAATCAAAGATGCATTCTAGAGCTACCATCCCCTTTGGGATGGTGTTGGTGGGTAGGTCAATGATCCCATCATCTTCTTCACCTTGCCCAATATCGTCATGATCAATTTCTTCCACTATATGATCCTTGAAGATGCCAACATTAGCCATGAAGGCCAGAATATGTTGGTCATCCTTAAAAACCTAAAAGTGGGTGATATTATCTAGGATGGATGGGGTGGGGACCATTTCAAAAGAAAACTTCCAGAGCCAGGAACCAGCCATCGACTTGAGGGTGTTGGCGGACACAACAAGGGCATCCTGAACATAGTTATGTTTCTGGGGAATAAGCTCAATGCCAAAAGAATCAAAGTCTTCAATTAGGTTCCACGCCTGGTTGCGATATGCAGCAAGCCTTTTGTCATGACATGTGTATTGGCTCCGGACCTATTTTACTATTAGCTCTAAATCACCCATTGCCTAAAGGTGGGTGATCCCTTTTCTCAGTATGAGCAAGAGTCCAAGAACCAAGGCCTTGTACTCTGTGACGTTATTGGTGCAGTTAAACTGCAACCTATAGGACGTGAGGAAGCATTTCCCCCATGGATCGATCAGCTCCACTCTGGCCCCGCAGACTTGTTTACATTGGGATCCATCAAACTTCAGGATCCAGAAGTCACTATTCATTTTCTAGGGCTGGGAAGGTGGAGTGGTGTTTGGATTGATTTTGGGAATGTTGGGAGATGATTCCTTTGGCTCTGATGGTGTATGGGTGAGGTTTTCCTTTAGAGAATCCTTGGGTTTAGATTCCTAGACCAGTGACACCTTAGACATACCATTGGGTGGACTACTTGGTCCAGGCACACTGACTTTATGTTCTTTCTCCTAGAGGGCATTGATATGGCAGGTAGCAGCGATAGTGAAAGGCTCACACTCTAGTTCAGAGTGATTTTGGTAATGTACCTGGCACCAAGTGCTAGACAAGAGAGTATTCAGAGTTATCATGTTACCTTGTGAGTCTACCTCACCCTTCAATTTCTCATCTAGGTCCTGAATTCTCTGAGAGACTATGGGATCCTGCCCGGGGATGAAATCAAAGGTTAGAATTTCTCGTATTTGGTACACCTTAGGGGAGGATTTCGAGAAAAGGACTTCATTTACCCTCACAACATTGGTGATGGCCTATTTCATTTTGGGTTCACTCTCCACCTGGATTTGATTTGATTTCCCCTTCTAGGGGAGCCACAAGTGGGAGAAGTCTGTAGAGAAATACCTGTTAAGGGCCTTAGACCAATTTTGAATTAATAACATCCCTTAGGTTTTAGGGATGTCAACCACTTGGATGTCTATCATGCTTGATATTCGGGGGTCTTGGATGAGCTGAATTTGGACATTTTTTAGCTCACCCACCATTTTCACAATACTTTTGTCTAATTGGACTACTGCACCTTTGGATGGAGTGGGAGTGAGTTTGAGCTTCTGGCATATGGATAAAGGCGTGACATTTTCTGAAGAACCAGAATCTACCAGGAAGTTGTATAGGTTCTTCCCTTGAATGTTCAAGACTAGTAGGAAGCGAGGATCCTCTGTGTTTCCCCATAAGATGGCCGAGTTGGCATAGTCAAATGTGATAGTATTTGGTGGATGACTGATGGCTTTCAAGTTTCCCAAGAGCTTCAGAAGGGACTTCTTCTTCTTAGGACAATTCAATAGAACCTCTATCAAGGTCATGGAGGTGGTGGTGTTATCTAACACCTTAGTGATATCAAACCATCCCCTCGAGTAAAGCTGAATTCCCTTGGCTGGATCCTTGGCTTGGTTAGAGCTAGGTCCTTTTGGAGGGAATGAGTGATCATTTGTGTTGTCCTGGGGAGGGGTATTCTTGGGAGGATTTTTTTGCGTAAAATAGCCCTTTGCTAGCCTAATTCTGAGTGTTGTAGGGAGTCCATGAGCTAGTGAAGGTTTTGGACTCAAAGGCTGGGATGGACTCATCAAAGAACCCCTGCAATTTAGGCTCTTCTTTGTCGTCTTCGTCTGCCCCAAAGAAGATAGTCTCACACATAAAGGTAGTGTGAGGAGGATCTAATGTGGATGGTTCCAGGGGAGTAGGGTCGATTGGTTATTTTCTGTCTGACTAAGAGATCATGATGATCTTCTCCAGTGTGACACAGTTCACCTCAAAATGAGAGTTGGTGTCATGCAATCTACACCACGTGGTTAGGGGGTGGAATTTTGCAAGTTGTACAGAATGAATGGGTCCAACACCACCCTGAGTGGTATTTTCATTTGGAGGAGGACCTTCAGTATTTTCATTGTTGTTCCATTTTTTTTTATTGGGCCAAGGCCCATTGTTGTAGTTCCAACCTCTGGAATTAGTGTTTCATTGTTTGGAGAAAATATTCCCTCTGTGGGAATTGGAATTGTGAGGCATGGAAGGCCCCACCTTCAGCTGTCCCATGTCCATCATTAGAGAGGACACCAGTCACTGGAGGGATTCAACCTCGATGGATAGTTGGGTAGTTGTGTCACAATGTGACGGTTGTTTTGGCAAGTTCCCCAGGAAAGCAGTAGTAGCTCCCGGAGTCAAGGATGACATTCCTCCAGCTGAGGATGACTAGAAGAAAGGTACTCTAGAGGGTTGTGTCAAGGGTTGTTGCATTTGATACTATTGGTTCTAGGGAGCATATCCCAAACACTATATTGTCTAGGCTTGAGATGGATACACGTACCGGGCTTGCTGGTCTATCGGTGGTGGGATCATGGTCATCGTTGGGGCACCCATTTCCAGATTTGGGTTGTATCCCCTAGCGTAAGGAGTTTCACTAGGTATCATAATGAAGGGTAGGCTCTGTCCAATCCTGCTGGGAGCTTTGCTCAAACTATGAGACAATTCTAGGGCTAGGTTGTAAACCTTCACCAGAGTATCCCAGTCATTGGTGGCCATGGTTCTCCAAAGGAGAGTGGAAAAAATGGTGTTCAGAGCATTCAGGTATGTCCAGATGGTTACGTTAGTGGATGGGATGAAGGGGCCCATGCATCGCTTCAAGGCACATTAGAATTGATGGTTGAATGTGACGAGGGGTTTGTTTGGTTCCTTCCTGATACAGATAAACTAGCTGTGGGACCAAACCGGGTCCACGTGAATGTGGAAGGCATCTTCCATATACTGCCAACTATTGATGGAGTTGGCCAAAAAATTGAGGTACCAGTTTAACTCATTCTGTCCTAAGGATAGAGGGAACATCTAGGTTACCACATCTTGATGCTGTATCCAGTGTCACTTCATGGCATCCTTATAGGCCTGGAGATGTTCTTCTATGGTTCATGGGCATAGATGCTCATACTTGGGACAACTCTTCTCTGAATGCGGAGGAAGATCATTGGTAGTGTCGAGGAACTGCCCCACTGGGGACCCAGTGTTACCAAAGTAATTAGCCATTGTGACTAATTTATTTTGGTTGGTTTGAATGTTGGTCCCTATGATTATCTGAGGAAGTTGGGTATTCTGGTGTGTAGACAATCCCCAGATAAAGTTGGCTGGTTGCTTGGTTTTCTGGGTCCTACTCTTTCAAACAGGGGGTCTGAGTTCTACAAACTCTTTGGGATTCAGGGCTGACCGAAGGATTCTATCAAAACATAAGGGTAAAGATGACCGTATTCCATTGAAATTCCAGTTCCTAAAAATACTACTTGGGGAACCCTCGAGTGGTGTAAAATTGAAATCTTTTGAGGGAGATAAGCTCGTGTCCTCCTTCTAGCGCCAGTTTCTGTTGATGGGACTTTGTGACTGGCTCCACCAATAGGGGTAAGTTGTCATCAGGTAGCATTGTACCAGCCAAATTTTCCTGAAGAGGTTCTTTGGGAAATGAAATCTCTGGGCCTCCAAGCACCTAGTAGTTGGGTCTCGATGGTGTGGGGGAGCTAAGTTTGACAGGTGACTATTGTGTGAGGGGATAACTAGTTTTAACTCATCTTCTTTAGGGATTTGAAAGGGGGATGGGGTTTCCTGCAAACATTTGGATTATCAAATAAACTTAAAAAGATTGATTAGGGTTAGATAAACATTTCTATCTATAGTTGTGAAATAAACATTCAAACATCAAACTAAGCTCCAATGTAAGAAAACTACTCTAAATATTGAATACACAAAGAACCTGCAATTCACATGCATTCAGTAGCAAGGGGAGATAAAAATCATTTATCTAAACTAGGACATAGGAGCCAAGGACATAAGAACACATAATGCACAAAAAATGTTCGTGAACTCCAAAATCAGAGCAACACATAAAAGTAGTCATAAGGTGTTCCTCCTTCTTCATTAACTTAAAGCGTTCCAGCATCACTGGTGTATACAATCATGGCCCCAAGGGAGCATCTAAACTACTAAGAACTGTTGAGCATTGAGCTCCTAAAACAACTAAAAATGAAATGCTATCTTCTATTACTTGCTGGATTGCAAAATCATCAATTTTGCTGACCCTTGTTATGAGGTTAGACTTCTTATTTATACATGTAGTTTGACCTAAAACTAACCTAATCTAACTGTACACTCAACACATAAAATACATTATCCTATGGCTGGTACTACCTGCACCACTTACAATAACCTCAAATAGTGTAGAGGAGTGACAAGACAGAGGAAGAAGACATGAAGAGAAAGCTGGAAGAATTAGCATAGAGAAGAGTGTCAGGGTATTA
The DNA here is from genome assembly GCA_018584345.1 of Thuja plicata. NCBI lineage: Eukaryota > Viridiplantae > Streptophyta > Pinopsida > Cupressales > Cupressaceae > Thuja > Thuja plicata. The sequence goes on from MU224613.1 coordinate 1,101,342, forward strand.
ATAGAGGAAATTTGATCTTCCCAGTATTCAAGGCAACATGCCTCATAAATGCAGATTGTGGCTCACTATCTTTGATGCACATCAGGAAGTTAATGTAGGAGTGGTGGCTTAGGAGAATCATCTGTTAGAGCCATCCCTCCGTCTGACATGCCTTATCAGAATCACCTACCTGTTGACCCCTTATTAACTGCTTGACAATGATTGGTCGGCTCTAGAGAACCTAGACACATATCACTATGAAAGAATACAAAAATTTAGACCCAAAATTATAGATTTTGGGAGCTTATTCTCAAATAATAATGAATTTACAAACTTGCACCCTGTTGGTGAAAATCTTTGGAGTCCAGAGAACTTTACTGCGCCTTGTATGTTTTGAATGTTTCTAAAAGTTGGGGAATTCCCTCTTTGTCAATGTCCTTGATGCATGCCTGACAGAACTTGATCACCTCCAATTTCTCACCCATATCTAGGGCATTTCCCTTAAATTATGAGGCCATCTTTTCTGCATCATGGGCCCAAAGCATCATGCGAGATAAGTGTGACATTTTTTCTCTGTCAAAATCTCCCAAAGACCGGTACAGGGACTCCATCAATTCATCAAACTTCCCCACAACATAGTCTACTGGAGTACATGTATCTGTATTAGAGGGATCAACTTATGAAACCCTTGTGACAAAATCCTTATATAAATTCAAAGAATATTCTACTCCCGGGACTTTGTCTTTCGAGGACACTACCAGTTTCTTGTTAATCTCCAATTTGAGGTCAAGTCTGGAGTGTTGGACCTGGATAGAATTGAAAGACTCATTCCCCAAAATACCCATCTTTGCGATGGGTTCCTCCCCAAGATTCATGAATTCTCCTAACTCGCTCATCCATGATTCATAATATTCAATTTCTCCCTCCCTTAGAGAAATGGTGCCTTTAACCTGGTGCAAGATGTTACCATACATATGCTGGTCTAGGAGTATTGTTGTTAAGAAATGCCAGACATTTACTACTTACTCAGCTACCCATTCATCCATTGCCTGCACTTTCTTCTTCATGTTCCTCAGCATGTCAATGTTAGCTTGTGGGAGTGGTTTTCTATATGTAGAAGCTTCTAGAGGAATTACAGTTAATGGTTGCAATAGCTCTATTAGAAGCCTGATGAGATTTACATTCTTTTTCTTTTTCTCTTTCAGTTTCTGGGATTTTTTATCATATCGGGCCTCAATTGCCTGACTAGCCTCTTTTAGTAGGTCCAATTCACCCTGCTTGTCCCTCCTCCCTAGAGGTACCTCTATAACTATATATTCCACAACACTTATTACTTCTTCCTCTATGTCTGGGGGAGGTGTCACAATGATAATGACTGTATCTCCGCCCGGACTAGTCTAAATGGAATGGAGGGTCCAAGCCTTCTTCGGCTTGGGAATGTCTTGAATCTGGGCCATCATCTTGGCCAGGGAGAGATGGACCTTTACTACTGCCAGGGCCTTTCTTTTCTTTGAATCCACCAAGCATTATGGTGGTGGGGTAGTCTTGCTGCTAGGGCCTAATTGTTTGGGTCTTCTCCAGGGTTCTGCTATTCATCCCCAATATTTATAGTCTCTTCAGACTCTTTCTCTTTTTTCCTAGGATCACCTGCACCATCCACATTAGTGGTATCAATATCTATTTCCTCAGTATTCCCATCCTTAGCAGCATTGGTGGGATCAACATCCATATTTTTGGTGTTCTCCCCCTCATTCTACTGCTGTTGCTGCTGTACTCCGACATCCTATGCGGAGACATTCTCCTTTGTTTTCCTATCTTCCAAAGGTGGTGAAGGTGTCTGACCTGGATCTGGATGTAGTGTTTCATGGATCACCTTTCCAAATGTTACCACCTGGGGTGAAGGACTACCCTGGGTGGTCAGAGGCATCTGGAGCATGGTGGATGAGGTTTCGGTTACTCTCAAAGGTTCGGTTCCCTCAGCCGAAGCGGGCTGCTCATCTTGCACTTTCCTCTTTTCTCCTATCACAGTCTCTAGGACCGCTATCTCTTGAACATTAGGGATGTCCACCTATTCTTTCTCTTTTTCCTTTTCTGCCAGGACTTCTTGTTCCATGACAACTTCCTTCTCTATTATGTCCCCTTCATTGGGGATTGTTTCCACTTCTTGCATGACGATCTCCTCCACCACTTTTCCTATCTCTCCCTATAAATTTACATGTTCATCAGTCCCAAATTTTTCATCAAAATCATCATGTGGAGGGGAGGTCTCCAGGGGATTCTCTGGTTTAGGGGAGTCTGGGATAACCTCCACCTGGGGGATATCTGGCATACCGGCATCTGTATCTGCTCTTGGTGGAGGGATATTTGATCTTTGCTTCTTTCTCCTTGTCCCCAGTGGTGGTTCAAAATCCAAAATGGTTGCACTTTCATCATCCACTCCCATCCTCATTTCCCAGACCATAAGTTCCGCAAGTGAAGGGGAGCCAAAAGGGAGGGCAGATTCTGCCAGAGTAATTAGGAGGCCAAGACGGGTGCTTAATACTTCCTTCAGCTGATGGGATGTCTCCAGCTGATGTGCACCTATTCCATAATGGTAACTAAAACTGTAGATGGAACCTAGACTGGGATATCAACTTTTCTTTTTCATTTATCCCCATCTTGTCCACTCCCTAAGCCTTATACTATGGGTCTTCTATGGACCCCATATCTAAAAATTCCTTTGGAAAGGTCCAAAGCTTAAGACGCTTCATCATACCTTTTGTCAGTATGACAAAGTGCCGATTCTGAACTTCACAATTATCCTGGCAGTCTACCCAAAAATCCTCCATGTGAGGCTTATGGGGTTCTAACATCCAAGGCAATGCCAAAGTTATCTTATCAAGTAGATCAAAATTCTTTGGCACCAAGTAAAATGCTGCTAGCCCTAGACATTTTAATTCATTATCGGCTTCTTTCTCCACTGCAAGGCTGCAAGTGTAGTTCCTGCAGGTGATCTGGAAAGGAATTTTGGTGATCTTCTTGAGGCTAAAAAGAGTGTGGAGCTCTAGGATCTGCCTGCAATACTCCAAAAGAATAATCCTATCCCCACAATGCTTGGGCAATAGGTAAGGTTTTTCCAGAGAATTGGGTCACCCGAATGTAAGAATGTTGTTGAAATTGGATGAAGTAATGGCCATAATAACTGACCAGAGTCATCACCTCCTTTGAAAGCTAGTAGCTGACATCTTGAATGGGTGTAAGAATGTTATAGTAAGTGAAGGCATCATTTACCCTACAAAAAAAAGGGAAACTAGCTTCCCATTGAATTTGTGGGAAATGGTCCTACGGACCATTCTAGCCCTTGCCGGTCCCGAGGATGCCGACAGTGAGTAAACCCTGGGTTATGGGTCATTTCTATGCCAGTGCCCACAAAACATATGAAGTCATGTGGAACTTCAAGGTTTGGATGACCTTGACAAGATGGAAGTCCACATGATTAGCAATAATAGTTGCCCAATCAAAAGTGTGTTTGGTGGTGGTGATGCCAAACAAGAAGTAATACATCCATGCCAAAAATTCTTGGACATGAGATTCTCTAAAGAATTTTCATAAGGAGATGTTCCCCATTTGTATGCTTTCCTTGAATTCTATGCGGGGGAACTCCAACATCATCTTTTTATAATCTTTCCTCGTGGTCTTGAGACAGTTGGTGTTGATGTGTTGCTGAGCCATCTGCAGAACCTTTTCAAACTCTTGTAATGCCAAGGCCCGAGTGATAACTGTAGAATTGGAGAACTTGGGGATCTGTAGTCCCAATGTGAATGTTGTAGCATCCAGAGATCCTAAGGGTGTTGGGTAGCCGGAGGCAAGAGGAGAAGTAAGCATGACAGCCCAGACAACTATGTTGTAGTGTTATGCTAATGTAAGAATAAGCTCTGGAGCTTGCACTAAGTAGGGGAAGCAGACAGCTTTGAGGATTTTGGAGGCGGCCAAATTTAGTGCCATTTGATCTTCGGCCTTGCACTAAATAAACATCATTTTCACTAAGGCCTGCAATTTGGCCCATGCTCCGACACTTGTGTCAGTGATCATCTGTAACTTGGAATCTACTTTAGATCCCAGAATAGTTCCTTCTTTCAAATATTTTACAGTCAGTGGAAGCTTTTCTAAGGCCTTCTCAGCCTTGGTCTTAACAACTGCCCTGGTTGAAGTGGTTGAGAGTTCCAGACTCTCGGGAGGAGAAGATGCTTCAGACATGATGGATCTGTGAATTTATCGGAAACCTACAAGATCGAACAACCGTTAATATGAATAAAACACAATAGAATTCTAGGTCCCAGAGATTTCATCACCACCTCACATCTGTTCTTGGAAAGGTGTTAGTTTGCATCAAACCCCAAAAATATATTAAACAAATGAATTTTTTTGGAATTTGATTAATGTCTGGGGGTTCAGGGGATTCTGGGTCATGCGGTGAATGAAGTGAAGGTTGAAGGGGAACATGGGACCTAGAGTTCGGAAAAATGACCGTTATCGACATGACTAACAATTAGCCATACTAGGCTGACATGGGGTGTCATGTGGTCATGCAATAAAGGGAGTAATGACATTAAAGGAAAAAAATATCCTAACACACAAGTGAATCAATGCCACTTGGGCTGATTTTGAATGCTCGCGTGTGGGGAATTAAACCTGTCATCAAAGAGGAGATGACGGAGGAGAGAGAAATCCTATAAACTCAACTAGGTGAGGTGCTGAGTTTGAATTCATAGGCACCAAGTGGGAGAGATTGAAATTTGATCACATGTAGAGGGGCATGGTGAACTCGCCACTAGACGGGGTGGGGGGAATATATAGAAATGTACAAAATTTACATGCATACCGAGACTACAAACACTTATGTACACATGGCCGAAGAAAAATTTACAGACCGAACCATAAATGAACTTACTTACAAACTAATGACAATTTACAAAATCTAAAAAAAATGTACAAGAATTACATTGTTTACAACTGCACAGAGGGCGGACAACCCTTTGGCATAGCCATCCCACCAATGGGAAGCGACGACAATGAACGGGACGGAAAATAGAGAAAAAAAAACAAAAGAAAAGAAACCCAAAACAAAACCAAAAAGCAAAGAGGAGGAACCATAAGGGATTACCTTAGAAATGAGGGATGTGGGAGGATGAGCACAGGAGGTTCTCTATAAATGAATGATTTCGAGTTACCACAAACACACAACTTCCAGTCACTGTGAGGCACTGTTTAAGTTTTTGGGAACAAATCACACTTAGCTATTGTTGAAATCACTCTAATCACTTTGAATCGCTCTTGGGTAACTTGTTCACGGTGAATGTAAAAATGACTGGTGAAACTCTATTTATAACCTTTGGTGTAAAAATTACCATTCCTCCTCTCACAAATCCTAAGAAAAAGGCAAAACTTTGGACTCCGGGCCCGGGGATCCTTCATAATCATACCCTCTAACTAAAGAGGGAATAATTGTGAAGAATCCTAGAGTCCAAAAATTTGGCTGACACAAGAAAAACACTCTGGGACTAGGCCCCGGAGCAAGGAATACCAAAAAGGAACACAACACCGACCCTGCGGAGGCAAAGGCTGGGGAAAACAAAAGGAAAAAAAAAGAAACCAAGGAAGAACAAAAATCAAAAGGGGGGGGGGACCCAACATTTTACCAAAAAAATGTAGGGACGGGTATGCATGGCATAACACCTACCTCTACAAATATCAAATAATTTACACCCAATACAACAAAAAAATATGTTAAAAATGTATCAATTCTCTCACCTTGGGCGTTCAAGTTAGGGGTTCTCCCTAAGCATGATTTCCTTGCAATTTTTATGCTATGAATAACAGCTCTCCCATTCCTCTTCTCTGCATGTAAACCATGAATTAGTATCATATATTCAAGGCCATTGGGAAGGAAAAGAATTTTGTATATACATTCCTATGACATTCCCAGTTTTATATGCTTGTTATGATTCTTCCATTCACATGATTACTTGTACCTTTCTATTTGTTTATCATCAGTTCAACTTTTGAGGTATTGGTTCTGATGTGGGCTTGTTCTAGTTGCTTGGCTTCTGACTATTTATAAAGGAAGGAAAAAGAAGACCTTTGAGTATTATGTTTCTCTTTAAGTCATTTTGATTTATATAACTTTTAAATTTTTTAGTCGTTTACATATGTTTCCGCATTGTGTCCATTGGTCAGCATTTCATAGTTTATTTACCCTGTATATTTGTGGTTAGGGTCTTATTTAATGTCAAAGTATTATGGCCAATGTTTCATGCTCTTGTCTTACGACCATATATTTTCATGTGTTCTAGTCTAACACCTTGTGAAAATTTTCCCTTCCACGCTAACTTACCCCTCATATTTTGTGAGTTGATGTTTGTGATGTACGTGATGATTTATCGCATCCTCACAATAGTTAGTGGGGAAAAGTTTCTCTAGCCACGAGCTTGTGATGCCTTGTTTTGGCCTTGTAGCTTGTTTTGTGGGACCTAGTTTTGGCCCACAAGAAAGTGAGAATTTTACATGGCATGCATTTGGTGGGTTAAAAAAATGGTATGGATGCATGCCACGGTATCATAGGTTTAAACTAAAGTTAAGGTGGATAGGTGGTGAGGGTTTGATGAAGAAAATATAACTCATGATGAGTTACTCGCAACTTTGGGGTAATTTTTGAAGACAATTATTTAAGCTTGCTGTTGCATGAAGTGTTTACACGTGTCTAGTAAAATGATGAAGGGAGTGTGTAAAATTTGGAAAATTAGAATATAGGTTGAGCTAGTGACTGGTTTCCATGTGTGCTACCATATGAGCTGGGATTTCCACACTATATAATTCAAGACTTTTTTACTACATTTTGAGGATCACACAGTTATGACAGATGGGTTTCATATCAGAAGGACATTTCATTTACTACTGAAATATGGTCTAGATCAGAGAATAATTAAACCTTTCCTCCATTCATTTTACAAGATTTTGTGATAACTAAGAATCTCAGCTAGAAAATATTTCATAACTGTGAACTTTAGTACAGAGATTGCTTGAATTAGCAAGTTGTGGAAGTCAATTTCAAGCCTGGAGGAATTTTATTTATAACTGACTATAGATGAGATTGTGTGCATTCTTTGTAGCTATTCTCTTTTGGTTAGATGTCTTTTTGTGTGTTTGTGATGCGAATAGTGAGAATTATCATGAGTGGCATTGCCTATTGCTTGAGGTTGAGACTGGGGAAGGCCCTATTGCAAGAAGTATATAAGAATCATGGGTTGATGTTTTACTTTGTTATTGTAGGGATTTATGAAATGCCAAGGGTGGTTGGAGAGATTTCTTAACCTAATAATAATAATAGGGAAGAGGCTACAGGAGTAGGGTTAGACACTGATGAGATAGAAGATAGGGCAATGGAGTCATCGATTTCTCCATGGGAAAAAGTCTCAAAGCTATCCACTAATGGGGAAGCTAGTGAGAATCTTGAATTATAGAATTTTCAGCTTCAATAAAGACCCATGGTAGATATTGGTATGGCTTTTTTGGTTGGTTGGTTAATTTCATGAGGTTGAGATTGGGGAAAGCCATATTGTAAGAAGTATATTAGGATCATGGGTTGATGCTGCACTTTTTGGTTGAAGGGATTTATTAAATGCCAAGGGTGATTGAAGTGATTTCTTAACCTAATGGCCCCACCATTTGTAGTTATTTACAAACTAATGGAGTTTTCTAGGGTTTATTATGTTTCTATTCACTTAACGCTACCACTCTCTTTCTCCCTCAATGTTGGGATATAGATTTGGGAATGGCTGGAGGAGTTGGTGATGTGGGCTTTTATAAGCCTAGTTCTCCATAGGAATTGTTCTCCCGTATCTCTTCTAAGAGGGCAGATGTTGAGAATCTTGCATTTTCCCCTTCCATTGTTCCAAATTTGTCTTCTTTCCCTTCCTAGTATCCAAATTCCTCTTCTTCCACTTCTTTGGAGCCAAATTCCATATAGTACAATAGGGACATGACTCAAGCAGATGGTTTTATATCTTTTATGGACATACTCTCTAGGGGGTGAAAGGTATGTTTCCTTTATCTTCTTGAGAAATAGAAAATTCCTCCTGAATAATATATCCATATTTTTTAGAAGGAAGCTTATCGCTCATTTTTAATTACTAAAATGGGTCTGTCTAAATTAGTTCCTTTTTTTCACCAAAAAAAAACCTTTTTTTGGTTCCTCAGTGAAAGAGGCAGAGAGAGAAGTAGCTAAAAAAAATCAAATAATAATAGAGATGAAGGATGATGAAGAATATAAAATATTGAAGTAGGGACATGTGGTGGGAGTTGAGCAAGCTGTTTGTTTCTCTTCTTCTCTTCTTCTCTGCTAATTATTTTTCTTCTTTGCTCTTATGTTTTCCAACTCATCTAAATTCTGTGGAAGTAGGTGTTGATGGGACTTTGTGATCGGGTCCGCCAACAGATGTAAGTTGTCACCAGGTACCGAGGTACAGGCCAACTTTGCCTGTAAAGATTGACCAGGGAATAAATTCTCCAGGCCTTCAAGCATGTGAGAGTCGAGTCTCGATGGTGTGGGAGCTAAGTTGGGAGTGTGACTATTTTGTTCAGGGGGATAGCTGGTTTTCTTGGCTCCTCTTCTCCAGAGATTTAGGTAAGTTGGGATTTCCTGCAAGCACACGTTAGTTAACAAAATAAACTTCAAAAGATAGGTCAGGGTTAGAAGTATTCCATCTACCTATAGTCATGCAAATATATTTAAAACATCAACCATGCTCTAACACACTACACTAAAATACTGAATGCGCACAGAGCCATCAGTTCATACATATTGAATAGCGAGGGGAAAATAAGGTCATTAATCTACTTTAAAATATCAGAGCAAGGGACATCAAAAACACACAACATAAAAGAACGTTAATCCAAAAATCAGAACACTAACACCATCATTTCCAGAACTCTTCCTTCTTCATTAATAGGTTTTCCAATGAGAAATGGTGCATACAATAATGGCTCCAAGGGAGCATCTATCTACTGAGAACGTCTAAGAACTAAAGAGCATTGAGCTCTACAACTACCAAAAATGAAATACTGAAATGCTATAGCTATGGACTGCAAAATCATCAATTTCGTTGACCCTTAGAATGAGGTTGGACTTATTATTTATACACCTATTTTCCCTAAAACTAACCTAACTTATCTTTACACTCAACAATAAAATACAATTTCTGGTGGCCGGTAATACCTACACCATGCTACAACTACCTCGAGAAGAATAGAGGTCTGATATGTCAGAAGAATGAGACAAGAAAAGAGGTATGGAAGAATCGGCCTTGAGAAGAGATCCAGAGGGAGAATAGAAGAAATATGATCCCCTAAGGATTGAGGCTACATGTCTCATCAATGTAAAAGTGGTCCGCTATCTTTTATGCACCAAGTGTTATGCTGGAGCGGCACCTTGGGAAGACCACCTGCCATAACCATGCCTCAAGCTACCATGCCTTGCTGGGGTCACCTAAGTTCTGAAACCCTTATTAACTACTTGATAATGACCAGTTGGCTCCAGGGAACCTAGACACGGGCCATCAAAAAAATGCAAAGCTGTAGATCTAGAACTCTGGGATCCGTGAGGTTACGCTCCAAAAAAGATGAATACAAAACGTGCTATGTTGGTGAAGATCTTCAGACTCTGGGAACCTTATTATTCCTTTCTATCTTTGAATGTTTCTAGGAATTGGGTGATTCCATCCTCATTAATGGCCCTGAGGCCGGCCTGGTGGTACTTGGCCGGCTCCACCTGTTCACCTAGATCCTGAGTATTTGCCTTGAATTTTGTGGCCATTTTCACTGCATCGTGATCCTGGAGCACTATGCGTGTTATGCGTGTAATTTTGGTTTCATCCATTCCCTCTAGGGATTGATATTGAGACTCCATTAGCTCATCATATTTTCCCATGACGTATTCCTCTAGAGTACATGTTTCAGTACTAAAGGGATCAACTCCCGAAACCTTTGAAATTAATGCCTTGTATAAATTTAAAGAATAGTCCACCTCTTGAACTTTGTCCCACAGGGCCCCTATGAGTTGCTTGGTTATCTCTAATGTGAGATCAAGTTTGGAGTGCTGGGTTTGGACAAAATCAAAGGACTCCTCTCCCAAAATTCTAGCTTTGGAAACAATTTCCTCTCTGATGCTCATGAGTTCTCCTAACTCACCTATCCATGCCTCATATTTCTCAATCTCTCCCTCCCAGATGGAGATGGTGTTTTTGGCCTAGTGTAACACATTTCTAGTTGCATAAAAGTTCAGGAGTGTGGCCACTAAGAAACACCAAACATTCCCTACTTGTTCTACTACCTAATCATCAACCGCCTATGCTTTCTTTTTTATACTTCTAAGCGTGTCGATGTCAGCCTGTGGGAGCGGTGCCATGGATGTGGAATCTTCTGGAGGAATGGCATTGATGGGTTGGGCAAGATCTATTAGAAGTCTGACAAGATTTGTGTTCTCCTTTTTTGTCTTGAACTTCTGAGCCTCCTTTTCATAGCGAGCTTCTACCACCTTGGCTGCTTCTTTTAGCAAGTCCAATTCACCCAAATTTCCCCTCTTTCCCAGAGATACCTCCATTATGGCATAATCATCAGCCTTTACCATTGCCTTGTCTGCATCTAGGGAAGGTGTTGCGACTACCACAACTGTATCTCTACCCAACTGAGTCTAGAGGGTATGGACTATCTAGGATTTCTTCGCCTTAGGGGGATTTTTTTCTTGCACCATCATCTCTGCCAAAGAGAGATGGGCCTTGGCCAGCGCTGGGGCCTTCCTTTTTCTTGAATCCACCAACCATTATGATGGCAGAGGTGGCCTTGCTACCTATTGCCAAATTTTAGTCTAGGGTATTTAGGTCCTAGGGGGTAAAATTTTTCTTTGGTGACCTACTTATCATTCATCTTGATACCTTCCCCTAATGTGCTTATCAGATAAATTATTTTCCTTGCCTATTTGAGCCTAGTGGGTTTTCAATCTTTCTGCTTCATCCCATGTTTAGGTTATTTAGGTATGTTAGGAAAGGGGTGTCATAGCATCTTTCGAATGAGAAGTAGTCACCCTCAGTTTTGTAATGCTCAATATGTTTTTCTGAAAGGTAAACATATGATTTACATAAGTGATTGATAAAGCTTTTGTTCGTAAAAAGAGTTTTTCAACTCTTGAAGTTATTAGGTTGCGGAGTAGTGGCGGTGATCATGCAGCATCCAGAAAATTTGATCTCAAAGGTGCAACCCCAACACAAGTGAAAAGAGCAAATAAGAAGTTAAGTGCTCCCAATGGAAAAGAAGTTGTTTAAGTGCACAAAGGATAAAAGGTGATGCCTTCGGGATACTTTTCTGAAATAAAGGAAACAGGTTTATAGGAAAAGTATTCTCTTATATTATTTTCCCACACAAGGTAAAATGGTCTAATGTTCATTCATTTTGGCATCGGAAGGAAAGTATGTTCTTTTTCTACAACACTAAAGATTTGTTTCAACAAGTGGCTAATGAACATAAAGTGAAGTGTAAGTTTGAGGATTTTGAGGCCGTTATGTTCTCCAAAATAGGAATTTCAAATAGCAGTTGATTATCAAAAATTAAATGCTAATCCTGTCATTATGTCCATTAGCCCACCTTAATGTCATTCATGTGGCGCCAACATTCAGATCTTTGCGGCTATTTCTTCAGCATTCGTCATCATTTTCTGCTCACCATTTTTTTATAGCAAGCCATTTGTCTTCACTCATGTTCTCATTTTTATAGTAAATGGCTGTTAAAGCTTCTGGTTACTACAGATTAATTGGTATTGAGAGTGAATTGAAAGAATTTTCTGACACACCTCTAAGATTCTTTGATCTCAGAGATTTGCATAGAAGATTGAATTCTCATCCAGTTCACCCTATTACACAAAATCTCAATGACAGTAGTCTGGTAGAAGCTATAGGGTTTTGAATGGAAGTACAAGCTCCTGAGATCATCTGAGAATGTATAGAGAAATACGACCCAATGACAAACCAAATCATGTTCCCAGATCAATCTATTTTGTTGATGATTGATAAAACCCTAATCCAATCCACTTTTGACATTTCGGCAAAAGATGTGTATTGCAACATCGAATTTGGCTCATCTGCGTCTATGTTCAATGAAAAGAAGACTCTAAGGAGAGAAGACATGCAAAAGACCTGTTTCTAGACCCCTCAATCAAAGAAAAGTAAGATGCCAAAGACTCTCTTCGAAACAACCCTAAAGAGGGAAATTGTTGATATTCTGGCCCTATTGACCAGATTGGATGGAAAACCCGAGATCCTGGATCTTGTTGAACATAATTCCTTCCTTCTCCAAGATGTCTGCGCATAAAATATGTTAATTGATTGGACAAAAATCCTATGTGAGAAGCTAACATCCTAGATGAGTTCCTTTCAGGGTTTCAAACAGTTCTACATGTCTTCATACTTGATCTATGCTTTGGTGACTCAGCATCTATGGCCCAGCTTACCAGCAATCCAGAATTTTGACAACACCAAAATATATGATTTCTACCCGAATTTGCAATTTCATCAGAGCTTTGAGGAATATACTGCTATGAATGATGTATTCACAATGAGAATATGTCGAGAACTTCAAGGTTTCCTAGAAATAAGATTCTTGCCAGAGGCCATCTCGGTAATCAGTTAGTATGGATGCTCTTTCATACAATTCCTGAGTTTCTCTTATCTTCAGATAGGAACCTTCTTTGGATTTCCTAAGAGATTGCCCCGATATCTTGAAGATAAGGTGGTCTTGGTGGAGCTTTGCTAGTAGATATTGGAAGTGAACACTCTATGTGAAACTATGAAGAAGATCTCTAGAATTTCCTTCCCTGTGGTGGTTGGTCCATATTCCTGTGCATCTAGATCTGATGCCCAGAATTGAGTAAAGAGTTTTGAGGATAAGATCAATCTACATGATTATGATGTTCTTAGGCCTCAATATGATCCTATGGGTTTTTTTAGAGATCACCTAAAGATCAGACATGCCTACAAATATGTCCTGGATATTGAAGATTTCTGGGCCGAGTGTTTTAATGAGTATCAGACACAGGAAAAATTATGGTCCCATTTAACTTTGGATGATATTTCAATGTATAATAATGCTGTTGATGTATCTGATCTTGCAGATGATGGCCCCTTCATGCATTTCTTTCCTAAAACTAGATCAAGGTGTTACCCATTTCTTCCTCTCCACCAACTGGTCCAGTGATTGATTCATTGGAGCTTCTCATGAGAGGCATTATCAAGAGAATCGATAAGTGGGTAGAATGGACTAGAGTGCGACGAAAAAGAAATTCTAGTGCAGGTTCATTTGGAGGAACAACTTTAGGAGCTGAGCAATAATCTTCAGTAGTTACTTCTTCTATGGTGCCATCAGTTTTATCACATGTAATGCAACCCGTCGGGCAAGGAGGTGATCAGCCCTGAGAAAAGTATGTTCCCATCACTCCAAACTGTGGAGGTGGTTCTCTCCTAAACATTGGAAATGAAAAGGAGAAGGAAGAAGATAGGGAAAATGAAAAGAAGAAAGAACAAGAAGTACCCGTGACCAAGCCTCACTCACCAATTCCAATTATCACCTTGGATGACACAAATCCCATGGATGGTCAGGATTCCTCTCAGCCGGTAAACACTCTGGCCCTTTGTCGACTAAGGTTGCCTCCTTCCATGTTCCACCTCAAGACAAGCAGACTCCTCGAGTAGCCCAGAAGTTGTTTGATCCTATAACTCTTCAGTATGCAATAAAGGTGTTATCCATAGACTCATGGTTGGAAGAAACCATTGAGAAGAAGAAGAAATGACATGAGGAGGCCATTTCTTCAAAGGACCTGATCTTTAAGGCAACCTCATCTCAGCCACCTGAGAAGAAGATGAAGAAGAAAAATTCCATGGCGGCCCTTTCCAATGATTCCATAACCAGGCATATGTTAATGGAAATAGCAGAGCCATAGAAAGAAGGAAAGTTTCATGAACTTTCAGCTCAAGATTTATAGATAAAAATTGTGCACCTAGGAGTGCCGGTGCATGACTCAATGGTGAATATCTAGAAAACTACCAATGAGAGAATTGAGGATCGATTAGAAGAACTCTGAGAAGACAAGGAATTCCTCAAGTCTACAAATAAGGAGCTAGTTGAGTATATTAAATCTACTCTTGGCAGTAGTTCATCTTCTTAGTTTGACCCCGATGCAGAAGAAAATAAGAATCTGCTACTGAAGCTATAGCAGGAGAGACAGTTTGGGAAAATTGGCAGAGTGTGGATAGAGGCGATGAAGGTTCAAGGACCTATTGTTATTGAGAACTTGGGGAGCCTTCTACTTGATGTAGACAAGTTGAAGAATACAACATCAAAGCACCAGGAGATCATTTATAGTGCATCCACTGGATTGACAGAGCAACTAGCAACCTTGCAGGAGGTGATTGATATGAAGACTAGTGTTGCAATCTCCAATGGTATCCTCAAGACTGGGCATGAGCCATTATTTCACTGGAGGCAGTATCTAGAGTTCATGGTTGAGAACTCAAGTAGATCAGCAAATGAACTCAAGACTATGATTGAGTTAGTGCAAAATAAGATGGACAAACTTTTTGAGTTTTTGAAAGTTTTGCATACATAATCTCAAGTTTCCAAAAATGACAAGTTGGAGAAAACACAATGAATGAAAGATAAGTTTCTTGCTTTCATAGAAGATATTGTAGATCCAGCTAACTTCCAAGTGTCAAGGATCAGTGAGCTCTCCGTAATAGATGCAGTGATCAAAAAGGAATCGGACAAGCTCCAATCTTGCATTGCCAGGTTGGATGAACTGATAGAGATGCAAGATTTTTGGATGATCCAAGTTAACAATATAATCCTTTCGAAGGCTCAGGATTTGGGCAAGGTAACAGATACAGTGAAGGCTTATAAAGGAAAAGCCATTACATAGAAGAAGGCATATAATCTGTTGACCTGTGTCATCTTCCCAATTTTCTATATAGTGTAGCCATTTTGGCCATTTTGTCAGCTTTGTCAGTTTTTGTAACTGACCAGGTTTATTATTAGAATGTTCCTCTCAGAATATTGTAAAGAGGCAATCATTATTTAATGGGTCATTTTTGAGAAGACCTATATATGTAAATTTCTGTAAAGTAAATAAGATCGGCAAAAAATATTTTGGGCAAACCCCTGTAGCTGGGACTACTATGTGTGACTCTGAGTTTGAAGTACTTTTTGTTTTTCATCTTAGTTAGCTGTGTGATGTTTTTAATGAGGATGCTAATACCAAAAATTGAATGAATAGTAATGAACCGAGTTTTGTTATTTTCATTCAGTGGATTGTATATTTACTGTCTTCAACATAAGCACTCTATTTTATTTTCATTTCACATCTTAGTTCAATAGAGTAGTTCTTTCATAAAGATTTGGGAAGAGGGTTAATAGAGAATGAGATCAAGATAATCTGGGTATTGTCAAAGTTTCACAATCTTAGCAATCTGAGAATTGCATTGTTACACCTTCTTTCTTCATCTCTGCTAGTAGATGGTAGTTTGCATTCATCCCACACTGCATAATAGTTTGCATGTCATTGAGTAAATCCACATTATTTGCCTGAGTTGTTTGAAGCTTTGGGTATCTTGGTTGAACCTCTCCTGCTCTCCAGTTAAGAACATACCCATAAGAATCGAAAGACAAAATTCATTACATATCTTTCACATAAGGGATACTGTACCTTTCAATTTACGGGTCATTGATAGATCCCTACCATTGACCCAGTCTATGGTTACTTTTTGTTCTACGAAAGCGAGCATTAGGTATTTTCAAGAGTCATTATATAAATCAAATTTAAAGTAGACAAATTGTAAAACAATAGTTTTTGGTGTCTCTACTGGGGATAACTCCTAATATATTCCTAAGATTGCTTAGTAAGTCTGTCTATGGCTCTACTGAGTGACTTAGGACTTATCTGTTTGGAATTCCTAATTCTACATTATTCATATCACTCTTAAGGAGAAATGGTGTTGCCTCACGAAGGACAGGTCCCACTAGAGTAACCTAATCTTTGCATCATGGATGAGCAAGATGACATTATAAACCAGTTGAATTTCCTTTCCTGGAAAAGCCAAAAATCCCTTAACCAATATAGAAGAATCAACTTTGTGCTAGAAAGAGAAGAAGCCAATGTTGAATATTGGGAGGGAGTGTTACGGGAAAGAAGATTCAGAGCTGCGCAGCTATAGTAAACAAGTTCGGTAGTTCTTGATCCCAAGTATACCCAAAGTGTCTAGAGAGAGGGACA
Organism: Thuja plicata; assembly: GCA_018584345.1. NCBI lineage: Eukaryota > Viridiplantae > Streptophyta > Pinopsida > Cupressales > Cupressaceae > Thuja > Thuja plicata. The sequence continues at coordinate 1,117,666 of MU224613.1, forward strand.
TAAAGATCCTATCTTTGAAGAATTGTAGAAGGCTAAGTTCCCTTTGTTAGAAGACCCTCTCAGAAGAGGAAGAACCAACACCTGAGATCCTCTCTTTCTAGGTATCTATGGTCCTCTTTTTCCACCCCCATGCGCTATTTCCTAGATTCATAGCCATTCTTCTATACCTCCTATCATCCGTAATACTACCCCATTACTGTGTAACGCCCTTACTCTTCACGAAGTAGCTGCTCCTACCAACATCAATTTTTAGGCTATGCCAGTAAACCTCCTTGTTTCAATGGCCATCCCTTAGGGTAATGCCATTGGGCCTCTTTAGCTACGAGGTAATAATGACTTACCTCAAGCTTCCCAAAAGAACTTTCCAAAGTTCAATGGAGACGGGAAAGTATCTGCTGATGAGCATATTGTAGCCTTTTTTTGCCACATGTAGCATTGTAAACCCTTAGCATGAAGACATGGCAGTAAGAATGTTTGTAGAGACTTTAATAGAAAATGCTGCGGACTGGTTTCAGCATCTCCCTACGGGATGCATAACTAGTTGGAATGATATGAAGAATGTATTTGAAGCTCACTATAAAAGTATGGAAGATGAGCACACACTTTTGACTCAGCTCACACAAATAAAGAAAGAACCTAGTGTTCCTATGAGGGACTTTATTGCAAGGTTTAATAAGTTGGCTAACAGGATCCCCACTGCTAGCAGACCTACAACTGACAACCAGAAGATGTTCTTTATTAGTTCCATGCCTCCTGACGTAAGTTTCCAAATCAAACAAGTGCATGTGGCTAATTTGCAAGCCGCTTAGACTCTATCAATTAAGCTAGAGGATGACCTCATAACTGCCAGGAAATGGAAGCAAGAAATGTAGAGTGGTGCCTCCACAAGCTCTACTTTTGGTACAACCAAAAATATTGAGGCAATGCTTAAGAATTTTTCTAATGAGATGATTGTCCTTAAGAAGAAAATGGGAAAGTCTACCCCATCCTTCCAGTAGCCTTACCAGGATATTCCTAGAAAACAACATGAAGGTAAATAGTTGCAGTTGCCACCGGCTCAGCAAAAGCTCGCCATTGAGGCAACTAAAAAGCATAATATGTGCCATTTTCATCTAAGAGCTGACCATGATGGTAATAGTTGTCCAGAGATGAATAGATATAGACAACTAGCTTCAAGCAATGAGCTGACTATTGAATATCTTGAAAGTGAAGAAGATTCTACCCCCCATGGCGACTCCGGTAATTTCTTTTTGGAGTATGAATCTAATTCCAAGGTCGGAGGTGATTGCTTTGCCACCATGGATGGAATTCAAATGGTAGTGGCAATAAGAAGTTAGAGAGACAAAAATTTGGGAAACTCTTTTCCTCCCCAAAATATTGCATCTAGTCCTTTAGCTAGTGCACTCAGATCTTCTACTTCTTCATCTTGGAAGAAGGATCACTAGAAGTTTGAAATAAATGGTAATTCTATCTTCCTTTGATATAATTCAATACTACAAGGATGCTAGAATCCAAGTGTCTCCCTTAGAATATTTAAAAACTCATCCTATTGAACTTCAAAAGCTTGTAGATTACTGTAAAAGTGATGCTAATTCCAGAATGTAGCGTAATATAAATTCTACTGTTAGTGATGAACCTCCTAGTAGTGGCCCTTTAAATGATGAAGAACCTATCCTTCCCTTTCTCTTTCAAGAAGAAGATTCTCCAATCTTAGCCATTTCTCCTAACTAGAAGCCTGACCCATTTTATGTCTCCCTATTTTTTAATGGTCATAAACTAAGAAACTATATTATTGACTCCAGAGTCTCTGATAATGTCATTCCTGCCTCCGTTTCTAAAGCCCTTGGATTGAACCTTACAAAAACCTTTGGCCATTGTTATTCAATGGATGCTACACAAGTTCCACTCCTAGGTTAGGTAAAGGATGCATAAGTTGCATTGGCCACACACCCTGCAAAGAGGATGAAGCTGACCATCCTGGTAGCTGATATTCCGGCCAGCTATGGTATTCTTCTAAGTAGAAGCTTTTGTAGAGACATAGGTGGAGAAATCAAGATGAACTGTTCCCATGCTATAATCCTGGTGGGTACTAAGAAGATAAAGCTGGAGCCCAAGGAAAAGGCCAAATTTATAGTAATGAAGTCTGATGACCATAAGGCACAAATCCTCTACCAAGAGATGGAATTTAGCAATTATATGCTGTTTTCAGATTTCAATCATCAAGATGAAATATTGAAAGATACAAATAGTCAGGATATCTAGATCTTGGAGTTTGACAGTAGTTGTGCTACCGTAGGATCGAGACCTGACGTAGTTTTTATTTCCCTAGAAGGAGACATAATACAACTTTCTTATAAATTACAGTTTAAGAACACTAATAACATGATAGAATATGAGGCTCTGTTGCTACACATTGCTACTGCAAAGAAAAGAGGGGTGAAAATACTGAAAGCACTCGGTGTTGCAGAGTTGATAGTGAGGCAAGTTCAAGTGCAGTATGTAGTGAAAAATGTGAGACTGTGCAGTTATAGGAATAGAGTCTGGGATGAGATAGAGGAATTTGATGCCTTTTTAATACAGGATGTTCCAAGAGAGAAGAACACAAGAGAAGATTTGTTGGCCACCTCAGCTTAACTTCTCCTCCTGCATCTAGAAATAGGAGATAAACAATACAAAGTTGAATTTCTCTTCAGGCTGAATGTTCCAGATAATGTGAAAATCTGGCAAGTATTCATTAGTGACAAGAAGATACAAGCTTTCATGGAAGGATTAGATTAGTTCAGTGATCAATACTTTGATGGAAGTTCAAGTACCTGCAAGGATCTCTCTCCAGATAGCAAGAAGGAGTTGGAGCTTGGAGAAGAATAGTTAAAAGGTAAGAAAATTCCTCAACACCTATTCTCCCTTGAAATTTTTTTTGAAAGGCACTTTGCATATATTAGAAAAGGAAGAGATAGGAGAGGTGGTACCTTAGGGGATTTTGAGGGAATGAACATAGAGACTGAAAATAAACCTAAGATGATAAATATTGGCATTTGTTGCACAAAAAAGGAAAGAGAAAAGGTTAAAAACCTACTCTCCCAATATAAGGATGTGTTTTCTTGGGGCTATGAAGACCTCAAAACTTTCCAGAATGGAGACTTCAAGAACACGCTCCCTCTCAAGCCTGAAGCTATCCCTTTCTAGAAGAAGCAATGAAACTACAATCCTAAGGTTTTAGATGCCATTTTCAGAGAAGTTCACAAGATCCTAGCAGTGAAAATTATCTATCCTATACATCACTCTACATGGATATCCAACATCGTGCCCATTCGGAGGAAGAACGAAGAAATCAGAATTTGTGTAGATTTCTAGAATCTAAACTAGGCTTCTCTGAAGGATAATAATGGCTTACCCAACATGGATCATACACTGCAAATAGTAGCTAGATCTGAAATCATGTCCATGTTGGATGATTTCTTAGGTTTCAACCAGATTGAGGTGGACCTGGAAGATAAGTATAAGACAACATTCACCACTCCTTGGGGAACGTTTGCTTACAATAGAATGCCCTTTGAGCTTATCAATGCTAGAGCTACCTTGCAGAGGGAAATGAACTCTTCATTTGTAGACCTCTGAGATAGAATAATAGTTATATACTTGGATGATTTAATAGTCTTCTATAAGAAGAGAGAAGACCATTTCAGAGATCTTGAGAAAGTGCTATAGAGATGCAGAGAGCATGGAATCTCTCTTAATCCCAGGAAGTCTATTTTTTGTGTCACCAAAGGTAGACTGCTTTGTCATATTATTTCCCATGAAGGAATCCAAATTGATCCTGAGTGCATAAAGGCCATCCAGCAATTGAACCTACTGGCAAGCAAATCTAGAACAAGATCTTTCTTTGGGCAGGTAAACTTTCCAAGGGGCTTCGTTCCTGAGTTTTTTGAGATTACGAAATGCATTATTGATATGATGAAGGGTAGTCAAAGTTTCAAGTAGAATGACTCTAGGAAAAAGGCCTTTTATTTAATCAAGCATGCTATAGCAAGAGCACCTATATTGGTGCATCCTAATTATACCAAGGAGTTCATTTTGTACTGCTATGCATCAGCCCGTACATTGTCTACGATCCTAATGCAAGAGAACAATGAAGGAGTTCAGGTGCCTATGGAATTCATGAGCACTCTACTCAAGGATAATGAATTAAGATATTCTCAAATGGAGAAGCATGCATATGTGGTGTTAAGGGCACTGAAGAATTTTAGGTTCTATGTATTACATTCCTAGTTTGTTATTTATATTCCTGATTCTGATGTTAAGAGCATTTTGACACAACAAGAAATAGGATGTAATACTAGAGGTGCATGGATAGAAAAGGTACAGGAGTATGATATTGAACTCAAGCCAACAAGCTGGTTAGAGGAAATGGCTTGTGTAAAATAGTCATTGAAAATTAGGAAGTAGGTCAAGAGGAGGATTCTCCGAAGGTGTTAATGGTTAGTCTTCTTGATCCCTGGTTTTACAACATCACCTATTTCCTTACATATGGAGGTTTCGTGGAAGGATTGACATACAAATAGAGAAGAGATTTGAAGACCAAGGCAGCTAAGTATGCCATTTATGATGACCAGTTATATAAGAGGGCAATAGATGGAACTTTCTTAAGGTGTGTGGATAGGCTACAAGAAGAAAGATTGCTCCAGGAATTCCACAATGAGGTGTGTGGTGGACACTTCTCATCCATAGTCATTGCATATAAAATATTGAAGCAGTGTTACTACTGGCCTGGCATGTTTAAAGATTCCTACAATTGGGTGGCCAAGTTTGATAAGTGCCGTATGTTTTCTAGTAAGTCTCAGTTGGCTGCTCTTCCATTGAAGCAGGTTGTAGTAGAGGGTCCCTTTTAGCAATGGGGGATTGATTTCATTGGTTCAATAAATCCTCCCTCTTATGTAGGTCACCTATATGTCGTAACTGCCACAGATTACTTTACCAAGTGGGTTGAGGCTAAGCCTACCAAGAGAACCACATCTGAGGTGGTCTACGGATTTATCATGGAGAATATTTGGTAAGGTTTGGAGTGCCGATGAAGCTAGTGATGGACAATGCCATATATTTCTCTTCTTTGGAGATTACAGAGTTTTTCTACAACAACAGTATCCATCTTAGTCACTCATCTGATTATTTCTCTTAGGGAAATGGTCAGGCTGAGTCAAGCAACAAGAACCTGATTAACATAATGAAGAAAATAGTTTCAGAGAGTCAAAAGGATTGGAAAAAGAAATTTCATGAAGCTCTATGGGAAGATAGGATAACACCTAAGTGAGCTATTAGGATATCCCCTTTTTAGCTGGTTTACAAAATTGAACCTAGTCTCCCACTTCCGCTAGAGTTATCCATTTGTAGGCTACAACAGGTAATTGAAAATCCAATTTTCCAGAATGATATGGAGAAATGAATCATGTATCTAACCAAGTTGGAGGAAGAATGGGAAAATCTTGTTGACCACATAACTGATCATTAGAGAAGAGTGAAAAAATTCTTTGATAAGAAGGCCAAACCAAGAAATTTTATGCAAGGTGACTTGGTCCTATTGTGCGATAAGAGGTGCGAGTCCAAAGGAAAGAATCACAAGTTTGACTCAATTTGGAAAGGACCATTCAAGATTGTGCAGTTGAACCAAAATAATTCCTTTATTCTAGCATATCCTTCTGGAGAGATTCTGCAATTATCCTACAATGGCCAAGATTTGAAGCTCTACCAAATACTCAAGTGAAAGTAGGTAATCCCTATAGGTTAGTGTTAGTGTAGGTAGGTTTTCTTTGCATTTCTCCTACTTTCTTTCCTGCTTTCTTAGTCTAGTTTAGTTTAGTTTCCTTTCCCACTATGTGTTTTAGTTTAGTCTGCCCATTGTTTCTCCTGTCGGTCTTGTTGTGCGAAACCAGAGACTCTAGGTCCCTTCTCAGACATTGGCATGTCTAAGTCCCTAGTCGAAGCCAGTTGTTGCCAAATTTTAGTCTAGGGTCTTTAGGTCCTAGGGGGTAAAATTTTTCTTTGGTGACCTACTTCTCATTCATCTTGAAACCTTCCCCTAATGTGCTTATTAGATAAATTATTTTCCTTTCCTATTTGAGCATAGCGGGTTTTCAATTTTTCTTCTTCATTCGGTGTTTAGGTGATTTAGGTATGTCAGGAAAGGGGTGTCATAGCATCTTTTGAATGAGAAGTAGTCACCCTCATTTCTGTAATGCTCAATATGTTTTTCTGAAAGGTAAACATGTGATTTACATAAGTGATTGATAAAGCTTTTGTTCATAAAAATAATTTTTCAACTCTAAGAGTTATCAGGTTGCGAAGTAGTGGTGGTGATCATGCAACATCTAGAAAATTTGGTGTCAAAGGTGCAACCCTGACACAAGTGAAAAGAGAAAATAAGAAGTTAAGTGCTCCCGATGGAAAAGAAGTTGTTTAAGTGCGCAAAGGATAAAAGGTGATGCCGTCGGGGTACTCTTCCAAAATAAAGGAAATAGGCTTATGGGAAAAGTATTCTCTTATATTCTTTTCCTGCACAAGGTAAAATGGTCTAATGTTCATTCATTTCAGCATCGAAAGGAAGGTATGTTCTTTTTTTGCAAGACTAAAGATTTGTTTTAGCAAGTGGCTAATGAACATAAAGTTAAGTGTAAGTTTGAGGATTTTGAGGCTGTTATGTTCTTCAAAATAGGAATTTCAAATAGCCGTTGATTATAAAAAATTAAATGCTAATCTTACCATTGCGTCCATTAGGTCACCTTAATGTCATTCATGTGGCACCAATGTTTGGATCTTAGCGGCTATTTCTTCAGCATTTGCCATCGCTTGTTGCTCACCATTTTTGTATAGCAAGCCATTTGTCTTCACTCATGTTCTCAGTTTTACAGTAAATGGCTGTTAAAGCTTCTGGTTATGATAGATTAATTGGTATTGAGAGTGAATTGAAAGAAGTTTCTGACACATCTCTAAGATTATTTGATCTTGGAGATTTGCACAGAAGATTGAATTCTCATCCAGTTCACCCTATTACACAGAAGCTCAAGGACACCAGTCTGGTAGAAGCTATAGGGTTTCCAATGGCAGTACAAGCTCCTAAGATTGTCTGAGAATGTATAGAGAAATATGACCCAATGACAAAGAAAATCCTATTCCTAGATCAATTTATTTTCCCGACAATTGATAAAACCTTAATCCAATCCACTTTTGGTATTTTGGAAAAAGATGTGTATTGCAACATTGACTTCGGCTCATCTGCGTCTATGTTCAATGAAAAGAAGACTCTAAGGAGAGAAGACATGCAAAAGACCTGGTTCCAGACCCCTTGATCAAAGAAAAGTAAGATGCCAAATAATCTCTTTGGAACAGCCCTAAAGAGGGAAATTGTTGATAGTCTGGCCCTATTGACCAGATTGGATGGAAAACCCGAGATCCTAGATCTCGTTGAACATAATTTCTTCCTTGTTCAAGCTGTCTGCACAGAAAATATGTTCATTGATTAGGCAAAAATCCTATCTGAGAAGCTAGCATCCTAGATGAGTTCCTATCAGGGATTAAAATAGTTCTACATGTCTTCATACTTGATCTATGCTTTGGTGACTTAGCATATGTGGCCCGACATACCAGCAATCTAGAATTTTGACAACACCAAAATATATGAGTTCTACCTGAATCTGTAATTGCATCAGAGCTTTGAGGAATATACTACTGTGAATGATGCATTCATAATGAGAATATGCTAGGAAATTCAAGGTTTCCTAGAAAGAAGATTCTTACCAAAGGCCATCTCGGCAATTAGTTAGTATGGATGCTCTTTCATCCAATTCCTGAGTTTCTCTTATCTTCGGATAGGAGCCTTCTCCATATTTCCTAAGAGATTGCCCCAGTATCTTGAAGGTAAGGTGGTCTTGGTGGAGCTTTGCTAGCATATATTGGAAGTGAATACTCTGTGTTCAACTGTGAAGAAGATTTCCCAAATTTCCTTCCTCGTGGTGGTTGGTCCATATTCTTGTGCATCCAGATCTGATGCCTGGAATTTAGTAAAGAGTTTTGAGGATAAGATCAAGCTACTTGATTATGAGGTTCTTAGGCCTTAATATGATCCTATGGGTTTTTTTAGAGATCACTTGAAGCTCAGACATGCCTACAGACATGCCCCAGATATTGAATATTTCTGGGCCGAGCGTTTTAATGAGTATCAAACACCGGAAAAATTGTGGTCTCGTTTAACTTTGGATGAAATTTCAATGTATAATAATGCTGTTGATGTATCTGATCTTGCAGATGATGACCTCTTCATGCATCCCTCATCCTACAACCAGATCAAGGTGTTTCCCATTTCTTCCTCTCCACCAACTGGTCCAGTGATTGATTCATTAGAGCTTCTCATGAGAGACATTATCAAGAGAACTGACAAGTGGGTAGAATGGACTAGAGCACAATGAAAAAGAACTTCTGGCACAAGTTCATCTAGAGGAACAACTTCAAGAGCTGCAAAATCATCTTTAGCAGTTACTTCTTCTTTGGCACCACCAGTTTTAGCAGGTGCAATGCAATCCGCTGGGCAAGGAAGTGACTAGCCCCCAGAAAAGAATGTTCCCATCACTCTGACTCACGGAGGTGGTTCACTCCCGAAATTTGGAAATGAAGAGGAGAAGGAAGAAGATAGGGAAAAGGAAAAGAAGAAAGAACAAGAGTTTCCCATGACCAATCCTTCCTCTCTAATTCCAGTTATCACCTTGGATGACACAAATCCTATGGATGTTCAAGATTCCTCTCAGCCGTTAAACATTCTAGCCCTTTTGGTGACTAAGGTTGCCTCCTGCCATGTTCCATCTCAAGACAAGAAGACTCCTTGTGTAGCCCAAAAGCTGTTTGATCCTACAACTCTTCAGTCTGCAATAAAGGTGCTATCCACAGACTCATGGTTGGAAGAAACCATTGAGAAGAAGAAGAAATGACATGAGGAGGCCATTTATTCAAAGGACCTTATCCTTAAGAAAACCTCATCTCAGCCACCGAAAAAGAAGGTGAAGAAGCAAAATTCTATGGCGGCCCTTTCCCATGATTCCATAATCAGACATATGTTAATGGAAATAGCAGAGCCATAGAAAGAGGGAAAGTTTCATGAAATTTCAGCTCAAGATTTCCAGATAAAAATTGTGGACCTAGGAGTGCCGATGCATGACTCAATGATAAATATCTAGAAAACCACCAATGAATGAATTGAGGATAGATTGGAAGAACTCTAAGCAGACAAAGAGGTCCTCAAGTCTAGAAATAAGGAACTAGTTGAGTATATTAAATCTGCTCTTGGTAGTACTTCATCTTCTTAGTTTGACCCCAATGCGGAAGAAAATAAGAATCTGCTACTGAAGCTATAGCAAGAGAGACCAATTGGGAAAATTAGCAGAGCATGGATAGAGACGATGAAGGTTCAAGGCCCCATTTTTATTGAGAATTTTGGGAACCTTCTACTTGATGCAGACAAGTTGAAGGATACAAAATTAAAGCACTAGGAGACCATTTATAATGCATCCTCTAGATTGACAGAGCAACTAGAAACCTTGCAGGAGGTGATTGATATGAAGACTAGTGTTGTAATATCCAATGGTATCCTCAAGACCAGGCATGAGCAATTGCTTCACTGGAGGATGTCTCTAGAGTTCGTGGTTGAGAACTCAAGTAGATCAGAAAATGAACTCAAGACTATGATTGAGTTAGTGCAAAACATGGACAAAATTTTTGAGTTTTTGAAAGTTTTGCACATGGAATCTCAAGTTTCTGGAAGTGACAAGTTGGTGAATATAGAACAAATGAATGCTAAGTTTCTTGCTTTCATAGATGAGATTTCAGATCTAGCTAACTTCCAAGTGTCAAGGATCAGTGAGCTCTCCGTGATAGATGCAATTATCGAAAAGGAATCGGACAAGCACCAATCCTAGATGGCCAGGTTGTATGAACTGACAGAGATGCATGATTTTTGGATGATCTGAGCTGACAATATAATCATTCTAAATGCTCAAGATTTGGGCAAGGTAATGGATGCAATGAAGGCTTACAAAGGAAAAGCCGTTACATAGAAGAAGGCATAGAATCTGTTGACCTGTGTCGTCTTCCCAATTTTCTGTATAGTGTAGCCATTTTGGCCATTTTGTCAGCTTTGTCAGTTTTTGTAACTGACCATGTTTATTATTAGAATGTTCCTCTTGGAATATTATAAAGAGGAAATCATTATTGTAACGGGTCATTTTTTGAGAAGACCTATATATGTAAATTTATGTAAAGTAAATAAGATCGTAAAAAATTACTTTGGGAAAACCCCTGTAGCTCGGAATACTGTGTGTGACTCTGAGTTTGAAGTGATTTTTGTTGTTCATCTTAGTTAGCCATGTGATGTTTTGAATGAGGATGCTAATACTAGAAATTGAATGAATGGTAATGAACCAGGTTTTGTTATTTTCATTCAGTGGATTGTATGTTTACTGTCTTCAGCATAAGAACTCTGTTTTCTTTTCATTGCACATCTTAATTCAATTGATTAGTTCTTGTATAAATATTTGGGAAGAGGGTTAATAGAGAATGAGATCAAGATACTCTGATTATTGTCAAAGTTTCACAATCTTAGCAATCCAAGAATTGCATTGTTACACCTTCTTTCTTCATCTCTGCTGGTAGATGGTAGTTTGCATTCATCCTACACTGCATAATAGTTTGCATGTAATTGAGTAAATCCCCATTCTTTTCCTGAGTTGTTTGAAGCTTTGGGAAAATTGGTTGAACCTCTTCTTCTCTTCGGTTAAGAGCACACCACTAAGAACTGAAAGACAAAATTCATTACATATCTTTCACATAAGGGATACTGTACCTTTCAATTCAGATGTCATTGATAGATTCCTATATTTGACCTAGTCTGTGGTTACTTTTTGTTCTATGAAAGCCAGCATTGGGTATTTTCAAGAGTCATTATATAAATCAAATTTAAAGTAGACAAACTGTAAACCAACACTGCTAGAGTCTGATCTAGTAAATCCATGATATTCTGAGCCTCTTCAAACTCTTTTCTTGTATCCTTGGGTCCACCAACATCATCCACCTTGGTGGCATGGGTATAATCTACCCCGGTGTCTACGTATTTAGCAGCATCAAATTTAGCATATGCATTCCTGAGGTTCTACCCCTCATCTTTCTACTATTACTGCTATTGTTCTTCGACTCCCTCTGCCAGAATTTTCTCCTCCATTGGCGTATTTTCTATAGGTAGTGGAGGTATTGGGCCAAGATTCAACATTTGGGCCACCGTGATTACCTCACCAAAAGTTACCCTCTTCAGAGGCAACATCTGGAGCATGATGGCGGAGGTTACGGTTGTTCCCATAGGTCCAGTTACCTCGACTGATGCCAGCTTCTCATCCTATATTTTCCTGTCCCCCATGGTGCTTGCAACCTATATCTCTAGGATGTTAGAGATGTTCGTCTATTCAAGATCCTTTTCTGGTTCTACCCGGAGTTCCTTCTCTTGGACAACTTATTTCTCTGGGGTTTTCTTCTCAAGAGGGATCATCACTTCCTCTTGGAGAACTATTTATTCTACTACCTTCTTGAAATCCCCTGCAAGTTCACCAGTTCATCTGTCCCAAATAGGTCATCAAACTGATCGTGTGGAGGGGAATTCTCTAGGGGATCTTTGGGTTGATTGTTTAGCTTCAGAGAGTCTAAGGAGACAATCCATATTTCAGGGATGCTGGGCATCCCAAGCTCCGGTTCCCCCTTGGGCTGAGGATTGACCATCTTTTTATTTTTCCTCCGTGATACCATTGGGAGCCTACATCCAACATGGCTACCCATTCTTCCTCCACCCTAGTTCCTATTTCTTGGACCATTAATGCTGTAAGTGAAGGAGAAGTGGGAGGGTAGACAGGTCCAGTCATAATGGCCGGGGTGGCCAACCAGGTGATTAATCTATCTTTCATGTGTTGAGTTTCTACCAAGGTTTGCTGCATTTTATCCAATATGGGAGCGGCGGCTGGGACTTGAGACGGGGTCCCTACTTTCCTTTTTCCTATGTCCTCACCCTGCAAGGAGGTTTCGGCCCCAGAAGTTGAACCCTGCACAAATGGGGCAAAATTACATGTACTCTTTGGGCATGCCTTCTGGAAATACGTGTGACTATGCTTGATCATGTCATGGGTGAGGTCCTCTATTATCAGGCCCTCTTGTGCATCCCATTCCACTAGAGGGAGGGCCATTTTATCTACTCCCTTTTCTTTGTATTATGGGTCCACTATGGACCCAGTATCTGAAAATTCATCCTGGAACTTCTGAAGCTTGAGCCTCTTCATCATTCCCATTATCATCCAGACAAAATGTCAGTTCTGGACTTTGAAGTTGTCCTGGTAGTCTTCCCAAAAGTCCTCCATGTGATACTCATGGCGATCTGATTCCTAGGGAAGTGTCGTTGCTATTTTACTTAGTGGATCAAAATTCTTCCACGCTAGATAGAACTCTAATAGTCCCAGACTTTTGAGTTCATTGTCTGCCTCCTTTGCCACAACTAGACTACAAGATTAGTTCCCACAAGTGATTGGGAATGGGACTTTCATCACCTTCTTCACTGTGAAGAGGGTGTGCAGCTGTAGGATCTACCTGCAATACTCTAGAATAATTATTTTATCCCCACAATGTTTGGGTAATAAATAGGGTTTCCTAGAGAAGCCAGTCACCTGAATATTTGTATGCTATTGAAAATGAATGTAATAACAACCATAAGTTCTGACCAAGTCCATTGCTTCTTTGGAGAGCCAGTATTCGATGTCTTGAGTAGGTGTGAGGAGGTTGTAGTAAATGAAGGTGTCATTTACTTGGCAGAAGCTGAGGAAACTAGCCTCACATTGGATCTATGGAAAATAATCCCAGGGAGCATTTTGGCCCAGGCCAATCTTGAGTACACCCACTGTTCATAACCCATTTGTGATGGGGCGTTGTTGTGCTAGAGCCCACAAAAAAAAATATGTCATATAGAATTTTGAGGACTTGGTGACCTGGAGAAGTTGGGAGTCCACATGATTTGCAATGATGGTGGCCGAATCAAAGTTCTTGTCACCAAAAGTGATGCCCAACAAGAAATAGTACATCCATGTTGAGAATTCCCAGGGATGGGGCTATCCGAAGACCCTGCATAGTGCGATAATCCCCATTTGTATGCTTTCTTTAAATTCAGTCTGACGTATTTCTAGTTTCATCTTCTTGAAGTCTTTCCTTGGCACCTTAAGCCATTTGTTGTTGAGGTGCTACTATGCCATGTGTTCTAATTTATGAAATTCCTCCAAGGCTAGTGCCAGGGTGAGGATGGCTACATCATCAAATTGGGGAATTCCCAGTACTTCCTGAAAAGTCGCAGTGTCTAGAGACACCATAGGCATTGGATATCTGGTCGGGACTAGGGCGGCAATCACAATAGCCTGGATGACTATATTATAGTGTCCTGCCAGAGTGAGAATGAACTCTGAGGCTTGCACAGAGAAGGGGAAGCAAGCAGCTTTGAGGATCCTAGAATTGCCCACATTGATAGCCAATGGATCTTTGGCCATCCGTTGTATGAACATCATCTTCACTAGGGCCTGCATTTTGGCCCAAATTATGACACTCATGTTGGTGATCAACTGAAGTTTGGAATCAATCTTTGATCCTACAATGGTGTCTCCCTTCAGATACTTGATTGTCAACAGGATTTTTTTGAGGGCCTTCTTGGCTTTCGTCCTGACAGTTGCTCAGGTGGCAATAGTGGTGGGGAGATCTGGAATCCTGGGTAGAGATGATGCAGATGCCTCGGACATGATTGATGAGTGGTATAACTTTGGAAACCTACAAGGCAAGATGACTGTAAGAATATATATATAAACATTGTATTATTCCAGAATCTGAAGATCTTACCATTGCATCACTTCTGTGCCTGAAAGGATCATTAGCTCATGTCAAACCCTGAAAAGATACATGTGTAATAATAGGGACTTAGGAATTTGGCCTCTTCCGAGACATCTGGGAACTCCAGCACATGTGATGAGAAAGAAAGAAGGATCAAACAAAGACCTGGGACCCAAAGTCAGGAAAACTAACCATTACTAACATGACCAGAAATGAGCCGCACTAGCCTGATGTGGGAAAGTCACGTGGGTATGCAGCAATGGAATTTATGCCGACAACTATTTGAACATGTGAGGAAATGAATTCCACTTGGGCCAGACTTGAATGCATGCATGGGAGACTTAACCCATCATTAAGACTGACTTGACAGAGGAGAGAGAAAATTGCCATGGCCAAAACCAACAAGGTGCCGTGTTCAAACCAAACCGATGTCTCTCTTGGACAAGCTCCAAATTTGGGACTTTTGATGCATGGAGCATGATGAGCTCATCACTAGGAAGAGTGCAGATAATAAAAGGAAATATATACAGAGACAAATCATAAGCAAGGGCCAAAGCATGACTCATAGACTTGGCCAAAAATAGGCATATATACAGACACAAATAGACATTTACATAACGTACAATATATACTGAAAGTTACAAAGGTATTTACATGAAAACCTACAAAATATAAAAAGAATTTACACTTAAATTACAACTACATAGAGGGTGAACAACCCTCTGGTAGAGCTAACTCACCAATGGGAGGTGACAAAAAGAAAAACCATAGACGAAAGAAAAAGAAAAACAAAAAGAAAACCATACAAAACAAGCGATAAACAAAAGAACAGAAACCAGAGAGGGAAAAGCTGAAGGCCTACCTTGAAACATAGGGGATGTGAGGAAGATGAGCATGGAGGTTCTCTACAATGAGTTATCCTTCGAACAACCACAAATAAGAACTGCAAATCATTGTTTAATTAACCACTAAGAATAGGGAGCAATTTGCTGTTTAATCACCTTAATCACCTTAAAATCACTCTGAGTGCTTTAATCACGGTAAATGTGAAAATGTTAGGTAACCCATTTATACCCTTAGGGTATAAATGTCTTGCGTTCTTTTCACAAATTCTGGCACAAGCAAACCTTCAGACTCTGGGCCCAGGGATTCTATGCAGCCATACCTTCCTGTGAAACAAGACATGATGGCAGAGAATCCCAGAGTCTGGGATCTGACCGACTCAAAAGAACAAACAAACTTTAGGATCAGGTCCTAGAGAGACAAGAAGAAAAGAACAAAAGAAAGACAACCATCACAAAAGAAAATCCTAGAGGGAAAATAGAGGAAACAAAAGAAACAAAGGAAAAGGGAAAAAAGTGAAAAGGGGGACCCAACATTTTGCCTACAAAATGTAGGGACGGGTATACATCACATAACAAATGGAAAATATCTAGGATGAATGCCTTAGTGCATTCTTGAACTTCAAAATCTTTGGTTAGCAAAACCAGAATTAATCTTTACCTAAAGCAATCTGCTTGCAAAGTGTGAGGTGTTTGAGAAAATCAGACTCATCACTGATTCAATATTTTAGTCTTTCACTAGTTGTGAAGTGTGTGCTTTGAAAGAAAACCAAGCCAATGACCTCCAGGAAAAGTAGAGAGGAGGAACTAAGTAAATCAAACCAAAGTTGTCCTATCTTGCATGTTTCTCCCAGATACCAGAATTCTCTATTCTTCAATTCTTTCTTTTCCTTTTCTTTTTTCTGGATGGAAAGGTTGTACTCCTTTCACCGTAAGCCTTAAGCTTAGCTAAGTTTAACGGTGGTACTTCTTTCTCCTTGTCATCCACTTTAAATTGAATAATAGGAGAGAATGTTCTAGACTTGGGATATTTTAATGATTTTTAGACTTGGTCAATCAACCAGTGCAGTCGATTTTCCCTCAAGGTGTCTGATTACTTGCTTCTTGAATTTTCTGTTAACCGATGTCTGGACTGTCGAGATGTGAATCCGATGAAGATTACCTATAACCTTTTACCATACTTAAAAAATAAATCTAGAGTACAGACAATTCCACCATGCTAACAATAGATTCCAAGTTTTCTAGAATACATAAGGTACCATTCCAAAGACTAGATGTTATGCGAAGTATACCGGTCTACGAAATGAATGCAACACGCTGGGAATCCAAAAAAAAAAAGAGAATGAAAAAGGAAAAAAAAGGAAAACACAAAAAGGAAAGGCCATCTCGGAGGATGACCAACAAACTATTTACAAGGCACTCTAAATGGAGCACTAGAAAAGATATTTACAAGCAAGAGATATACATATAGTACAACTCAGACAAACTCACCACCTACCTCATTCAAAGTAGTGCTTGAGAAACTGCCCATTGATAGGAAATGGGACGACTTCTCTAGTCATAGTGTTGAGGTGATAAGTATTTGACCCACTGATTTCATCTATCAGATATGGTCCAAGCCAGAGCTATTGGAACTTAGTGTTCTTTCCCTTCTTATCCCGGGCCTTGTCCCACAAGAGGACCAAGTCCAAAATCTGAAAGGCCTTATACTGGGCTCTTTGGTCAAACAATCTTTTCACTACTAATTGATGAGACGTAAGATTTTCTAGGGTCATGTCTCTTTGTTCTTCCATTTGTACCAGGTTCAAAAGCTGAACTTCCACAATGTTATTCTGGTTACTAAATTCCTGCATAAATTGTAAAACCAGGATATGTAAGTTGATGGGGAATATTGGATTCTGGCCATAAACTAGATGGAATGGGGATGTCCCTAGGGCTTCCTTTATTCTAATGCAATTTTCCCAAAGGGTGAACTTGAGCTTTTGATGCCAGTCCTGGGGGTTCTGTTCTAACAGATGTTTGATCACCTCAAGTAGATTTTTATTGGTCAATTTAGCCACACCATTACCCTAGGGGTAGTAGTTGCTGGATAACTTCAGAGTGATCTTTCTTTCATAGGTCCATTCAAGTAATTACACCAAAGAAAATGATGGACCATTGTCACACACTATAGCAAATGGCATTCCAAATCTTGTGACTATGTTTTCTTCTAGGAATTTTATAACTATGTTGGTCGTGTTGTTTTTACAATGAATCACTTAAGACCATTGGGTGCAATAATCATTAGGAGACAAAATGTACCGGTTGTTGGAAAATGATTTGGGGTTGATTTCCCTGCTAAAGTCAAATGCCCATTGGGTGAAGGGTCTATCTTTGAAGACTGGCTGCAAAGGCATGGCCAGGTTCTGCTCATGATGTGCCACTATTTGACAAGTATGGCATCTTCTAACATGAGTGTAGAAATATTTAAAGATACAGGGCCAATATTATCTGACTCAGAGGATCTGATGGGTAGTGGCATCAGCTGAGCCATGCTTAGTTCCAAACTGCCCATGAAGTTATTTGATCATTTTGCAACTTGGTCCCTATCTAGGCATCTGTTGTTCAACAATAAGTATACCAGGTCGGTATACCACAGATCTTGAGTGATGGAATCCACCATTTAAGTCTAGCATTTGATGCCAAGAGTTCCTTCTTCCATCGCTCTACATAGGCCCTGGCCTCTAACTATCTTCATGGGTTGCATTTCCAAATCATACTCTTGGAGGATGGCCATCCATTTCCTCTGTCATTCACCCAATTCACTCTACAAGAGCAGAGACTTAACAGCCTAGTCTGGGATGATAGCGTGCACTTTGCTCCAGATAATGTAATTCTAGAATTTCTTCATGGCGTGGATGAGAGCAAAGGCCTTCTTTTCCAAAGGAAAATACTCGACTTTGGAATTCTTAAAAGGGGAGCTCATGAAAGCAATTGGTCATTCTTCTCCTTTGACCTTCTAGGTCAAAAATGCTGTGACAAAATGCGGAAAAGCAAAGGAGTATATGTGAAAAGGGAGGGAATAGTCTAGACTAGCCAAGACTAGTACCTCCACAATCATTTGCTTAATCTGGGTGAATTCCTTCTTTTCTTTAGGACTCCACTCAATATTTGTATCTGTCTTCATCATCTCATTTAGTGGCTTCACTATCTCATCATATCCGGTGATGAACCGCCGAACATAATTGATCTTTCCAAAGAAAGACCTCATTTCCTTCTTACTTTCAGGCATCTATAAATTTAGCAGTGCTTCAAATCTCTTAGTCTCAATGGAGATACCCTTCTTGAAGATGAAATGCCCGAGTAGCTTCCCTTCAGTGACCCTGAATATACATTTCTTAGGGTTGAGAGATATTACATACTAGCAACATCTCTTGAAAATTTGGGTGAAGTGGGTGGGGTGATCATGCCTATCCTAGGAAAAGGGTCAAATCATCCATGTAGATGATTATGTACTGTTTTACTAGGACTTTGAACACAATGTCCATAGGCTTTTGAAATGTGGCCCCTGCGTTGATCAGGCCAAGGGGCATCCTTTGGTATGCAAACATTCCACACTTGGTGGTGAATGCCATTTTATCTCTATCTTTGTACTTAACCATGACCTGGTTATACTCAGAGTACCCATCTAGGAAGGAAATTATCTGTGATCCATTCATGATTTGCAATACCTCATCCAACGAGGGAAGAGGGTGATTATCCTTCTTAGATGCCTTGTTTAAATTTCAAAAATCCATGCAAAGGTGGATTTTGCCATTTTTCTTTCTCACTGGGATGAGGTTGGAAACCCACGTAGTGTGCCGGATAGGAAAGATAATCCTGGCTGACAGTAGTTTTTGGACCTCTTGATGGATTAGAGGCTCTATCAGTGGGTTTACCAGTCTTTTCTTTTGACAGAAGGGTTTGGCTTCAAGTTTTAGTGGGATGGTATGGGTCATGATGGATGTGTCATATGTTTTCAAATCCTCATACCCCCATGAAATTACATCAATGTATTCTTGGAGAACCATGAGAATCTTCTCCTTCTCCTCAGGGGAGCAGGAGGTGCCGATGTGTACCAATTTTTCTTCACCGGCCTAGCCAATGTTGACTTTCTCAAATTTTCCCCCTTCAAGGAGGATGATATCTTTTCCCAGCCTTGAGGGTCCAAGTCAAATATTTGTTCTAGTGCTACCATCCCCTTAGGGATGGTGTTGGTTGGCAAGTCTATGATCCCATCATCTTCTCCACCCTACCAAGTGTCTTCATGATCTCTTTCTTCCACTATCTAGTCCTTGAAAACATAGACATTGGCCATGAAGTATAGAATATGCTGATCATCCTCGAAGACCTAAAACTGGGTGACATTGTTTAGAATGGATGGGGTGGGGACCATCTCGACAGAGAATTTATAGAGCCAAGAGCCAGCCATGGGCTCGAGAGTGCTGGCAGACACAACAAGGAAATTCATAACGCAATTTCTTTTCTGGGGAATGAGTTCAATGCCAAAGGCATCAAAATATTTGATGAGGCTCCATGCCCGGTTGTGATATGTAGCTAGCCTTTTATCATGACAAGTGTATTGGCTCTAAACTTTTTTAACGATTGAATCAGAATCACCCAGCGCCCAGAGGTGAGTGATTCCCTTTCTTAGTGCAAATAGGAGTCCAAGGACCAAGGCCTCATACTCCATGATGTTGTTCATGCAGTTGAACTACAACCTGTAGGATTCAAGGAAGGATTTTCCCCATGGGTTGATCAATTCCACTCCAGCCCCACAACCTTGTTTAGATCAGGATTCATTGAACTTCAAGGTCCATAAGTCACTGTTTGTTGTCTGGGGCTGGGAAGGTGAAGTGGTCTTTGGATTATTTTTGGGAAGGCTGGGAGGAGTTTCCTCCTTCTCTAATGTTGTGTGGGTGAGGTTTTCCTCCAGAGAATCCTATGGCTGGGATTCCTAGACTAGAGACATCATGGGGATACCGTTGGAATGATTGCTGGGTCTAGGCAAACCCACTTTGTGTTTCTTCTCCCAGAGGGCATTGATATGGCAGATAGCAACAGAAATGCAAGGCTCACACTTTAGTTCTAAATGTTTTTGATAATGCACTCGACACCAGGTGCTAGACAAAAGTGTAGTAGGGGTCGCTGCGGTACCCTATGAGTTAACCTCACCCCTTAGTTTTTTGTCCAGGTCCTAGATTCTCTAAGAGACTATAGGATATTCATCATGGGTGAAATCAAATGTTAAGATTTCTAGGGGTTGGTACACCCTGGGGGAAGTCTCAAAGAAGAGGACTTCATTTACCCTCCTGACTTTGGTGAGGGACTATTTCATCCTGGGCTCACTTTATACCTAGATCTAGTTAGGCTCTCCCTCCCAAGGGAGCCATAAGTGGGAAACGCTAGTGGAGAAGTACCCATTAAGGGACTTATACCAATTTTGACTCAATAAAATCCTGTAAGTAGTCATGATGTCCACCACTTGGATGTCGATTATGCTTGTTATCTGGTGGTCTTGGATGAGCTAAATTTGGACGTTCTTTAGCTCACCTACCATTTTCATAGCAATTTTGTCTAGCTGGTCTACTGCGCCTTTGGATGGAGTGGGATGTAGTCTGAGCTTCTGGCATATTGATAAGGGCATGACATTGCCTGAAGCACCAGAATCTACCAAGAAATTATGCATGTTCTTCCCTTGTATGTTCAAACCTAGAAGGAAGGGAGGATCCTCACTATTTCCCTGGAAGACAACAACATTGGCATCATGAAAGGTGATAGTCTTGGGTGGGAGACTGACAAATTTCAGGTTTCCCAAGAGCTTCAGAAGAGACTTCCTCTACTTGGGACAGTTCAACAAAACCTCCATCAAGGTCATGGAGGTGGTAGTTCTTTCCAATGTCTTTGTGATATCAAACCTCCCCCTGGGGTATTGCTGGCTTCCCTCAGCTGGATCTTTAGCTTGGTTAGAGATAGATCCATTTGGTGGGAAGGAGCGATTAGTTGTGTTGTCCCAGGGTTGGTGAAGGCATTGGCCTCAAAGGCCAGAATAGATTCGTCAAAGAACCCCTACAATTTGGGTTCTTCTTCATCTTCCTTGTTTGCTCCAAAGAAGAGGGTCTCACAGGTGAAGGCACCGTGAGTGAGCTCTTACACAGACATTTTTAGGGGTGTAGGATTGACAGGTTGTTTCCTATCCATCTGGGAGATCATGATGACCTTCTCAAGGGTGGCATAGTTCACCTTGGAATGAGAGACAGTGTCATACAATCTACACCAGTTAGTCATGGGGTAGAATTCTACAAGCTGTATAGAGTGGCTGGGTCCAACACTACCTTGAGTGGTGTTTTGGTTCAGATGAGGACCTCCGGTGTTTGCATTGTTATTCCATTATTGTTGGTTGGGTTAAGGCCTTTATTTGTAGTTCCTTCCTTCAACATTGGTATTTCGTTGGCCGGAGAAGATATTCCCTCTCTAGGAATTGGAGTTGTGGGGTGGAAAAGACCCCACCTTTAGTTGTCCCATGTCCATAGTAAGTGAGGACAATAATCACCAGAGGGATTCTACCTCAGCAGACAGCTAGGTTTTCATGTCACAATGCAACAGTTGTTGGGGTGGGTTATTGGGGAAAGCAGCAACAACTACCAGAGTCAAGGGTGACAGTCCTCTAGCCACAGACGACTGGAAGAAAGGAACTCTGGAAGGTTGTGTCAAAGGTTGTTGTGTTTGATGTGGCTAGTTCCAAGGAACAAATTCCAGACCCAATATTGTCTGGGTTTGTGATGGGTATACGTACCAGGCCTACTGGTCTATCGGTGGTGGTGGGGGATTCATGGCCATTGCATGTGAACCCATTGCCTAATTGGGGTTCTATCCCCTAGCATAAGAAGTTCAATCGGGTATTATGTTGAAAGGCATTCTTTGCCCAATCCCACCTAGAGCTTTGTTCAAACCATGGGAAAACTCCATGGCTAGGTTGTAAACCCTCATCAGAGTATCACGGTCAGTGGGGGTAGTAGTTCTCCATAGGAGAGTGGCAATGAAAGGGTTCATCATGTTAAGGTATGTCTGGATGGTTACATCCACAGATGGGATGAAGGTACCTATGCACTGCTTCAAGGTGCATTGGAACCAATGGTTGAATGCTGCAAGGGGTTTGTTTGGTTCCTTCCTAATGGAGATGAACTAGATATGGGACCACCCTGGGTCCACGTATATGCGGAAGGCCACCAAAAAGGCATCCTCCATATCCTGCCAACTGTTGATGGAGTCGATCGATAAATTAAGGTACCAGTTCAGCTTGTTCTATCCCAAGGATAGAGGGAACATCTGGGTCACAATGTCATGATGTTGGATCTAGTGTTGGTTCATGGCATCTTTGTATGCTTGTAGATACTCTTCTATAGTTCATGAGCCTAAGTGCTCATATTGGGGGCATATCTTTTCTGGGTGTGCAGGAAGATTGTTGGTTACACCTAGAAACTGTCCCATCCAAGACCCAGTGTTACCAAAGTATGCAATCATTAGGGGTGTTGGACTTTGGCTAGACTGAGTGTTAGTCCCCAGGGTTATCTGGGAGACTTGGGTATTCTGAGATGTAGTATATCCTGAAACAAGGCTGGCTGGCTTGGTTTTTAGGGTCCGTTTCTTTCAAGCAGTAGGCTCGAGTTCAACAAACCTTCCAGGATTGGGGGCTCATCCAAGGAATATTTCAAATTAGGAAGGCAAAAATGACCCAATCCCACTAAAGGATTGATTCCTAAAACTATGGCTTCGTGAACCCTCAGGCGGTGTGAGATCTGCATCCTCAGAAGGGGATGACCTCATGCCCTCCTTCTAGCATGAGTTTTTGTTGATGGGACTTAATGACTGGGTCCACCAACAGATGTAAGTTGTCACCGGGTACTGGGGTACCGAACAAATTCACTTGTAAAGGTTTTGTTAGCACTTTTTCTTGCAACAATTACCTAATGATGATAGTATACTAATTATACTTAAATGCAAACTCCCTTTAGGCAAGAGAAAGGCTAATTGCTAAGGTATTTGATAACACTAGGGATACCTATTATCATATCCTTCATTTTTGAGCTCCACAGACTTAGGCAGGTATTACCTAGATAGTTCACTGTGTTTCAAATAAACTTCAAATGGTGGATTGGGTCTTCACTACTATGTTATTATATTTATGATTATATCAATAAGATACTACTCTTCAAATGACTGGAAACAATTCTGAAATAGAGCTTGACAGGGAATACTATGACTGTAATAATAACTAATAGTGGCATAAGGATGTTTATCCTTCTTTTTCTGAGTTTAAACTCAAGGAAGGCTAACCTTTTGATTCACTCTCTAAGGAATCAGCAATATGAACTGTACTACTTTATCACAATCCTTTTCAATAGGTATGCACTTAGTAACAAAGATATACTTGAATATTTATTTTGTGCTTGATGATTGAATAAAAAATAAATAGTAAACCCTAACCAGTGCCTATCCTTAGGAAAAGAGTCAATGAAAACATGAAACAACAGAGATAAACTAATGAAGATACTGTAGCGTTCCTTACAAACTACATGCAGTTGAGATAGAATGCCTTACAAACTATCCTCTCGTATTCATACCACTGCATCAAATCCTTACAAAATGCTTTGCTCTCTGAAATTTCTTATGAAACTTAGTCCTCTCCTTGAAAGGAACTCACAGGAAATTAGACACACTATCTTGTAGCAGGTATGTTTTGAATGCCTTACAAACAAACCATACTAGGGCACAAACAGAGTATAAAGAGACAAAAAAATATGAAAGAGGAGAAAATACACTGTATTTCATTAACAAATTATATCATAACATATCCAGACAAGAAGCTTAAAATACTAAGACCAGAAGAGGAATTTACATCACAGTAATATATTCAACAATCATTGGGACCTGTTTTGAACTCCTGCAGGGAAAACGCCAAAACATAGCAGAGGAGAGGAACCCTCAAAACAGAGAGAAGAGGAGAATATAAAGAAGAGAAATAAACCCTAAAATTCATGCTTGTCATACACCTGTCCCCTTTCTGAAAATCTGATTTGCTCTCCTATGTCTTTCCTTAGTCAAGATCTGAACTCCATCGGTGGCCTCCAAAATCTGATTTTGAAACTGTCCTTTCAAATATATTATCTTACTGCTTCTAAAGTCTACAAAATCTAATTTATTTCATTAATGCCTGGCTCCACTTGTCTTTTCAATGTCTGAATACATCCTCTACAAATCTCCTTTATTCTTCCACTGAAAAGTCTCCTTTCAATCTGATCATCCCTTTGCAAAATATCTTTGAAATCTGATATTATTTGCCTTTGAAAATCTGATTTATCCTCTGATAAATATCTTCCCGTAAGCTCATCTGTCAAGTCTTGAAGTTACATAAATATATTTGTTCCATTAAGTGCAAATCTAATTGATTTTTCCCTTAATATTATGCATATACTATAGCTTTAACCATTATAGTATTTGAATTTTGTCCACATTTTATCCCTTTTTATCCCCTAAAATTCTTTATTCTCTACATTTTTGACAAGACTTCACCAGAAATTGACATGTGGCATATATGGACTGGCTGCTCTAAACTTCTCTTTGACTGTGCTTTAACCCTGGGTTAAACTTTTCTTCCTTGTCTCCAAGTCACTGAACCTTTTTAACTCATCTATCAACCTTTGACGACCATGCGACTGCCTTTAGTCTCCTTGTCTCCGAATATTTTTAACTTAACTGTGAACCTTGGGTGACTTGGCGACTAGCATCTAGTGGTTAACTTTCCTCTGGTGACCATGCAACTGTCGGCTATCTCCTCATCACAGTGGTCATCTTCTCCTTTTGGCTACTTGGTGACTGACCGCTAGCAATTAGTCGCCAAGTCTTTGAATCCTGGCAGTGATCTACAATCCTTCTCCCAATTGCGCGACCAGATGCCACGTGTCACTTTCATCAAAATTTGTTTTCCTTCATTTTTGGGCATGGAAACCAAGGCATTAGATGACTGGGCATGCTCATGGAGAGCCTCCTCTTCTTTCTTCAAATTCATATGTTCTCATTTTTGCATATAATCATCTTGAAATTCTTCCATGGCATGAATGTGGGATAATGAGTTTCAATGTTTTAAAGTCATTTTCAAAAATTTCCTTAAAATTTAGTGGTCTACCTATGCATTCATTCCTCCAGCACCATAGAGCCCACCAAGAGCCTCTGGGCTCTCTTATTTACAATGAAAGATAGCGTGTTAGTATATAAATACTAAAAAATGCCACTACAGAGCGAATGTGGGATAACTCATTTCCATTATTTTCCAGATTTTGGAGTTTCTTTGACCAGAACTGCTCATCAATGGTGTTGCTTTCTTTCTGGTGAAGACCAAAAATATGTTCCAGAGGTCTGGACGCCACTCCTCATGGAGTTACATTTGTAATTTTTAATTTAAATCTTCAACAATCTCAGCTCCATCATTGATCTTCACCATTCAGATTCTGCGCAATCTCTCTGTCTGGGCAGCTATATGCAATAAACAATGCCTGGTAATTACCTTCTGAAATGCTAGCAACTTTCCTTTTATCGACACATGGGCTGTTAAACTCAGTGATTTGCATTTGTAATGTTTCAAAATTATTAAAACTTCCCCTGTGCAAGATATAATACAATAAAATCTGCAGCTCCCTTTCCAAAATCTGCGCAAACTTTGTATTTGGCTTGGTAATGGATTTGCTTATGCTGCGCAGGGAGTCTCTAGAAAATGTATTGATTGTTCTTTAATGAATAGCCCCTTCTCCTGGGTACATTGCGCATGGTTCCCTTTTGTAATGCCCAGGCTACTAACTCCCTTGTGTTCTACAAAATATTGTGCAAGTTCATGTATAGTCATTTTAACACTTTAAAACATCTTCCTTTTTAACATTGAAACACCTTTTGTCTTGCATTTTCCAAGCAATTTATAATATTTTGAAAACACCAAAACTTCCATCAATCAAATACATAGACCATCTAGTATAATGCGCTGGCAATCTTGGTATCTGCTTTTGTAATTTTGTATTTCATTATGCTGGCAGCCCCTTTGCAAAAGAACAATATTCCTGCATCAATTTATTAACTTTTATTTCAATTTGCATATGAATACAATGCGCAAGCTTCATGCAATAATGAATTGCTTTTAAAATGCCTCTTTTTCCCTATCAAAATCAGTACAAATATCGAAGTTAGCTTGGCAGTGTATTTGTCTATGCTGCTAGAGGTGACTCATGACCAATAGTGGAATCTGTCAGTATTACACTTGAATCAATATCACTGACACAAAAGAGGATGATCACACATCTTTGACCACTAGTGCAATGATGGACCCGGGCATGTTTTCTTTGAAACCTTGCTGAATTATAGGGTCCAGAACAGTTTGTGCAACACATTAATCAATGTTTACACCTTCAGACATCATTAACTTTCTGAGATTTTGTTGACCACTCTTTGGCATATTTAATCACATCTGGGTCTTATAACAATTACATAGTGAAGCTTCATCATCATCAGTTGACCACAGGAGCCCAAGACTAGTTATCCGATGTGCATTAACAAAATCTACATTTGGAGTCCTTAAAATAATCCAGAAGTAATAGCCACTCAAATAAACCTTCTGAATATCCCTTTAAAGAAGATCAAACAATTTATGAAAACTTCCATAGTCAATCGTAAACTGTTAGCATTAAGTTTTAATGCAATTCCATAAAGAAATTTGTTGAATGATGTATTTCAAAACTCTTCTAACAATTCTGCAAACTTTGTCGCCTTAATGACAACTGACCTCAGGAACTAGTCTCAAAAACTGACTAAAATAAGTAATTTGACTCTAGCATTTGGAAAAAAGATTCATTCATTAGCATTGAATATACATGGGGAAAGGCCTTTCCAGATTTTTCCTCAGGCACAAGATATAAAAGTGCAAACTTAGCCCTTTAGAAAATTTGTGTAAGCGCCAATGCTGAAACAACATAAATCTTCCTCAGATCGACCACTGCAAAATCATTGAAACAAGCTCTGAAATTTCACCATTAGGTCAAAAAGTACATTCATATACCATAAGCATGATGCCATGATCATTTATTGAAAATAATATTCAGATGGAAGGTTATCACTTCCTTAAAATGACCATTCAGCAAATTTGATTCCATTTTGCACTGCAAACTGAATAAACTGCCTTTGAAACTGAACTTACAAACCCATCAAAAAGATCCTTCAGAATTTCAACCTCTGGAGCCTGATTGAATATCATATGTAGAAGATAAAACCTTAGTTACCTTCCTCTAAAAATAAACTATTCAACTGATACCAATCTACAAATGTTAACATCCTAACACTTTTTCTGTGTTTTACCACAGTGAAAAAGTAGAAACTGCATTTGGAATTTGCATGGAGAAGTAATCAACCAGATTGGTCAAAGTTTGGGAATCTCCAGATGAGTTCACTACTAGGTTTACAGTGTAGATCAAATTTCAATTATGTCTGACCTCGAACTAGGTGCAAATAGGGAAACCACAAAGTATGCCATTTAATTCTGAAACCAGTATTTTTAGTGAAATTTTAATAAATCAGAAATGGAAAGGCTCTGGCAAAGTGGATAAATGGATTGGTAGGAATTTGTAAATCCTCAGGTTAGCACACTCTTATGTTTGCAATACAAGGGATGGCTCAATTATCCAAAATATTCACCCAGGTACACATTTTTAAAACCTCAAAGTGGACAACTTAGCAATTCTGCACTTGAATACTTAGGAAATGAGAATTATTCACTAACAGAATGGTTCTAGAAAGCTTGTCATCTGATTTCATAGAGATCTGCAAACTGGAAATATTGGTTCATTGTCATGATTACAATACCTGGGAACACACCATGATGTCATACCTATCCATCTAATAAAAAATGCAGGCCTTCAAAGTAAGGTATTCAGAAATCTGCATTCAACCACTTTTGGAAACTTAACAAAGTGCCAATGGAATCAGACTGGCAAATTGATCAAATGGATTCATCATGATCTGGGATCTAAAATATAAACTCTTTGATATACATGTAACACATTCCCAAAGTGATGGATCATTAAACTCAATAGGGTGCAAGATATTTTGAAACAAACCATGCCTTGGAAAGCAAAATGACACTTTAGCAAAATGCCAAATTAGTTGACTTCCTCAAAATTGTTAGGAATAAGGTGTCTCAACCTTGGATAATTCCTATTCTTATTATTTGTTTTGTAAAATGTATTTCTTGCAAATAATGTTGATGTGTCGGCATCTTGAATAGTGTGTAAGGAGATCATGGCTAAAACGGTTATGACGGATTCCTATGACACGTAAGAGCTATGTCAGGAAGATTCAATGACAGGTGAAGACATGTGGCAACTGATAAATGTGAGTACTGTACACTCTTCCATAAAAAATTTTTTGGGTTTCCTATTTTCTCGGAGAATGGTAAAAACCCTAATACGGTTATCGTTAGGAGTAGCCCTAAAAAGTGAAGCGCATGATATAAGCGTTTTTTAGGGTTGCGAAGAG
>MU224613.1:1151730-1178613 GCA_018584345.1 Thuja plicata
TACATCAGCATGCTTATGAACACTAATATCAAACTGAAGTTCATCCTCATAAACTGATTTATGCATGCTATCAATCGGAAATATAAAGTGCTCAAACTCTACTTCACCAAATGAGTCATATATGTCACAAATTTGTAACTCACCTTGTGTATCCAACTGATAGTCAAATGAGTAATCAGACTTGTATTCACACATGTCATCAACATCAGCCTTAGAAATTACTCCACAATTTTTTAGTGTATCTTCACAATCACACACTAAATTAGCAACAACATGAAATTAATGATCATAAAACTTGTTATCACATGCCAGCTGATTTTCAACAATTACTTGATCATATCTTTCATCAACAAACACAACATTTTCATCATAATCATGGTCACAACTAGAAGAGAAGCAATCTGATTTCTTTCTACAGTATAACATTGTATCATCATCAAAATCACAACTAACCAAATCTGAAACTTCATCATGCTTTACAAAAAGCGGATTGATAATTCCATGCAAAGCTCCTTTGTACACATTTTGACAAATGATGGGCTGATCCATATCAACATCCTCATCATACAGCGGGTTAATAAACACCTTGAAACTACTTTCAACATCATGTGTAGTTTCAACATATGAGGAATAAAAATCACTTACAACTTCATATAATTCCTTTATGCAACTAGGTAACTCATCACTATGTGAAATGCATTCTTCAACTACTTATTTATCCTCATATTGCAATGATGAACTTCCTTCAAAACTATCAACTACAAGCTGATTTATACCATGCAGGGATAAAAAATCATTTTCAGATTTGGAAGAAAGAACTCTACCTTCATTTTCATGAGAAAACTCACTCCCATCATTGCTCTCTTCTTTCCATGTTGCATCGGACTCGTAGGAAGATGGACAAACACTTTCATTGTCCTCACCTTTACTTGGATAACAAGTTTTAGCCTCATCATCATCACTAGACTGTGGTACATACTGATCACTTTCATTTTCATTTGATGCCCCTTCATTCCCTGACAGATCAACACTGTTGTTCTCATCACTTGAAACACATCTTTCAACTTCTTCATTCCTATAAGACTCTTTCATTTGGGAAACATCAAGTGAATCAACTTTATCATCTATTGCTGTAACATTACAAACACATGTGTTCTTTTCAACAAAAATAGAATCAACTCTTTGTGACAAAGAAACTTCAACAGCACATATTCTTAAGTCTGAAATTTTAACAACATTATTTGTAACAGCAGGGCATACTACATGCTGATATGAATTTGAAACTTCAAAATGACATTCTCTTCCACTTTTAAATGCATCCTGCTGGCAAGCACCTCAAGAGAAATGGTTCTTTGTCAATCCATAGTTCATGTTATTTTCAATCTCTATGACTGCCATGAATGCTTGATGCAAAGTCTTAGGTTCTTTATTCCGCAACAAATAGCTCATATCCTTATCAAACACATAAAATTAGATAACTACACACACTTGATCATTGAGTCTAGAATTTTTAGGGATATCATTATAAAACTTTTCGAATCTAATGTTAAAATTAGGAACTAGTTCCTCATTCTCAATCCTAATTTGTAACAACTTAGTAAATGCATCATGTGCACTTACTCTTTCCTTGAATTGCAACATGAAGGTTGAATACAACTCACTCCAAGAGGATATCAAACATGCTGGTAAAAATGAAAACCACTCACGAGCATCATCTCTTAAAGTCTGAACAAACAATTTCATATGAAGATCTTCATGTGCAATCTCAAAATCATCCATCAAATCAACAAACAACTAAATATGCTGACTTGCTGAATCATGTCATTTCCCACAAAATTTTGGCAATTTATCTCTAATTGTATTTGGAATAACATTGGGAAAACCATGTATGCCATTAAAACAAAATGGCATGTACCTCATAGTAGAGATAGATCTATTGATACTACTGATGGGCTTCCCACTAGGTGAACTGAAATCCTCCATTCTTCACAGACTCAAGAACTTATTCACCAAAATGAAAATCAGATTTCTATCTTGCAGCAGATCTATAATATCTCCACTAACTTTTACAATAGCATACTTCAATACTTCACATCAAACATGCTGAAACCTTTTCTTACTGAAGTATGCAACCAAACTCAAAATTTCTCCTACTTTGTGCTGAAACCACTTAATGGAGAACAACCATTTGTATAACTTTCTTTCATGAAAAGATGAATATTACCTGGACCAGAATTGTAGCGGCTGTTCCTTTTTCTTTTGATTGGAAATAAAGCAGATCTAGAGCATCTTTCACAGCTCCATCAGGTTCTTTTCTCATAGAGTCACCACCTCTTTGCAGAGGAAAATGTTTTACTTATTCTTGGATTTCTTTCCAGCCACCAAAAAAATTCATCAGGATATTCAAAGACTGTCTATCAGAATTGCAAATTCCTCATATTTTCTTTCTAAGCATGCACTGATCAAACAGAAAACTCAGAGTCGCCACTCACACTCAGTGAGAATTTTATAACAATTTTTTGAATCTGACTCTATACAAACAACTAGACTCTGGGATGATTTAGCAAAGAAACAAAACAAACATCTTAAACTTACTATCCTTTATTCCAATCCCTAGTAGAATCACCAATTTGTTAGCGCTTTTTCTTACAACACTTACCTAATGATGAAAGTATACTGATTATACTTGAATGCAAACTCCCTGTAGGCAAGAGAAAGGCTAATTGTTGAGTTATTTGATAACACTAGGGATACCTATTATCACCTCCTTTATTTTTGAGCTCCACAGACTGAGGCAGGTATTACCTAGATAGTTCACTGTGTTTCAAATAAACTTCAAATGGTGGATTGGGTCTTCACTACTATGTTATTATATTTCTAATTATATCAATAAGATACCACTCTTCAAATGCCTGGAATCAATTCTGAAATAGAGCTTGACAGGGAATACTATGACTCTAATAACAAATAACAGTGGCATAAGGATGTTTATCCTTCTTCTTTTTCTAAGTTTAAACTCAAGGAAGGCTAACCTTTTGATTCACTCTCTAAGAAATCAGCAATATGAACTGCATTACTTTAACACAATCCTTTTCAATAGGTATGCACTTAGTAATAGAGATATACTTGAATATTTGTTTTATGCTTGATGATTGAATAAAAACTAAATAGTAAACCCTAACTAGTGCCTATCCTTGGGAAAAGAGTAAATGAAAACATGAAACAACAGAGATAAACTAATGAAGATACTGTAGAGTGCCTTATAAACTACATGCAGTTGAGATAGAATGCCTTACAAACTATCCTCTCGTATTCATACCACTGCATCAAATCCTTATAAAATACTTTGCTCTCTGAAATTGCTTATGAAAATTAGTCCTCTCCTTGAAAGGAACTCACAGGCAATTAGACACACTATCTTATAGTAGGTATGTTTTGAATGCCTTACAAACAAACCATACTAGAGCACAAATAGAGTATAAAGAGACACAAAAATATGAAAGAGGAGAAAATACACTGTATTTCATTAACAAATTCTGTCATAACATATCTAGACAATAAGCTTAAAAGACTGAGACCAGAAGAGGAATTTACATCACAGCAATATATTCAACAATCATTGGGACCTGTTCTGAACTCCTGTAGGGAAAACACCAAAACATAGCAGAGGAGAGGAACCCTCAAAACAGAGACAAGAGGAGAATATAAAGAAGATAAATAAACCCTAAAATTCATGCTTGTCATACACCTATCCCCTTTCTAAAAATCTGATCTGCTCTCCTATGTCTTTCCTTAGTCAAGATCTGAACTCCATCGGTGGCCTCCAAAATCTAATTTTGAAACTGTCCTTTCAAATATATTATCTTACTGCTTCTAAAGTCTACAAAATCTAATTTATTTCATTAATGCCTGACTCCACTTGTATTTTCTATGTCTAAATACATCCTTTGCAAATCTCCTTTATTCTTCCACTGAAAAGTCTCCTTTCAATCTGATCATCCCTTTGCAAAATATCTTTGAAATCTGATATTATTTGCCTTTGAAAATCTGATTTATCCTCTGATAAATATCTTCCCGTAAGATTATCTGTCAAGTCTTGAAATTACATAAATATATTTGTTCCATTAAGTGCAAATCTAATTGATTTTTCCCTTAATATTATGCATATACTATAGCTTTAACCATTATAGTATTTGAATTCTGTGCACATTTTATCCCTTTTTATCCCCTGAAATTCTTTATTCTCTACATTTTTTACCAGACTTCACCAGAAATTGACATGTGGCATATGTGGATTGGCTGGTCTAAATTGCTCTTTGACTGTGCTTTAACCCTGGGTTCAACTTTTCTTCCTTGTCTCCAAGTCGCTGAACCTTTTAAACTAATTTATCAACCTTCGGTGACCTAGCAACTAGCATCTGGTGGTTAAATTTCCTCTGGAAACCATGCGACTGTCAGCTATCTCCTTGTCGCAGCAGTCATCTTCTCCTTTTGGCTACTTTGTGACTAACTGCTAGCGGTCAGTCGCCAAGTCTCTGAATCCTGGCGGTGATTTCCAATCCTTCTCCCAACTACGCGACCAGATGCCACATGTCACTTTCGTCAAAATTTGGTTTCCTTCATTTTCAGGCATGGAAACTAAGGCATTGGATGACTGGGTGCACTCATGGAGAGCCTCCTCTTCTTTCTTCAAATTCATATGTTCTCATTTTTTCATATAAACATCTTGAAATTCTTCCATGGCATGAATGTGGGATAATGAGTTTCAATGTTTTAAAGTCATTTTCAAAATTTGGCTTAAAATTTAGTGGTCTTCCTATGCATTCATTCCTCCAGCACCATAGAGCCTGCCAAGAGCCTCTGCACTCTCTTATTTACAATGAAAGATAGCATGTTAGTATA
Source organism: Thuja plicata (assembly GCA_018584345.1). NCBI lineage: Eukaryota > Viridiplantae > Streptophyta > Pinopsida > Cupressales > Cupressaceae > Thuja > Thuja plicata. The sequence continues at coordinate 1,156,633 of MU224613.1, forward strand.
TAACTACTAAAAAATGTCACTACAGAGCGAATGTGGGATAACTCATTTCCAATGTTTTCCAGATTTTGGAGTTTCTTTGAGCAAAAATGCTCATCAATGGTGTTGCTTTCTTTCTGGTGAAGACCACAAATATGTTCCAGAGGTCTAGACGCCACTCCTCATGGAGTTACATTTGCAATTTTTAATTTAAAACTTCAACAATCTCAGCTCCATAATTGATCTTCACCATTCAGATTCTGCGCAATCTCTCTGTCTGGGCAGCTATATGCAATAAACAATGCTTGGTAATTACCTTCTGAAATGCTAGCAACTTTCCTTTTATCCATGCATGGGCTTTTAAACTCATTGATTTTCATTTGTAATGTTTCAAAATTATTAAAACTTCCCCTGTGCAAGATATAATACAATAAAATCTGCAGCTCCCTTTCCAAAATCTACGCAAACTTTGTATTTGGCTTGGTAATGGATTTGCTTATGCTACGCAGGGAGTCTCTAGAAAATGTATTGATTGTTCTTTAATGCATAGCCCCTTCTCCTGGGTACACTGCGCATGGTTCCCTTTTGTAATGCCCACGCTACTAACTCCCTTGTGTTCTACAAAATGTCGCGCAAGTTCATGTATAGTCATTTTAACACTTTAAAACATCTTCCTTTTTAACATTGAAACACCTTTTGTCTTGCATTTTCCAAGCAATTTATAATATTTTGAAAACACCAAAACTTCCATCAGTCAAATACATAGACCATCTGGTATAATGCGCTGGCAAGCTTGGTATTTGCTTTTGTAATTTTGTATTTCATTATGCTTGCAGCCCCTTTGCAAAAGAAGAATATTCCTGCGTCAATTTATTAACTTTTATTTCAATTTGCATATGAATAAAATGTGCAGGCTTCATGCAATAATGAATTGCTTTTAAAACGCCTCTTTTTCCCTTTCAAAATCAGTAGAAATATCAAAGTTAGCTTGGCAATGTATTTGTCTATGCTGTTAGAGGCGACTCCTGACCAATAGTGGAATCTGTCAGTATTACACTTGAATCAATATCACTGACACAAAAGAGGATGATAACACCTGTTTGACCACTAGTGCAATGATGGACCCGGGCATGTTTTCTTCGAAACCTTGCTGAATTATAGGGTCCATAACAGTTTCTGCAACACATTAATCAATGTTTACACCTTCAGACATCATTAACTTTCTGAGATTTTGTTGACCACTCTTTGGCATATTTAATCACATTTGGGTCTTATAAAAATCACATAGTGAATCTTCATCATCATCAATGGACCACAGGAGCCCAAGACTAGTTATCTAATGTGCATCAACAAAATCTACATTTGGAGTCCTTAAAATAATCCAGAAGTAATAGGCACTCAAATAAACCCTCTGAATATCCCTTTAAAGAAGATCAAACAATTTATGAAAACATCCCTAGTCAATCGTAAACTGTTAGCATTAATTTTTAATGCAATGCCATAAAGACATTTGTTGAATGATGTATTTCAAAACTCTTCTAACAATTCTGCAAACTTTGTCGCCTTAATGACAACTGACCTCAGGAACTAGTCTCAAAAACTGACTAAAACAAGTAATCTGACTCTGGCATTCGGAAAAAAGATTCATTCATTGGCATTGAATATACATTGAGAAAGACCTTGCCAGATTCATCCTCAGGCACAAGATATAACAGTGCAAACTTAGCCTTTCAGAAAATTTGTGTAAGCAGCAATGCTGAAACAACATAAATCTTCCTCAGATCGACCACTGCAAAATCATTGAAACAAGCTCTGAAATTTCACCATTAGGTCAAATAGTAAATTCATATGCCATAAGCATGATGCCATGATCCGTTCTTGAAAATAATATTCAGATGGAAGGTTATCACTTCCTTAAAATGACCACTCTGCAAATTTGATTCCATTCTGCACTGCAAACTGAATAAACTACCTTTGAAACTGAACTTGCAAACCCATCAAAAAGATCCTTCAGAATTTCAACCTATGGAGCCTGATTGAATGTCATATGTAGAACTTAAAACCTCAGTTTTCTTCCTCTGAAAACAAACTATTCAACTGATAGCAATCTGCAAATGTTAACATCCTAACACTTTTTTGTCTTTTACCACAGTGAAAAAGTAGAAACTACATTTGGAATTTGCATGGATAAGTAATCAATCGGATTGGTCAAAGTTTGGGAATCTCCAGATGAGTTCACTCCTAGGTTTACAATGTAGATTAAATTTCAATTACATCTGACCTCGAACTGGGTACAAATAGGGAAACCACAAAGTATGCCATTTAATTTTGAAATCAACATTTTCAGTGAAATTTTAATAAATCAGAAATGGAAAGGCTCTGGCAAAGTGGATAAATGGAGTGGTTGGAATCTGTAAATCCTCAGGTGAGTACACTCTTATGTTTTCAATACAAGGGATGGCTCAATTATCCAAAATGTTCACCCAGGTACACATTTTCAAAACCTCAAAGTGGACAACTTAGCAATTCTGCACTTGAATACTCAAGAAATCAGAATTATTCACTAACATAATGGTTCTAGAAAACTTTTCATTTGATTTCATAGAGATCTGCAAACTGGAAATATTGGTTCATTTTCATGATTAGAATACCTGGGAACACATCATGATGTCATACCTATCCATCTAATAAAAAATGCAGGCCTTCAAAGTTAGGTATTCAGAAATCTGCATTCAACCACTTTTGGAAACTTAACAAAGTGCCAACAGAATCAGACTGGTAAATTGCTCAGATGGATTCATCATGATCTGGGATCTAAAACATAAACTCTCTAATATACATGTAACACATTCCCAAAGTGATGGCTCAAGAAACTCAACAGGGTGCAAGATATTCAGAAACAAACTAGGCCCTGGACAACAAAATGACAGTTTAGCAAAATGTAGAATTATGTGACCCCCTCAAAATGACTACTCCATAAACATGTCAGATTTGGAATTTAGGAGTTGGAACCCACTACATATGCCAAATGGAAGGTACTATACCTTCTTCCCAATTGGTACCTCATGAAAATCATCCGGGCATCCTTACAGTCATTTCAACTGAGCCTTCTCACACAAAATTGTAAGGGTATTCACTTTGCTTATCTAAAAATTTCAACATGGTCACTCCAAATTTGTTCCAAATTTGAGAGGACCAATAGGTTGTCCAGGGAATAAATTCTCCAGGACTTCAAGCACGCGAGAGTTGGGTCTTGACGGTGTGGGAGCTAAGTTGGGAGTGTGACTGTTTTTTTAGGGGGGTAGCTGGTTTTCTTGGCTCATCTTCTCTAGGGATTTAGGTAAGTTGGGATTTCCTGCAAGAATGCGTTACTTAACCAAATAAACTTCAAAAGATAGGCCAGGGTTAGAAGTATTCCATGTACCTATAGTCATGCAAATACATTTAAAACATTAACCATGCTCTAACATACTACACTAAAATAGTGAATGCGCTCAGAACCATTAGTTCATACATATTCAATAGCGAGGGGAAAAGAAGGTCGTTAATCTACTTAAAAATATCAGAGTAAGGGACATTAGAAATATATAGCACAAAAGAACATTAATTTAGAAATCACAACACTAACAACATCATTTCTAGAACTCTTCCTTCTTCATTAACAGGTTTTCTAGTGAGCACTGGTGCATACAATAATGGCTCCAAGGGAGCATCTATCTAGTGATAACTTCTAAGAACTAAGGAGCATTGAGCTTTGCAACTACCAGAAATGAAATGTTGAAATACTATAGCTATGGACTACAAAATGATCAATTTTTCCGACCCTTGGAATAAGGTCAGACTTATTATTTATACACCTGTTTGCCCTAAAACTAACCTAACTTATCTTTACACTCAACAATAAAATACAATTTTTGGTGGCTGGTACTACTTGCACCATGCTACAACAACCTCGAGAAGAACATAGGTCTAACATGTTAGAAGAATGAGACAAGAAAAGAGGTATGGAAGAATCGGCCTCAAGAAGAGAGCCAAAGGGAGAATAGAAGAAATCTGATCCCCCAGGGATCGAAGCTACATGCCTCATCAATGTAAAAGTGGCCCGCTATCTTTGATGTGCCAGGTATTATGCTGGAGCAGCGCCTTGGGAAGACCACCTTCCAGAAACATGCCTCAAGCTGACGTGCCTTGCTGGGGTCACCTACTTTCTGACACCCTTATTAACTACTTGATAATGAATGGTTGGCTTTGGGGAACCTGGACATGAGCCATCAACATAATGCAAAACTATAGATATAGAACTCTAGGATCTGGGAGCTTACGCTCCAAAAATAATGAATACCAAAAGTTCTCTATTGGTGAAGATCTCCAGACTCCAGGGAACCTTATTGTTCCTTGCTATCTTTGAATGTTTCTAAGAGTTAGGTGATTCCATCCTCATTAATGTCCCTGAGGCCAGCTTGACTATACTTGGACACCTCCACCTGTTCGCCTAGATCTGGAATATTTGCCTTGAATTTTGCGGCCATTTTCACTGCGTCATGATCCTAGAGCACCATGCGTGTCATTTTGACTCCATCCACTCCCTCTAGGGATTGATATCGAGACTCCATTATCTTGTCATATTTTCCCATGATGTATTCCTCTAGAGTACATGTTTCAGTACTAAAGGGATCGACTCCCAAAACCTTTGAAATTAATGCCTTGTAAAAATTTAAAGAATAGTCCACCTATGGAACTTTGTCCCATAGGACCCCTAATAGTTTCTTGGTTATCGCCAATGTGATATCAAGTCTGGAGTGCTGGGTCCAGACAAAATCAAAGGACTCCTCTCCCAAAATTCTATCTTCAGAAACAATTCCCTCTCCAATGCTCATGAGTTCTCCTAACTCACCTATCCATGTCTCATATTTCTTAATCTCTCCCTCCCAGATGGAGATGGCAATTTTGGGCTGGTGCAACACATTGCTGGTTGTGTAAAAGTCTGGGAGTGTGGCCACTAAGAAACACCAAGTGTTCCCTACTTGTTCTGCTACCCAATCATCAACCTTATATGCTTTATTTTTCATACTTGTAAGCGTGTCGATGTCAGCCTATGGGAGTGGTGCCACAAACATGGAAGCTTTTGAAGGAATGACATTGATGGGTTGGGCAAGCTCTGTCAGAAGCCCGAAAAGATTTGCATTCTTCTCCTTTTCTGTCTTGAACTTCCCAGCCTCCTTTTCATAGCAAGCTTCTATCGCCTTGGCTACTTCTTTTAGCAGGTTCAACTCACCCTGCTTTCCCCTCTTCCCTAGAGAGAGCTTTGTGATTGCATAATCCTTAGCTTTTGTCATTGCCTCGTGTCCATCTGGGGAAGGTGTGTTGACTACTGCAACTATATCTCCACCCGGCCTAGTCCAGAGGGTATGGACTATCCAGGATTTCTTCACCTTTGGGGGATTCTGTGCTTACACCATCATCTCTAGCAAAGACAGATGGGCCTTGGCCAGCACTGGGGCCTTCCTTTTTCTTGAATCCACCAACTATTATGGTGGCAGGGGTGGCCTTGATGCCAGAGTCTAATCCTATAAATCCCTAATATTCTGAGCCTCTTCAAACTCTTTTCCTGCATCCTTGGGTCCATTGACATCATCCACCTTGGTGGCATGGGTATCATCTGCCCCAGTGTCTGTGTCTTTAGCAGCATTGAATTCAACATCTACATTCCTAGGGTTGTGCCCCTCATCTTGCTACTATTGCTGCTATTGTTCTTCAGTTCCCTTTGCCATAATTTTCTCCTTTGTTGGCATATTTTTTGGAGGTGGTGGTGGTATTGGGCCAAGATTCAGTGTTTGGGCCGCTATGATTACCTCATGAAAAGTTACACTCTTTGGAGGTAGTATCTAGAGCATGGCGGTTGAGGTTATGGTTGTTCTCGTAGGTCTGGTTCCCTTGGCTGATGCTGGCTACTCATTTTGTATTTGCCGATCCCCCATGGTGCTTGCAACTTGTATCTCTAAGATGTTGGAGATGTTCATTTGTTCAGGATCCTTTTTTGGTTTTACTTGGACTTCCTACTCTTGGGTAGCTTCTTTCTCCAGGGTTTTCTTCTCAAGAGGGATCACCACTTCCTCTTGGGTAGCTATTTCTTCTATTGGCTTCCCGATATCCCCTTATAAGTTCACCAGTACATCTGTCCCAAATAGGTCATCAAAATCATCATGTAGAGGGGATTTCTCCAGGGGATCTTCAGGTTGATTGTCCAGCTCCGGAGAGTCTAAGGAGACAATGTGTATTTCAAGGATGTTGGGCATCCTGAGCTCTAGCTCCCCCTTGGGCTGAGGATTGACTGTCTTTTTATTTTTCCTCTGTGTTACCAATGGGGGACTTGCATCCAACATGGCTACCCACTCTTCCTTTGCTCAAGTCCCTATTGCTCGGACCATCAATGCTTCAAGTGAGGGAGAAGTGGGAGGGTGGATAGGTCTGGTCATAATGGCCGGGGTGGCCAACCAGGTGATTAATCTATCTTTCATGTGTTGAGTTGCTGCCAAGGTTTTCTGCATTTGCTCCACTATGGGAGTGGTGGTCAGGACTTGAGATAGGGTCCCTACTTTCCTTTTTCCTCTGTCCTCGCCCTACGAGGGGGTTCCGGCCCTAAAAGTTGAACCCCACACAAACGAGCCAACTTTACATGTACTCCTTGGGCATGATTCTTGAAATACGTGTGACTATGCTTGATCACATCATGGGTGAGGACCTCTATTGTTGGGCCCTCTTGTGCATCCTAGTCCACCATAGGGAGGGCCATTTTATGTACACCCTTTTCTTTGTATTATGGGTCCAATGTAGACCTAGTATCCGAAAAGTCATTCAAGAAATTCCAAAGCTTGAGCCTCTTCATCATTCCCATTGTCATCCGAATGAAATGCTATTTTCAGACTTCAAAGTCATCCTGGTAGTCTTCCCTAAAGTCCTCCATGTGATACTCGTGGGGCTCTAATGCCTGGGGAAGTGTCATTGCTATTTTTCTTAGCAGATCAAAATTATTCTGCGCTAGATAAAACTCTGATAGTCCCAAACTTTTGAGTTCATTGTCTTCCTCGTTTGCCACAACAAGACAACAAGAGTAGTTCCCACAAGTGATTGTGAATGGGACATTTGTTACCTTCTTCATTGTGAAGAGGGTGTGCAGCTCTAGGATCTGCCTGCAATACTCTAGAAGAAAATTTTTTATCCCCACAATGTTTGGGTAATAAATAGGGTTTTGTGGCGAAGCTGGTCACCCGAATGTATGCATGCTCTTAAAACTGAATGTAATAATGGCCATAAGTTCTGACCAAGTCCATTGCTTCTTTGGAGATCCGGTATGTGATGTCTCGAGTAGGTGTGAGGAGATGGTAGTAAATGAAGGTGTCATTCACTCAGTAGAAGCTAAGGAAACTAGCCTCCCATTGGATCCATGAGAAATAATCCCAGGGAGCATTATGGCCTGGGCCAATCTTGAGTACACCCGCTGTTAGTAACCCATTTTTTATGGGGTGTTGTTGTGCTAGAGCCCACAAAACAAAAGATGTCATGTAGAATTTGGAGGACTTGGTGACCTGGAGAAGTTGGGAGTCCACATGATTTGCAATGATGGTGGCCCAATCAAAGTTCTGCTTGCCAGAAGTGATGCCCAACAAGAAATAGTACATCCATGCCTTCCCGGGCATGGGGCTATCCGAAGACCTTGCATAGTGTGATAATCCCCATTTGTATGCTTTCTTTGAATTCAGTTTGGGGATTTCTAGCTTCATCTTCTTGAAGTCTTTCCTTGGCACCTTAAGACATTTGTTGTTGAGGTACTGCCGTGCCATGTGTTCCAATTTCTAAAATTCCTCTAAGACCAACACCTGGGTGTGGATGACCGCATCATCAAATTGGGGAATTACCAGTCCTGCTTGAAAAGTCATGACGTCTAGAGACACCATAGGTGTTGGATATCCAATTGGGACTAGGGCAGCGAGCACGATGACTTAGATGATTGTATTATAGTGTCCTGCGAGAGTGAGAATGAGCTCCGGGGCTTGCAAAAAGTAGAGGAAGCATTCAACTTTGAGGATCCAAGAATTGCCCACATTGATAGCCAATGGATCTCTAGTCATTCGTTGTATGAACATCATCTTCACTAGGGACTACATTTCAGCCCACATTCTAACACTGGTGTCGGTGATCAACTAAATTTTGGAATCAATCTTTGATCCCACAATGGTGTCTCCCTTAAGATACTTCATTGTCAATGGGAGTTTTTCCAGGGCCTTCTTAGCCTTTGTCCTGATAGCTGCCCGGGTAGCAGCAGTGGTGGGGAGATCTGGAATCCCAGGTGGAGATGATGCAGATGCCTCCAACATGATTAATGAGTGGTACTTTGGCAACCTCCAAGGCAAGATGACCATCAACATATTTATATATAAAAACATTGTATTATTCTGGATTCTGGAGATCTTACCATCGCATCACATCTGTGCCTGAAAGGATCGTTAGCTCATGTCAAACTCTAAAAAGATACATATGTAATAAGAGTGACTTAGGAATTTGGCCTCTTCTCATACCTCCAAGGGCTCCAGCACATGTGATGAGAAAGAAACAAGGAGTAAATGAAGACTTTATACCCAGAGTCTGGAAAACTGACCATTACTGACGTGACCAGAAATGAGCTACACTAGGCTGACATTGGAAATTCATGTGGCTATGCAGTAATGGGAGTAATGGAAGTTATGCTGACAACTATCCGAACATACAAGGAAATGAATGCCACTTGGGCCAGACTTGAATGCATGCATGGGAGAATTAACTTGTCATTAAGACTAACTTGACAGAGGAGAGAAAAAACTGCCATGGCCAAAACCAGCAAGGTGCCGAGTTTGAACTAGACCGATGTCTCTCTTGGACAAGCTCCAAATTTGGGGCTTTCGACACATGGAGCATGATGAGATCACCATTAGGAAGAGTGCAGATTATACAAGGAGATATATGTAGACACCTAAAATTGACCAGGTGTCTCTGAATCATCCAAATTTGCAAGTCTCAGCCAATTGCCCTAAATCTCATCAAAATGCATTAAAATGGATTAAAATCATTCAAAGGGAAATTTATCAAGGAAATTGGACAAAATCAATTAAAATCAAAGGATTTAATTAATCATGAAATCAAATAATCAAATTCAAGCCTAAAAGGGATCAATCAAATTATACAATTGAGTTTAATCAATTAATTGTATAGTTTAAAATCAAAAATCAAATCCAACACATTCACCCTTACATGGCTAAATTAATTAGATGATTGAATTAAATAATTCATAATTTATTTCAACTCAAATTGATCAACCAATGGGAATTGAGGATCTTGTCTTATTGTCCCACCCTTTGAGGACAACCATTTAAATGGTCTCCACATTTGAAACCATTTGAGGGATCAAACTCAACCAAGGATTAACCCATGGTTAATTCACTCCACCCCCTACCCTTGGAAATTTTCTATAAATACAAGCCATTTTTTATGCATTTCATATCCTAGAAATTCAAGTGCAAAGCATCCTCATTATAGGTAATTTATGAGCAATTGAGAGCATTTGAGAGAAATTAAGAAGTATTTTTGAGCATTTGTATAAGCAATTGTTGAATTGAGGAGCATATCATGAGAATTTTGAATTAGAATTTCATATAATCTTGAGAATTTGAGCTATATCTTGCATTTTATCTTTAAATTGCTCATTCTAGGATTGTCCTTGAGAGAGATTAAGGTTGAAAGCTCTCTTAACAAAGCTTAGATAGGGAACCATGAGATGTCATAGATTTGATTACAATTCTTAGTTTAAATTGTCATTTTATTTCCATAGAATTGTAGTTTAGAGTCATAATTTCATGAAGGTGTAATTTCTCACACACAAATGGCACCCACCATGGGGCTTTAAGCCTCAATTTCCTCATTTTAATTATATATTTTTGTGTGTTTGCATTACTTTTCTTTCATTTTGTAGAAAATAGGAGAAGAGCCGTCTATAGAGATTCTGAAGCCACCTATTAGCAGTGAAAGGCCGCTTATGATCATTCCTAAGCCATGTGCTAGCATAATTGGACCACAATTTGCAAATTCTGTGTCATCTGCTTCTGCAAAGGGCTGCCTACTAGCAGTGAAAGACTGCTTGTGTGTTGGAAATACAATAATGGGAAAGAAAGATACTGAGAGGGGGTGGTGAATCAGATCTTCAAATTAAACACTTAAAACAAATTGATCCACATTCATACATATATGAATCTAATTTAATCTCAGATATCATCCACACAATGAAATAAATAACACATAACATAATAACTCGGTAACCTAGAAACCCAAATAGGTAAAACTAGGGTGGGGACGACACCCACAAAATTCTCCACTACTGTAGTAATAAAGTGTACCTGTTAAGGTTACAAATGTTTGTTTACAAAATGTAATCTACCCTATTAAAGGTCTGCCCTATTAAGAGCTTAAGATCATTACAATCTACACTGTTAAAGGATTTCAACTTACAATAAAGTAAGCACTCTGTTAGGAGATAAAGAATAGTATGCTAGAACCACTCTGTCAAGAGATTTTCACCTGATACAATGATTAAAATGTCTCAAGTATTGATCCTTCGTTATGCACTCTGATTCTGATGATAGATCTCCTCTTTCCAGTACCTTCTATGATCTCATAATCTGATATAACTTTACTCTGCTATTCACTATGTTCTCACTCTGCTTGATCTCTATTTCTTAACAAAATAACCCTATGTGCATTTCACTTCTAAAAATGCAGTCACCACACACCATACACACTTACAAAATAGGGTTTAGAAGCAATCTAATATACCTATTCATATCTGATAGTGAGATCTAGATCAACAATCAAGATCTGTTACCCATACCTTGATGGTATTACAATTAATGTTTTATAATGAGTCATGCATAGGATAAAACAATAAAATGCATAACTAACTCCGTATAAGAATATTAAATGCATACATTAGTCAACCCAAAATGCTTATACAAGTCAGCTAGATCACTTATCCTTGAAGTTTGTATCATTCCAGACATATATACAAAAAATGTCCTGCTTGACACTTAATATCTCTATCTTACTTGGCTTGACAATGTAACTCGGCTCGGCAATGTATCTAGGCAAACTTAAAAACTTCTCGGCAATGTTGCTCGACCTTGCATAGTTTTAGCTTAGCCATAGTGATAGCCAACTAAAACTGCCTAAGTGAATGAATAAGTGTTGGTCACTAATCATCAATAGAACTTAGAGATTAACAATCTCCCCCTTTGATATTAGTGGCAAAAACACTTATCATTACTTCCATTCATTTTATCAAAATATTTCCTAAGTAAACTAATTTCTCCCACTAGGAATATACTCAGAATAATTCATACAGAAAGTTTACATGCCTCCAATTTTTTTTTTATATACAAGTGTACCTGTACTGTACTGATGTATCATGTTGTACCCTTTCATACTTCCTTACCATCTTCCCCCTTGTTTTTGTCACTGATTGCTGGTGGGGTTAAGTTGTACTTATCCAAAAATTGTTTATGAAGCTATAGGGTGGATTCAAATGTGGTATCCTAGATTTCCTTTGCAATCTTCATAACATCCAATTTGATTTCTAGCTCAGCAGCTAGACTCACTAAACTCTCTGCAGTCGATAGATTTGCATTTCTCTATGATAATTCTTTTTGCTTTTGAGAGTTCCTTCTGTATTACCTCCAAGTGAGGCAACATGCTTGTCTGAATGGTTATCAATTTGGCCCTTATTCGACCATCTTCAGCCATAAGCTTGACTATTCTCCTTTGTGCATTTATCAACTTATTAAAATGTAAAGAACTAGTGGTAGTATCTTTACCTAAAGTAGTACCAGTTGATCTCAAATCTAACTATAGCTTCTCAACAAGTTGTAGAATATCCTTTGTGAAAAATTCAACATCACATAATTTTCTGTACAAAGAATAAACATTGGTTGTAACTTTCTCTAAATTTTCTACAAGAATAGAAAGTTCAACCTATTTAGTTGCTATCTCTTCTGAGATTTTCTCTAGAACTTTGCTCTCAAATCTTCTCCGGGACCATTGCAGAAGCTTCTCATTGCTGTCTATGTCCTCATCTAATATTTTCTGTACAATGTTGACTAGCTGATCAATGATTGGAGCTTGAGGTGTTTCATCCTCTAATTCAAAAGCCTTTGTAAATATGTATTTGATGTCATGCAACACCTGCTTTTTCTTTTGTTCTATCTTCATCTCTTCCTGTCTCTTCTTCCTCTTAAGCAATTCTTGAAGAGTCCCTATTTGTTCAAAAGATAACTCATTGGGATCCCATTGTGGAATCACGATGACTTCATCTAATGTTACATCTAAAATCTGAGACTTCTTCTTTAATTCTGGAGAACTTATGCTTGGTAGCATAATATCTTTCCCTTTGACAGTGTCAACATCCAATGCCTCCTTTAATTCTGTCAATATTATTTGGGGGTTCGACATACTCCTAGTTTTAGAACTAGTAGGAGTGGATGATGCAGAGTGTAGTAGATCAACCAACACTTGCACTTCCTCTTCTTCTTTAGGCTCATTAACTATATCCTTCATCCCTACTCCACTATCTAAAACTGTTTTCACAACCTCTAAAATAGGTGGATTCTGTGAAGTTACCTCTTGTTCATTTGCTTGTTGTTTCTCTTCACCTTTCTGATCACTACCAACTTCAATTATTTCATCAGATGCTGTGGTCTTCCCTTCTTCTATATTAGTTGCCTTGATAGGTGAATCAGTGCCTTTACCACTCGACATCTCTTGTTCCTCGGCATTCAAATTGCTTGGATCATCAACTATAAAATCCATAGGACTATCTCTAGTTAGATCAACAGAGTTTGTTGCATCTAATGCATCTTTGGTCTTGTCCTGTTCTATGGCAATTTGATCTTTTGTTACCTCTGGTTCAGGGGTAGTCTTGACTTCAACTTCTTTTGTCTTTTTCTTGGATGTCCCCTCACCAGATTTCTTATCTTTTGGAACGAGCAGTCCAAAGATTTCCTTCCAAATCATTATACTCTATTGTACTACACCTTCAATGTCATTTTTTAAAATAACATAGCCTCTGAGTTTAGGGACAAATCTACTCTTGTATTCCTCAATGAATTTGACTCTTTGTTTTGAGGTGAGCTCAGGTATTACCTGGGCTAGTGTTCCTTCCCTGATCTATCTTTCTATGGAAAGTGCAAATTCCCATTTTCTTGAAAGAAAATCATAAAGTTCATCTGGCACATGATTTCCTATCTCTGTAGGAGTTAATTTGAAAGTACTCATCATGTCAAAGAGTGCTTCCTGTACTTTATGCCTATCTGGTATTTTCAACTTTTCATACTTTAGGAACTTAAATGTTGCTAACCCTACTGAATTCCTTAAAGTGTCACATACCTCATCAATACTTTCTAGTTTCTTGAGTTGAGCTTTAGGTATGTTACTAGGTTCATCGGTTTCTATCTTCTCCTCATCACTATCTATCCCCAAATTTCATTTCCTTCTTGGTCTCTTTGTTGGCTTACTAGGCTCAGCCTTAGGAGCAACCTTTGCTTCCTTTCCAGAACTACTTTCTGTAACTTTTCTTTTACCATACACTTTTGTTTGCACTTCTATTGGGGAAGTGACAGTAGATGCTCTTGTCCTTGGATGATTAACTGCAGGAGGTGTATCCTTGGGTTTTTCTCTGCTCGGCTTGGTTACAATAACAATTGATGGTTTCTTGCCCTTAGCTTTCTTTGTAACCTCTTCTGATGCACTGACTTCGTCCTCTGTAGAAATATCCTCACCTTGTTGAGTGGTTAGGCCTAAAGGTGCATCCTCAGGTTCTTCATCACTACCTAAGCCAACCATTTTCTTCAAGTTTTTCACAATCTTCTTTCTTTTCCTCTCCATAGTTCCTTCATTCAAACTTCTAGAAATTTTAGCCTTGGCTTCATCAAAATTTCCAAATCTCTCTGCTGTAGTATCAATTGCCTCGGCTAGGAGTGTAGTGATGGCAGCTGATGCTTCATCAATATTTATTTCATATGGAAATGGTTCTAAGCATGTTATCCTAGGAGTCACTGCCTTGATATAAGTATTATCTGTATCAACTAGAAAAAATATTTCTTCATAGTGCTTCTCCACTAGTGACTTAGGAATCCTATTCCTTAATCTCATTCTCTTCTTGAATTCTACAAAATAGCTTCCCATAATGCTATTGAAATTACTCCCTAGTTTCTTAATACATTCACTAATCTAAACTGTTATGGGCCTATCCTTTTTCCAAACAATATTTCCCAGTGTAGGAAATGTATCCTAAATGTAGAAAAATATACAAAATAGTAAAGAACCAAACTTACATGATGAGCTCTTGGCCTTTCTAATTGTGTCTGTTAGTTGTGTCTGCTGTAGCTTAGCAAGATCATATGTGTGACTCTTCTTCACAATTTTCCATGCGTGATCAACAGCTGTACAAGGAACACTATCCAATCTGCTGGACTGATAGAACTTATGTGCTATTACTCTTACTCCAAAATCAAGTTCTAGGTCAGTAATTGTAGAGATAGTCATACCTCTATTATTCCATACTACTCTAGTGTTTAATTTAATTTCTTCTTTGTTGTTATCTCTCATTGTCTATTTCCCATTTACTACATGATATCTAGTCACTCGATGAATCATGCTTTTGGTGATCTTGATTGGTCCATTATCTAACCACATACACATGTCATGAACTCGGCTAAGGATTACCTTAATCCATTCATCTTTGAAACCTGGGGAAAACCTAGGACATGAGTTAACCCTTTTTTGGCTAGATGTTTGAATTCTGTCTTCAGAACTCCATTTTCACACAATTTACTGTAGGATTTCCTCAATTCAGTATCTCCTACTTCTCCAATCTTAACCATATAACATGATCGTACATCATGAATCATGAGTACCTTGGTTGGAATGGATGAGAGGGCTCCCATTAAATCACTCTGTATTGCACTTTGAAGAATGGCTCAAAAGTTGAGAGGTTCACATTCATCACTCTGTATCAACTGAATTTGTTCTGGTTCTTCCTCCATACTCTTAGCTGGTGTGGAAGAACTTGTAGCCATAATTTTGAAATTAGGGTTTGAGAGATGTAAAATAGTGTACCTCAGTAAGTAGCTCTTCATACTATTCACTGTTCACCTTAGGATTGCTGATGGCACGCTGATGGAATCTTCGATGCTAAACTCAGTTCAGATCAACTCTGTAAATTACTTCAATCGCTCCGTTAAATAGTAAAAAATTACAAGGTAACAATGAAATGTCAACTGTTCATCCTTTATAAGCTTCGAAAGGTCAAGGTAGGTGAGCATTGAATGTTCTACCCATTGAGTTAGTGCAAGCTAGCTGTCCTCGGCTTTAACACAACTTGCATCCCACTTGGCTCACTACACTCAGCCTTCACAAAATTTACTCGGTCAACAAAACTCGGCACTCACTAAAGAACTTGAATTTAGTGTGCATAAATAGTACTCAACACCTATTAGTGCAGTTGACTAATCTCGGCGTTTATCTTCAAAAATATGTCTTGGTGCATCTTAACATATGAAAATATGGACTTTTGTACATTTCATGTTAGGAACTGATGTAAGATAAGAATTTTAAATACAGATCCTTACATACCTCTTTCTCTTAGTTGGAGATGATGTGATCACCTGATCCATTGGATTAGGTGACCTTGGCTTCATTAGCTTCACTACTGCATGGTTCAGACTTCTTGACCCATGTCTTATTCATTTGTTCCCTTATTTTCTCAACAGTAGGAGCAGGTACTCTAGTCTTGCAATCTTTCCTTGTATGTCCAATTTTCAGATAACTATGACAAACTAGGCTTCCATTCATCGAACTTTTAGACTTACCTCTAAAATGTGTCCTTATGCAGTTTTTTGGAACATGTCCATACTCACCACAGTAATGACAACTATGCCATGTATTGTAATCCCAATTGTGAGTATTGCCTTTTCTTGGTGATTTCTCTTGTACCTTAGATGTCCACTTCTGTTTACTTTTGGATTTGCAATCTTGTGCTCTATGACTATATTTGTGATAGTTATAGCAATTGCCATTGAGTCTAGGTGTTTTTCTTGCCTTTGCCTTACATTCACGTGCTTGATGTCTAAACTTATTATAGTTAAAGTAGTAACCATTAAAGTTAGTTTTTGGATTGGACTTACCATTCTTGCTTTGGCAAATGTTTGTTGTATGCCCTGGTTTCCCACAGTGGTGACAAACAAGTTTGTTGTTCTTGGCTTTGCAGTCTTTCTTTCACCTGTCTTGGATGATTCTCCATCTTCAGTGGTTGTATGTTGTCCAGTGTGACCTAATCCAGAAGAATCTTTAGGTCTTCTTGATGCTTCCACTAGTTGTTCAAAATAGTTCATAGCTGCACTCAGATCATTCACTCTATTATTAATTTCTTTCTTAGATCTCAATTCATCTTTCAATTGATTGTTCTCAGATCTAAGATTAACAATCTCCAAATCTTTCCTGCCGATCTCCTGATTCACAAGTAGTAGTTGATTTTCCATGTCTACTTGATTGACTGTCATTGGTTGCACATCATGTGATCTTTCATCAAGTCTGGTAGTCAGCATCCTCTTTTCTTCTTCTACCATAGCCTTTTCATCTTCGGCTTTCTTTTTCTATTCAACAACTTCACACATTCTTATTGATTGGGCTT
Organism: Thuja plicata; assembly: GCA_018584345.1. Lineage (NCBI taxonomy): Eukaryota > Viridiplantae > Streptophyta > Pinopsida > Cupressales > Cupressaceae > Thuja > Thuja plicata. The sequence continues at coordinate 1,173,374 of MU224613.1, forward strand.
CTTGTTCCTTTTTCAAGTTTTTGACTTTTTCACATAGTGCACTATTCTTTTCCAATAGATCTGCTATTGTTGCATCGCTCTTAGTAGAATCTCCATTCTGAAATAGATTTGTGGTGTCCTCTTCCTGATAATGAGTGTCATTCATCTATTTGGACAGATCTTTCCTTGCATCCAAGGACTTCTTTAATTCTTGTCTTGCAGACTCAAGTTGTTGTAGTGCTAGCTGAATATCAATCTTTTGATTCTCAATGACTTTATCCATCTTGTAGATCTCCATTTCAAGATCTATATTCTCTAGCTGATTATAACCTTTTAGAGAACTCTGCTCTAATACCAATTGTTGGAAATACAATAATGGGAAAGCAAGATACTGAGAGGGGGGGTGGGGGGTGAATCAGATCTTCAAATTAAACACTTAAAACAAATTGATCCACATTCATACATATATGAATCTAATGTAATCTCAGATAACATCCACACAATGAAATAAATAACACATAACACAATAACTTGGTAACACAGAAACCCAAGTAGGTAAAACTGGGGTGGGGATGACACCCAAAAAATTCTCCACTACTGCAGTAATAAAGTGTACCTATTAAGGTTACAAATGTTTGATTACAAAATGTAATCTACCCTGTTAAAGGTCTGCCCTTTTAAGAGCTTAATATCATTACAATCTACCCTGTCAAAGGATTTCAACTTACAATAAAGTAAGCACTCTATTAGGAGATAAAGAAAGGTCTGCTAGAACCACTATGTCAAGAGATTTTCACCTGATACAATGATTATAATGTCTCAAGTATTGATCCTTCGTTATGCACTCTGATGCTGATGACATATCTCCTCTTTCCAGTACCTTTTATGATCTCATAATCTGATATAACTTTACTCTGCTATTCACTGTGTTCTCACTCTACTTGATCTCTGCTTCTTAAAAAAATAAACCTCTGTGTATTTCACTTCTAAAAATGCAGTCGCCACACACAATACACACTTACAAAATAGGGTTTAGAAGCAATCTAATATACCTGTTCAGATGTGATAGCGAGATTTAGATCAACGATCAAGATCTGCTACCCATACCTTGATGGTATTACAATTAATGTTTTACAATGAGTCATGCATAGGATAAAAAAATTAAATGCATAACTAACTCCGTATAATAATATTAAATGCATACATTAGTCGGCCCAAAATAATTATACAAGTCGGCCAGATCACTTATCCTTGAAGTTTGTATCATTCCAGACATGTATTAAAAAACTGTCCTACTTGGCACTTGACTGTCTATCACTCGACACTTAATATCTCTGTGTCTTACTCAGCTCGGCAATGTAACTTGGCTCGGCAATGTATCTAGGAAAATTGAAAAACTTCTCAGCAATGTTGCTTGGCCTTGCATAGTTTTAGCTCGGCCATAGTGATAGCCAACTAAAACTGCCTAAGTGAATGACTAAGTGTTGGTCACTAATCATCAACAGAACTTAGAGATTAAGACTGTGATCAATCCAGAGCCACGTAGAAGCTTTATTTTACCACACTTTGCACAGTTTGTGTCGCCTGTAGTTTATCTTTAGCTGCTTATGGATTTTCCAGAGCTACTTTCTAACTTTTAATTGTCGCTTTTAAAGTTTAAAGTTTTGCTTTCTAGCATTTAAAAATTGTGTATTAACTGTTAAATGCCGCGTAGAACTTTTTTCTTGTTATCAAGTTTTAAATGATTTGTTTCTCTATCTAATAATATTTTTTTATCTTTGCAGATGAAAAATCACCCGAAAGTACAGAAACTAGAGAAGAGAGTCACAAGGTCTAGCAAAGAGGTAAGAGCACAAACTAAACATGATAAACAAGTGCATGCATCTAATATTTTAGAAAACTTAAAAGAAGAGGAATATTTATATGATCATTACATCAAAGTTTTCTTTATTTACAAAAAGAAATTTCCTACTTTTTGATAGATTGTCATTTCTAGTTCTTTAAGCTTGAGTTTGTGCAAAATTTGATTAAAAGAGCTTAGGAGTGATTTATCTTTTGAGATTTCCAAGTTTTTCTTCACTTTGTATTTTTTGTGTTGACTAACTTGTTGGAGGAGCCGGAGTGGGAACGAATGCCACTAGGTGAGTTAAAAAAAAAGTACAAATTAATCAAAAATGCACCTAGCCTTTGCTAGCTTCAAAAATGAGGTACTTATCTTATCAAGCTTGCATTGATTAAATTGTGGCATTCATTTAAATCTAGCATAATTAGGAAAATTCCTCTAATTGTCTAAATTGAACAAGCATTAGGTATATTCTCTTCACTTTTCGAAGTGAATCAAAAAGCCAAATGTGCAAAGTCAATTTAGTACAAAGAAAGGGATAAGGAATTGAACCACACATTTCAATTTTTAAGAACCTCCTTGTCAAGGGGTTGAAAAAGAAAAAATATTGCTTGAAGTGTTTGGAACAAAGGAAGACAATAGGGATATGCTCTTCACTCTTTGTGTGAATCAAATTCCCAAACTTGTTGGACTAAGTTCAATTTTCATTTTCCATGTTTGCTAGATTAGAGTAAAGCTTTAGAGGGCCTACCTCCCGAGAATTCCTTTACGAAGACAGTGAGAGGGAACAACCCAAAGTGGGAGACAATCACTTTTTCTACAATATCATCCAAACCACTATAAAAAAATGCACTTTACCTTAATAGAAAAGTGACTAATTCTTGTGCAAGTCATCCTCACTTCCTCGAGTAGTCCGTTAGGATTGCGTAAAATCATACTTTCATGTGTGTGGGAAACCCGCAAGGGGGTAAAGGAACTTAACAAGAGTTAGAATGGAGGTGTGAATAAAACCTTGTTAACTAGTAAGCCTACCTTTTTAGAGCCATTGTTAAATGCCATATTTTTTTGACTCTTAGGTAGATTGCTTTGAAGAGTTTCTTGTGTTATACCTGTAAATAAAACATCTAAGAATATACAATTTTAGTATTGTTTTAGGGATATGGTGCAAACTTGATGTGTGTGCTAAGTTTGTATTTGATTTTCACGCAAGAATCCTTTGTAACAAGCCTGATCAGAATTATTAAACTTTTAAAAATTCAAAAACTTGAAAATTTCAACCCTGATCAGTAAAGCGTCACGTATAAACATTTCTAGGCCGCGTATAAAGAATTCTGGACCGCCTATACTTTTGAAATGCCACTTGCAAAGATTCATAAGCCACATAAGCCACTAGAAAGTGCCACATGTAAACATTTAAAAACTACCTATCAACAGGCAAACCCTGCCTGCGAACTATAGAGTGTCGCGTACAATAATTCCAGTAATCGTGTGCAAACATTTCAAAGCCGCCTACACATAGGATAGAGCCACCCAGAAACAAAGAAGGGAAAATAGTGGATACTTCTTGGGGGTTTGAAAACAAGTTGCTTCCATTTTTGGATACACTTTTGGACGTTTTACCTCTGTGTAACTTCAACTTGATCATAATCCGCCATTGTTGGAATTTTTGAAAAATCATCCAAGGATTGATCATTCAAGTGAGATACAAAGCCTAAGTCTTTATATGATTTATGTTAATGTCATATTTTATGCGATCTCATTACATCAAGGCTACCCTACAACCTAACGGATCTTATCTGAGACAAGAGTGTCCTTTCCCAAGTGATCCTTTTAGTTCTTTAAGACCTTTGAAAGAACCTATAAAGGAAACGGAGCCAATAATATCTTTTCCATTTGGCAATATGGATCCTGATCAAATTAACCATGTCAACATGGACACTAATAATAATGGAGGAGGGAATGGTGATCCTAATAATCAAGGATCTAATAAGAATACCAATGGATTAGCAAATAGTGACCCTAACAATCAAGGGTTAAACAATAACAATGTTGGAGGAGAAAATGGTGACCCTAACAACCAAGGGTTGAACAATAATAACAATGGTGGTAACATGGACCCTAATGATGAAGAAGCCACTTATGAAAAGGTCAATGAAGCTATGCAAAGACCATTTTTCATGAAGCTCATCCAAAAAGTGTTAGAAAAAGATAAAGAAAAATACTTTCTAGACCTAGCACAAACGGGTCTCAAACTTCCACATGATTATGATGTCAATAAAATCAAACAAAAGGAAGTTGAGGCTAACCCCGCTGATATCCTGAATAATAAATTTCAACTCTTTAAAATGCAATTGGACATGATAAAACAAAGCGGGATTCCTAAACCCTTTTCTATCAAGGCTTTGTGTCATTTTCCCTTTGATAAGTCTTTAATCATGGTTCCATTTCCAACTAATGCTATCTTTCCCAAATATGAAAAGTATAAAGGAACAACTGATCCCCAAGATTACTTAAGGGAATTTTGTGCCTTAAGTCTAGAGTTCATGCATTACACAACTTACCTCATGAGATTATTCCGTAGAAGTTTGGGAGGCATGGCAATAGAGTGGTTTTCAAAGTTACCCTCCGACATTCGAAACTTTGAAGAATTGGCCTCTAAGTTTGTAACTCATTAATCTTATAATATCAAACATGAGATTACAATTCTTAATTTATGTAACACCAAGTAAAGAGAAGGAGAGGGATTCCTACTTTTCCTACAACGATGGAGAGCAGTATTTTCTAGATACCCTTAAAATGTACCCGAAAAGGAGAAGATGGATATCTTTGTGAATAGCTTGAATCATGAAATGAACTATCGGTTGAGGCTATAATATCCTAGGACATTTCAAGATATAATTTATAATGGGGTAACAACTAAAGAGGTATTATTTAAAAGTGGAGAAAACAAACTTTACAAGGATAACAAGAATAACAACAATAACAATACCTCCAACACTAATCAAAATTGCAATGCCCCTAACAACAATCAGTTTTGGATGAGAAATAACAACAATAAAGGAGTGGTAGAGGAAAATACTTTAAAGGCTACCCCTTTCAATCTCACTCAAAACTCAGTTCAAGACAATAATGTGAATTAGGCACCCAAAGTGCCCTTTAACAACAATAACACTAATAAAAACTTTGGGAATAATTAAGGGGCTTACAAGCCTAAACCTTTCTTTACACCTACACCCAAGAGGACTTTCACTATTTTGGGTGAACCATTGGAAAATGCATTAAGGACACTTATTGCAAATAAACTTATTGACTTACCACGGGCTCAACCATATGAACCTCAAATCAAGCCAAATTGGTGGAGTGAGAATAACCATTGTGAGTACCATAGAAATCGGGGACATAAGACCAATGATTGCAT
>MU224613.1:1178700-1199669 GCA_018584345.1 Thuja plicata
ATGGCCTTTAAGACTCCTTTCTATAAGCATGAAAAAGGAGAATCTTCCAATTCCAACAATGGAGGAAACAATGGGAACAATGCAAGAGGCAATAATAATGTTAACTTTGCCCATACCTATGATAATAATATCAATGCTATATTCGGCCATGAGAGTAATATCAATGTTGTGGTGATCAAAGATCAACCTAAAGTGGAATCCTCTAATGCCATCACAAGGGGGAAAGCCTCAAAGGTTACCCTACAAGGGGGGTACTCCTATTACTATTGGTCCCAAAACAACAATTATTTTGGCTAAAAAAACACCACCTACAACAAAGCCTTATAGTTTAGTGGATCAATTACAAAAGACTCCAGCCCAAATATCAATTTTGGAGTTGTTGAAATTATCTCCTAATCACAAGGAGATCTTAGAAAAATCCTTTATTGAGACCACCATTCCCATAAACTTGGAAGAATACAAATTTTAGAACATGGTAGGACATCTCATAGCCCCTCATTGTCTTTCATTTTCAGAGAAAGATGATATGTCTATCACACATCCTCAAAGCTTACCCTTGCATATAGAGGTGTTAATCCAATGACATAGGGTCAAGAGAGTTCTCATAGATGGGGGAGATGGTCTTAATATTTTCACTTTAAACCTTGTCAAGTCATTAGGGTTAACCGAAGCCTCCATTGAACCTAAAAAAAAATCACCATTAACGCTTATGATGAGGAGGAACGATCTTCAAAGGCTATGATTATTCTAACAATTCAAGTGGGACCTATCAAAAAGGATACCATATGTTGGGTCCTTGATATGAAATTGGCTTACAATATCCTATTGGGAAGGCCACGGATACATGAAATGCAAGCAGTACCCTCTAAATATCACCAATGCATAAAATTTCCACACATGGGGGAAGAGATCACGATTGGAGGAGATTCAAATCCATTCCAATATTGTAATGCTATAAATCCAAGTCATGAATTGTACATTCCTCACAATAGGGAAGGAACTATCCTTGATATTACCATGAAGGAAGCCAAAGAGGAAAGTTCAAAACCAACATCAAATGTTACATCAGCTTCTAACCCTACTCAAACTAACTCAACCACATCAACTAAGGGAAAAGAAAAGATGAGTTATGAGGGTCCAAATTCAAATGATAATTCAGTCAAGACTTCAACATTGAGAATGGAAAATTTGAAACCTACTAAGGAAGAAAGAGAAGCAGCTAAGAAAGATCATTATCAAAAGATGAGTGACATGATGAGCCAATTTGAGAAACAATGCAAAATTGACTCAAAAGGGGTAGGGGAATATTCTGTTTCCCTATATGATTTACCTACATCTCCAAGGACACATGGGAAACCATCCAAATATCATCAACCCCATAAATATATTTCTCATTTTGTGAGAGAATGTAACAAACAAGAAATGGAAAGAGAGGATAATGAAGTATTACAATGGCTTTATAAGGATGAGGATAATTCAAATAATCCTTTTCAAAGGGTGTACCATATCAATATCCAAACTGATCAATATGGAAAAGGATTTGATATCATGAAGAAAATGGGATATAAGGGAAGAGGATCCTTAGGTGTTCGACATAGAGGGTTTTTAGAACCTATCAAACCTGTTTGGAGAGCAAAAGAAGAGAAAGCCGACATAGGTTTTCAACATAAAGGAGAAAGTTCAAGTCCCATGCATGATTCTTGAGGACATATACACCTTGTTAGTTCTGAAAGTGAAGATGATTCTAGAGATTATGAGTGGGATTATTTTTTTGAAGAATCTTTCCATGACATAGAGGTTGATACCATTCACACTTATGCAACTCCTCCTAAAGTTGAAACTCAAGAACATGTGACTCAAGGTTTGACTTCTACTCAAACATCAAGTTAACCTCAACAAGCTAATGTAGAACAAGAACCTCTTTACACTCAATGGGTAGGGGAACCTTTGGTACCTTCGTGGCTAAGAGATTCTAACCTAGTGTTTAATCCACATGCTTTCTTTCCCATGGAAATCTTAGAGGACTCTAGTGAAGAGGATTTTGATCCTTCTTCCATGGACCATCTTGAAGAGGCACATGTCATAGACCTTGACGATACAATGTATGAACCCTCCAAAGAAGTCATGTCCTTAAATACTTCAAATGATAACCCATCTAATGAATCCTTTTCCTTGATGCATCCCAAACTTATTGATTGGGATCTTTCTGAGCCAAATGACTTACTATACTTCCCAAATGACAATGCAATGGCCCTATACCTAAATGCGGTTGAACCAAATTCTTCCATCGATGAATTCACTTTGGACATGATGATAGGGAGAGGTGTTCACCCTCTTAATCCAAAAAATGAGAAGGTCTAGTGGTGAAAACCAAAAAATACAAAAAATGAGAAGGTCTAGTGGTGAAAACCACCATGTGGCAGTGCTAGACCCAAAAAAAGTAAAAATAAAGGATGTTTCCAAAGGTGAAAACCCAACTGTGGCACCTAAGGAAGAGAGGTTGGAGACCTTACTAGCACATGAGGATGAAATATCACCTATACTCATTGAACCAATAGAAAAGGTTAATATTGGTACCGAAGTGGATCCTAAATTTATTCACTTGGTAGCATCTTTGAGTCCCTTGGAGAGGAAAGAGTTCTTCGAATTCTTTCAAGAAAAACAAGTCAACTTTGCATGGTCATATGCCAACATGCCCAGATTGGATCCAAATTTCATAATGCATCATTTGAATGTGAAACCCTAGGTTAAGCCTGTCAAGCAAAAATTGAGAAAAATGCATCCACATATAGCTCTTTTAATAAAAGCAGAATTGGAAAAATTACTCAAGGTGGGATTTATAAGAGTAATTACATATGCCAAACAGATCTCCAATATTGTACCAGTTACCAAACATGATAAATCCATAAGAGTTTGCACGGATTTCAAAGATTTAAAACGTGCTTGCCCAAAAGATGACTTTCCATTACCTAGCATTGATGCTATTGTGGATCTAACTATGGGTCATTCTATGTTTTCACTTACGGATGGGTTTAGTGGGTATAATAAAATTCGCATTGCACCTGAGGATCAAGAGAAGACAGCCTTCACATGCCCATGGGGTAATTTTTGTTGGAATGTGATTCCCTTCGGTCTCAAAAATGTCAGAGCCACTTATCAAAGAGAAATGACTACCATTTTTCATGATATGATGCACACCTTTCTAGAAGATTATGTGGATGACATTCTAGCTAAGTCACATGAAAGAAAATATCATTTACCCATACTTGAAAATATTTTTACAAGGATAGAACAATTTAAAGTAAGACTAAACCCAAAGAAGTGTGCTTTTGGGGTACAATCTGGAAAAATCCTAGGGTACATTGTTTCTGCAAAAGGCATTGAAGTAGATCCTAAAAAAGTACAAGAAATAATGGATATGGACATTCCAAATAATATTAGTCAAATGAGGTCACTTCAAGGGAGGCTTCAATCTATAAGGAGGTTCATTTCTCAATTGATAGAAAAATGCCATTCTTTCACAAGGTTTCTACATAAGGACACCATCTTTACATGGGATGAAGAATGTGATAAAGCCTTTACATTGTTGAAAACATACTTGATGAATCCACCCATCTTGATTTCACCTATTCAAGGCAAACCTTTATTACTCTATATTTCAGCAATGGAAAAATCTTTTGGAGTTCTATTGGCACAAGAGGATAATGAAGGAAAAGAAAGGGCTGCCTACTACTTGAGTAGAACTTTGATCAAATGTTAATTAAACTATAGCTTCATGGAAAGGGCTTGCCTAGCAGTGGTATTTTCCTCTCTAAAGTTAAGGCACTATATGTTGATGCATAAGGTGAAACTCATAGCCAAAATTGATCCATTGAAATATTTACTTAGCAAAACAACTCTAACTGGAAGGATTGCAAAGTGGGTGATGGTGCTTAGTGAGTTCAACATTGAGTATGTTGATAGGAAAGTAATCAAAGGTCAAGTTATTGTAGATCAATTGGTTGATTATCCTCAAGAATCTACACATGCAATTCAAGTGGAGTTTTTGGACTCTGAGATTGTTAATGTGGAAGCTAAAACATGGACTTTATACTTTGATGGATCTTACACCCAAAATGGTAGTGAGGTAGGCATTATTTTGATCACTCAAGGTTACACAATCCCAAAATATTACAAGTTATTATTCCCTTGCACAAACAACATTGCAAAGTATGAAGCTTTGGTCATAGGTATCAAGATGGCCTTAGAATGGAATGTCACAGAATTACAGGTCTATGGGGACTCTCAATTAGTTATCAATCAAGTCAATGATGAGTATAATACCAAGGATGGAAAATTGATGCCTTACAAGAAATTGGTTGATGATTGGAAAAAGTACTTTTATTTGATTACTTTTGAACAAATCCCAAGAGACAAGAATAGAGTAGCAGATGCAATGGCTACCTTGGCATCTTTTCTTCAAATTCCTGATCAAAACACAAGGTATGGGTTCTTGGTGGAAGAATTGGTTAAACCAGCATTTGACCTACCTGATACCCACATTATTGCCCTTTTAAATGGACATGAATCACCATGGTATGGAACCATTTATGCCTACCTAAAAGACCAAACCTTACCTATAGACCAAACCCATGCCCAAAAGTGAAATTTCATAAGACAAGTGGCTCGTTATACCATCCTCTCTAACACATTGTATCGTAAGGGTCTTGACAGAATGCTCCTTAGATGTCTAGAGGAAGATGAATCAAAATTATCTTTAAAAGATGTGCACAAGGGGACTTGTGGGTCACATTCTAGTGGTTTAAACCTAGCTAAGAAAATCCTACACATGGGGTACTTTTGGAAAACCTTAGAAAGAGATTCTTGTTAGTTTGTCAAAGTTTGTGCAAAATGTCAATATCATGGAGACATGATCCATGCACCAGCACAAGAGTTACACCCATTTGTCACACCATGGCTATTTTACCAATGGGGTTTTGATTTGATTGGTATGATCTATCCACCTTCTTCAAATGGACATAAGTATATTCTCACTGCAATGGAGTACTTCACTAAATGGGTTGAGGCCATTCCTTTAAAAACTGCAATAGGGAAACAAATTTCCATGTTCATCCTTATCATATCATTTGCAGATATGGCATTCCTCATGCCATCATTAAGGAATAATGGAAAAAAGTTTAAGAACAAGGATGTAAATGAACTTTGTGACACATTCCATATTACTCATCACTCTTCATCCATTTACTATCCCCAAGGTAATGGATAGGAAGAAGCTACCAACAAAAATATCCTCAAAATTCTTAAAAGATCAGTTGGTAAGTCAGGAAGAGATTGACACCTTCAAATCAATCCAACATTATGGGATTATAGAACTAGTATTCACACCCTGACAAGAGCTACACCTTTTTCATTGGTTTATGGGGCCGAAGCTGTTCTACCCTAAAAAGTTGAAATACCATCCTTAAGAGTGTCATTACATGGGTTGATTATAGATGAGGATTATAGGGTCGCCTGACTTCAACAATTGGAGATGTTGGAGGAACATCAAACTCAAGCTTATAATCATTTGAAAGTGTATCAGAATTGCATCTCATGAAACTATAACAAGCATATTAAACCAAGAACCTTTCAAGAGGGAGTTTTAGTATTGAGAGAAAATCCAAAAAATCAGGTTGATAGAGAAAAGGAAGGAAAGTGGGAAGAAAATTGGCTTGGTCCTTTTGTCATTGTTTCTTCTTTTGGAACGGGGACTTACAAATTGGCCGATTGTGATGGTGATGAATTGCAAGAACCTATCAATAGCATTCATCTTAAGAGGTTTCACACCTAATTAGATGAAAGAGTATCAAATGAGTCAGCATCACCTTTGTACATGAGAAAAAGTCAAAAATACAAAAAAAGGAGAAAAGATCAAAATACAAAAAAATCAGAAAGTTCAAAAGCCAAAAACATTGGAAAATTAGAAAATTAGAAAAAAGGAGAAAATTGAGCATGAAGAAAGAAAAAACATTTGGAAAATAAAAAAATGTTGTCTTGGTGAAAACCTAGCAAATAGGCGCCTTGATGATAAAAAAAAAGAGAGAGAGAAAAAAGAGCAATAATCCCAAGAGGTGAAAACCTAGAAACAAGTGCCTTTTGTACCTTAGATCTTTCCTAGTCACATTTGTACATATTTCGTTTCATCATCTCATTTGTCCATATCCTCATTGCATCCGTCATTTGTGCATAATTCATAATAAAGTCTCAAAGCTGCATTGTTGCATTCTAGGTTTCATTTTTCCCTTAGTTTCGCACATCGGTTACATTTATCTCTTAGGGGCAAACATCATGAATTTTGGTACTAAACGGATTCAAGAGTGCTACATTTTGGTCACACATCAGAAGAAGATTTTCAGATTCAGAGGAGATATATTTTGGAACCTTTGATGGATATCATTTTTCAACCCTAAATAGTTTGATCCTATACCATGATCCTTGGGTTGCATTGACTTATTTTATCAGTTTTAAAAATTGACAAACCTTAAATGATCAGAATGTTTGGAATTATTTTTGAAAATATTGATACATTTCAAAACACTTGGATTTTTTGATGAATTTTTCATTGATTTTTTTGAGTCATGTTCTTTTTAGCTAATCGATGATGTTTCGACTAGCTTGACGATGATGAAGACATGATGTTTTTCTTAACTTCTGTGTGACTGTATTGAGGGAGATTCTTTATTTTGTGTGAATTTGTCTAAGGACATGGTCATCAAAGAACCATCGAGGAAATTCATATAAGAAGGAGGGTTAACCTTTGTTTGTTCATGCAAAAGGATACCTTGGCTATTTAGATCTTCAATATCTTAATACCAACATCCACTTGCAACATTGAATCTGATTAAACCAGTATTCATACTCCCATAGTTGGTCATTCAACTAGTGAGGGTTGTACTTGGTTCGCATACAGTTACCAAATGAGATGAAAGTCATATTCATATTCTTATGATCACAGTGGCACTAGTAAGGATTATATCAACTCCTAGTTCCACAACGCTCAATGATGAAAATATATCTCTGTTTGCATTTCTTTTGCAAACCTCAAGGACAATTAGTTGCATTGAATTTTCATGTTAGATTAATTGCATTTGCATGTTAGCTTAATGGCCTTTACTTTTAGCAAATTTCCAAGTTAAAGGGGGTTCATCATTAATATGGGTTATACATCAATTCAATGGTTTCAAATCATCAATATGAGATTATCTTTTGCATTCATAGCATTAATCATTAATCATTATATATTCATAGAAAAGAGAAAAGAAAAAAAGAAAAGAAACATTAATCATTAGTCATTTATCTTTCACCAGTTAAGCTTTGCATTTCATAACTTAAGTTGCATACATTAAATTCCAAAAATATAGTTGCATTCATTCAATATTTGCACTAAGTATTGCATCCATATCATTGCATTTCATAATCCATACATCATGATAACATCATAAAATCATATAGAAATAAGTTGCATTAACATCATTTGCATCCATATATCTATGTCCTACTCTAAGACATTGCATCCATAGCATAATAGAAGTAAATGCATCATAGAATCATGTATATATGCATAAAATAAATCTCATAACAACATCATAAAAGGGGAATCAATGGAAGATCATCATACATAAATGTCCATCATCAAATGTCTATAGAAAATCTATATATCAAAGATACATCAATACATGATCCATATATCAAAGTCTTGATAAAAAATACATGGTACATAAATACAATATCTGGATATCACAGATCACAATCTATCTCATGACCCAGTATGGAACCTAATCCATCTCCAGTGATACCTGTACCTGAACCTCCTGCTACATCAGGATCCTTGTCACCTGATCTATCATGTGCGGAAGGTGGTTCCTGACTAGTGCTTGTACTAGTAGGTAACTGAGCCAATGTAGCCAAGAATTGCTGCAACATAGTCGTAACATGATCTAACCGGTCAGTAACTACAGTTATCCCTACCTATAATCCTCTCACATCCTACACTAATATATCCATAATGGGAGGAACTAGAGGTGCCTGTGATCTTAGAGGGGCCTGAGGTGCCTATGGCGCTAAGGAAACCTGTGGTATCACCAGTGTCATAATACTTTGTGGATCTACCTAAGGAGCTTGTCTCTGTGGAGATGGAGATCTCTGTAGAACCTATCCTTGTAATGGAATCTGTAGAGGAACCTGTCTCACAACCTGGACTCATCTATGTCTCTGCCTAGCCCACTCTGCACAAACTCTACTAGGAGCCTATCTCTGGGGAGGTACCTGTACCTACACTCACCTATGTCTAGGCTGACCAAATCCCCCACTTCGGCCCCTAACATGACCACCATGCATCCGAGGTCTCACAACTCTCTGTACCCTAGGTGCTCTCTGGACCCTCTTTCTCTGAGGTCTCCTTCCATCTCCATCGCCATCATCATCATCCCCACCGTCATCATCAGAGAAATCATCAACATCTAGGATAGGCTCACCTTGATCTATAAATCTAACAAAGTGATGTTGTAAGAAACACTCTTGATACTCAATGAACCTCCCTGCATCAGCTACATGTGTCATCAGATCCCATCTCACAAATCCAAGCTGATGAATCTGTGCACAAGCATACTGATAGTCAACCTGAGGTCCCCACATGGATCACTCTACCTGTAACCTCACATAAAGTACCATACCCTGGGGCATATCCTATACTCGGCCATACTGACGAAGCACTCTCCCGAAACAAAATCTCTCTATACACAGTGGTGATCAACCAATCATCCACCAAGGGGAAAACATAAAAGGAAACTCATCATCATCCTCTCACCACCTCTCGCAGCTCAAATATGGTCTCCAGATGACCTGATCGATGTCATCAATAGTATGACACCAAAAATCAACCTTGCCCAAATGATGCTAGACAAGCATACCATTGTATAGAAAAGCATACAGATATCCTTAGGCCCACACTCATGTTGAGAATGGTCTGGTGATAGCGATATGCTCCCAAGTCCACAGTTGTAGTAAAACCACACCTACTGAGATAGATGTGCTGCACCTATATATAATCTCATGAAGACCATGATAAAGCTTTGCTAACACACAAGAACCCTAGTCAAATATCTGAGGATGTGCAATCATGTCCTCCAATATATGGCCCCATCCAACCACAAAGCCATGACCTCTCCTATCTAGAAGAAACAATCCTCCGATGACTTCTCATAATAATACTGGCAAGGTAGGAAATGAAGAAAACTATGCCCAAGTAATGCAATCATTCTCAATGGTGTTGTCTCTGAACACCCATCTCCTTACATTGCGATCATAAACTAAATCATAGTATACTCACTCTCCATGATTCAGGATCCTCAACAATCTGTATACATCCTCTGACATGATAGTCATCTCTCCAAGGGGTAGATGGAAAGTGTTATGGTCAGAGTGCCATTGCTCTGCCATAGCTATCAATAGACCTCGGTTCAGCTGAAACTAAGGGAGATTAAGCAGGAAACTAAGAACACATGTCTCGATAGTACGTCTCTTAGGAGGCGTAATCTCATCAACTAAATCAAAGATCCAAGAAACTACACCTCGTACTCGCAACTTACGATAATGTTCCTACATTTTGAAAAAAAGTGAATTATATTAGTCTTTCTATTGGTGGATCATTCTAAGTCGATCAAACACATTAAATCTATCTTGCTCTATTTTGAGTGCATCAACCTATTGCTCCTAACCTCTAGATCTTGAGAAGGGATCAATTTGGCATCATTTTAATCAATCTAATTGGCATATTAAACATTCATCGATATGATTTTTCTAATATCCTAAACACTAAGTGACATCATGGAAGTACATTTTCTAGCTTGGACATCAATCAAGTCATTCAATTGGTCAATCGACGGAAAATTTTATCTTATATATTTTTTAGTTTTGCCTAAATTTTCTTGGAGGCAACACTTGATTCAGTGTACGCAGATTTTTAGCCACATGGTGTTAAAATTATTATACGTGGCACTCTCATCATCGGAGGTGGCACTTTACACACCACGCGGCCTTTTAAAGTCCTAGGTGGCTTTCAAATTTTCCTAGGCAGCTCTGAAATAATAAGGTTTCAGGGGCGGCACAAAACTATTTGGGTTATCATTTTTGACCTAAGTCCTAGGCGGCTCTAGATTGCTCCAACGCGGCTTTAAAATGTGTAGAGGTAGCTTTTCACTAGCTTAGGTGGCTTTTAAAGTTTCCTACGCGGAATTTTACAAAGATTTATCTAAAAAGCATTAAAAACTTGCAATAAATGCACTAGGAAGGTTGGAATCACTCACCGGATGTCCATAGTCAGGAGGTCTCTAATAATGGCATGCTCTCTTGAACCGATGCTCTCAAATGGGGACTACCATTGCTATCAATTGTCACAGGATCAGAGAAAAAAATGCAATAGTAAAAGAGAAAATGAATAGTAAATTTGGGTTTTTCAATTTATTTAAGCTATTTTACCCTAATTTTTGAAGGTTTTTGACCCAGTTGGATTCAATTGCATATTTATGCATACTAGGGCATCTTCTGACATATTTTTCAGCATCACTGTTTATTATAAATGAAATCATCTTGGATCTATTCATCATCAGTATCATCAAAATTTTGGCATTTAGAACATCAAAATATTTTTATTTCTGAGGGGGCATCATCATATCATCAAACTAGGATTCTGCATCACATTTTTCATCAAATCTAGGGCATTAAAAATTCAAACTTTTTCAGTGAGGCATCCTGCATCAAGTTTCACATCATGTTTCATATCAAGTTTCACATCAGGTTTCGCATCAGGTTTCACATCAATTTTTCAAATCAATTAGGTTTCACATCAGTCAATCAATCAAACATCAGTATCCAATTAATGATCAAGACATCAATTTTTCTTTGAATCAATGCGCTTTGCACATCAATTCAAAGAGGGGCATTTGTAGACACCTAAAATTTACCAGGTGTCTCTTAATCATCCAAATTTGCAAATCTCAGCCAATTGCCCTAAATCTCATCAAAATGCATTAAAATGGATTAAAATCATTCAAATGAAAATTTATCAAGGAAATTGTGCAAAATCAATTAAAATCAAAGGATTTAATTAATCATGAAATCAAATAATCAAATTCAAGCCTAAAAGGGATCAATCAAATTATATAATTGAGTTTAATCAATTAATTGTATAGTTTTAAATCAAAAATCAAATCCAACCCAATCACCCTTACATGGCTAAATTAATTAAATTATTGAATTAAATAATTCATAATTTCTTTCAACTCAAATTGATCAACCAATGAGAATTGAGGATCTTGTCTTCTTGTCCCACCCTTTGAGGACAACCATTTAAATGGTCTCCCCATTTGAAACCATTTGAGGGATCAAAGTCAACCAAGGATTAACCCATGGTTAATTCACTCTACCCCATACCCTTGGGAATTTTCTATAAATACAAGCCATTTTCTATGCATTTCATATCCTAGAAATTCAAGTGCAAAGCATCCTCATTATAAGCAATTTATGAGCAATGGAGAGCATTTGAGAGAAATTGAGGAGTATTTTTGAGCATTGGTAGCAGCAATTGTTGAATTGAGGAGCATATCATGAGCATTTTGATTTAGAATTTCATATCATCTTGAGAATTTGAGCTAGATCTTGCATTTTATCTTTAAATTTCTCATTCTAGAATTCTCCTTGAGAGAGATTAAGCCTGAGATCTGTCTTAACAAAGCTTAGATAGGGAGCCATGAGATGTCATGGATTTGATTACAATTATTAGTTTAAATTGTCATTTTATTTCCATAGAATTGTAGTTTAGAGTCCTAATTTCATGAAGGTGTAATTTCTCACACACAATATATATAGAGCTGAAGCACAAGCGAGAGATGAAGCACAACTCGTAGACTTGGCTGAAAGCATGCATATATACATACGCAAACATACATTTACATAACGTACAATATATACATAAACTTATAAAGGTATTTACATGGAAACCTACTGAAATATACAAAGCATTTACACTTAAATTACAACTGCACAGAGGGTGGACAACCCTCTGGCAGAGCCAACCCACCAACGGGAGGCGACAAAAAGAAAAACCAAAGATGAAAGCAAAAGAAAAAAAAAAAGAAAACCAGACAAAATAAGCGAGAACCAAAAGAACAGAAAGTAGAGAGGGAAAAGCCAAAGGCCTGCCTGAAAACATGGGGGATGCGAGGAAGACAAGCACGGAGGCACTCTGCAATGAGTTATCCTTCGAACAACCATGAATAAGCACTGCAAATTACTATTTAATTAACCACTAAGCATAGGGACCAATTTTCTATTTAATCGCCTTAATCACCTTCAAATTTCTCTAAGTGCTTTAATCGCAGTAAATGTGGAAATGTCAAGTAACTCCCATTTATACCCTTAGGGTAAAAATGTGTTGCGTTCTTTCCACAAATTTTGGCAAAAGAAAACCCCTGGTCTCTGGGCCTGGGGATTCCGTGCAGCCATACCTTCCCGTGAAAGAAGACGTGATGGAAGAGAATCCTAGAGTCCAGGATCCAGCCGACTCAAAAGAACAAACAAACTCTGGGACTAGGTCCCAGAGACATGAGAAGTAAAAAAACAAAAGAAAGACAACCCTCATGGAAGCAAAGCCTGGAGGGAAAATAGAGGAAACAAAAGAAACCAAGGAAAAGGGCAAAAAGCAAAAAGGGGGACCCAACATTTTGCCTACAAAATGTAGGGACGGGTATGCAGGGCATAACAATAGGCATAATGTTGTAAAATTGTAAAGTGTCAAGAGTCAAGGTTCATAATAAGTAGCTATTAATTTCCAAAGTGTAATATCTCCTATGTCTTGATATAAAATTTCACGGTTGAGTTCTGTCATACAACTGTCTCTAATTTTAAGTGTAAATTTTATTTAAGTTTAAATAATCAAGGATTATTCATACTTTTCAAACACATTTGTTGTCGTGTATTCCATTTATTATTGCATTCTATTTTAGGAGCACTGTAATTGTTTTAAAAAATGAAATGAGAATTTTGTGTCTTCAAATATATTATTAAGAATGGTTATGTGATGTGCATATAATATTGGTGATTTTTTTTTCACTAGGTGATAACATTATTTTAAGATCTTCAAGACACGTTTGATATGTTATAGTGAGGAATGCTCTCTATTTGACTCTTTTTTCCTCCTTTTGGCACTGGTCGATCTTACAGATGTTGTTTTAGTTTGGTCCCATATAGTCAAAATAAAAATCCCTTTAATTTTATGTGAGTAATATTAGATGTAATACAATTTTATTCTCAGCGGTGTTTGATGCTGAATATATTAATTGTTCAAGTGATGAAATACAAGTCCCATTCATATGAATCTGATAATTATCCACATCTAAAACTCTAAATTTAGCTGCTAAGATAGATTTATCATGTGTACAGACTTAAAAGTAGGAATACCCTCTTGAGTCTTATGGAGCCTTGTTGAGTTACATTACCTTGTCCTCAATCTGTGGATAGTGCTACAACTATGGTTTAAGTTTCTTAGGATTGAAGGTTACAAGTAAAATTACCAACAATATCTATTGCATCCCTGTAGGAGTCAGGTCATAATAATAGTAAGTTTGTTGGAAAGTGACAATGCAAGAAATTATTATTTTGTCATTGTTGTCGAACCTTAACTGGTGAGACTATTGTTTTCTATTTGAGTACCATATCTATTATTGATGAAGATGATTTAACAAGAAGACCAAGTGAATGGTTGAGTTAAGGAAAATAAAAGGGTACTTGATCAGTTGGCACTTTGGCAAAGTAATTAGTTGTTTATCTTTCAAAGGCAGTTTTTCTGGCTATTCTGTGCCTTTCAAGTTTGGCTTGTGCCGAGAAAAGTTGCTTGTGCCGAGCAAAGTTGTTTGTGATGAGAAA
This sequence comes from Thuja plicata, assembly GCA_018584345.1. Lineage (NCBI taxonomy): Eukaryota > Viridiplantae > Streptophyta > Pinopsida > Cupressales > Cupressaceae > Thuja > Thuja plicata. Next base: position 1,192,660 of record MU224613.1, read on the forward strand.
ATTTGTTCAATGCCAAGCGCTAGTGAAATTGCCAAATGGAAACAATGATGTTGGCTGACTTACAGTAATTGGATTAATGATGAGATTTGAGATCTCTAGCCAACTTAGTTAATTTTATTGGGATATGTAATGTTAATTAAAGATTGATCCATGTCATTTAATGTATGGGTAACTGTAATTAATCCATGGTTTCAAGATTTAATTAGAGACTAATTTGGAGAAGTAAATTTAATGCAAAGATGGAATGATCTGTTGGATCTGACCTAACCTAAGATCTACGATCTTGTTTAAGCGACAAAAGATTTATTTGACCTAGACAGAGAGGTATATGATAACCTCAAGGGGTTATTCATGGAGTGTGCAAGAGTGGATGTGTATGCAAGAGGTTTGCATAGTTGATTTACTGTTTGGCATGATCTAGCAGAGAAGGAAAAAGGCAGAAGCAGAGAGTTGCATGTGTGATTGCTTGACATATTTCCAAGCAGATCAGAAGGTTAAAATGATAGTTTAGGCTATTCAGTAAGTTAACATTAGAGCTGTAATTGGATCCAAATTGCAAAGTAAGTTTTATGTACCAGATCACAACTGCTGATTAATTTCTTACCATTGTGTCAGTTAAATCCTTTAACAAGGTTGACTTAACAGTCATTTGTATAAATCATCTAACAAGGTGACATTTAGGTGGAATGTTCTAAGTCCTCTAACAAGGCCACTCCTGATAGGGTGATTAAATCCTTTAACTAGGTAACACCTAGTAGTGTGTTATTGTAACCTTTAACATGGTTGGCTCCTCACACGGCATCACTTTAGAAGAGTGAAAACTTGGTAGCATGTTAGTGGTGGTTTTCCCATTTTGGGTTTCCACATTAAATACTTGTGTGAATGCTTATGGTTTGTTTTACTGTTATGTTTCTACAAGCTAATTTCAATTTACATTAAACTGCATGATTAAAGTTGTTGACTTATGCTACTGTTGCTGAGTAGATCTGAAATATAGAAAGTTTGTATTTGCTACATCTAGACCTGAGGATAACTGATTCACCCCTCCCCTCTCAATTATTCTAAATTCATTCTAACAATTGGTATCAGAGCTTTGGTCTCCTCAAAATACTTTGAAGGTACTTGGAGAAAAAAGATCAAGATGTATAATAAGGAGGTTCCCAAGCTGAACAAAGATAACTTCCCTGCATGGCAGAGTTTGATGAAACTGCATTTGTCTGGTATTGGAGATGATGCTAAGTGACTTATTAAACATGCCTATGTACCACCTACTACTCCCCTCACAGCTGCACAACTAAAAGAAAAGCAAGAGAACAATCAAGCAATGTTGGAGATCGCCTCCTCATTGGTCTATTTAGAGTTTGATGATATAAAGAGCTGCAAAAATGCAAAGCAGATGTGGGACAAACTTGCAACTGTCTATGGTGGAGACACAAATGTGCTGAGAGCTAAATCAGAAAGTCTAAGAGGTAAGTTTGATGAGATGAAAATACAAGAAGGTGAAAATGTTATTCAGTACTATGGTAGAGTAAAAGAAGTTGTAAATTCCATTAGAGGGGCTAGTGGAAAAATTGATGAGAACACCATTATGAGAAAGGTACTGAGAAATTTACTTCCTATATATGCTATTAGAGTTTTTGTAATTCAAGAATTGACATGTAATCCTAACAATAATCTGAATCTGGAAAATATGATAGGTAGACTCGCTGCATTTGAAATATTAAATTATGATAACTATAATCCACAAGGGATTGATTCTACTTTTAGATCATAGCTGGTTCTCAATAAATCTAAGAAAGGAAAGAAACATGTGGACAATGACAATGAAACTTCTGATGATGATCTTGAGGAACTTGAAGCACTTATGGAAAAAAAGCTTTCCAGGGGAAAAGGAAAATACAGAGGTAAACTTCCTATTATTATTTTTTCATGCAACAAAGTTGGTCATATAGCTGCTAGATGTCCTGACAAAAATGAAAAAGATGAAAGAAGGGAGAACAAATACAAATAATACAAAGACAGAAAGGAAGGGTGACCGAGACTTCAGGAAATATAAGGACTACAAAGACAAAGGTAACAAATCTTGTTTTATTTCTGAAGAAACTTCTGACAATGACACTGATAATTCTGATGACAATGATATAGAAGTTGTTTATGTTGCAATGAAAGAAGATTCTGATGATGATGAGAAAACTGCACTAATTTCTTATATGAGTAAAAATGATTGTTGGATCATTGATAGTGGTTGTTCCCATCATATGAATGGTGACAAAGATAAGTTTGAAACCCTAAACCAATGTAAAGGAGGATATGTAAAATTTTGTAATGATTCACCATGTCTTATCAAAGGTACAAGATTGATTAACCTGACTAACAAAATCAGATTTCATGATGTGTATTGGGTTGATGATATTAAATATAATTTGCTGAGTGTTGCACAACTAAACACTTCTGGTTACAAAGTTGAATTCCATCACAGAAAAGAAAAGATCTATGATTCTATTGGAGAATTAGTTGGAAGTGGTGATCAAACTAAAGGTAACTTATTTTATCTAGATTTATCTGAAGAAACATGTTTTTTTGCACAATACAATGATGTTTGGTTATGGCATAAGAGGTTGTGTCATGTGAACTTTGATAACTTGGAAAGCATAAGTAAATTGAAAAAGGTCAAAGGGCTACCTAAGTTAAAGAAACCTGAGAATGTGATGTGTAAACAATGTCAACTAGGAAAGATGACTAAGTCTAGATTCAAAAGTAAAACACATGTATCAGAGGAAATTCTGGAATTGGTCCATACTGATCTTTGTGGTCCCATTATAGAAAGAAGATATTATGGTGCTAGATACTTTATTCTATTTGTTGATTATTATTCAAGGATGATGACTATAATGTTTCTCAAAGAAAAATCTAATGCATTCCAGTTATTTAAATGGTACTTAGCTAAAGTTGAAAAGGAAACAGGAAAAAGTTTGAAATGCTTAAGATCTGACAGAGGTGAAGAGTTTTTTTGTAATGAGTTTAACAGGGTCTACAATGACCGAGGCATAAAGAGATAGATGTCTGCACCCAGGACTCCTCTACAAAATGGTATTGCTGAACGAAGAAACAAATCTATCATGGACTATGCAAGAACACTAATGATGGAGAAAAATGTTGCACAAAAATATTGGAAAGAAGCTGTAAGTACTGCACTCTATAAACTGAATAGAGTTCAAGTCAAGAAAGGTACAAATGCTACGCCTTATGAACTTTGGTATGGTTATGCACCTAGTGTAAAGTATTTTAAAGTATTTGGAAGCAAATTTTTTATACTGAAGGACAACATAAATGGAAAACTAGATGCTAAAGGTGAAGAAGGCATATTCCTTGGTTATTCAATGAAAATAAAAGCATACAAATGTTTGAATTCTAATACTAACAAAATTGTTGAAAGTGCAAATGTAAGAATTGATGAGTTTGTAGAAAGAAATGAAGCTGAAAGTACACAAGAGCCTGAAAGCTACAGATCATTCATATATCTGGATGGGGAAGATTCTAATTCACTACCTAAGAGTACTACTGAACAACAACATACACCTACCGAGTCACAGAGTGGAGTTGTCGAGCAACTGCAAGTGAATGCCAAGCTATCTGATGGAGATGCCGAGTCATAGAATCAACCAGAACTAAATACATACAATGAACCTAAAGCAAGGATTGAACCTATTCTGGAAAAATATGTGATAAGAAATCACAATTCTGATCAAATCATTGGATCAAAGGATTCTGCTGTTATGACAAGAAGTAAGTTGAAAAATGACACATGTTTGTTATGTGAATTTGAGCCCAAAATAATGAAAGATGCTTTAGAAAATGAAGATTGGATACAAGCAATGAATGAGGAAATTGAAAAAATTGAGAAGAACAAAACTTGGACACTTGTACCTAGGCCAAAGGATAAAAATGTAATTGGCACAAAGTGGGTATTTAGGAATAAGCTAAATGAACATGGAGATGTGACAAGAAACAAATCTAGACTGGTATACAAGGGTTATGCATAGGAGGAAGGAATTGACTACGGTGAAACCTTCACCGCAGTTGCAAGATTGGAAGGTGTCAGAACCTTACTTGCATATGCAGCCTATAAAGGATTCAAAGTTTATCAGATGGATGTGAAATCTACATTTCTCAATGGAATCTTGGAATAAGAAGTATATATTGAGCAAGATGATGGTTTTGTATACCCAAAGAAAAGGGATATGGTTTTTAGATTGCACAAAGCATTATATGGATTGAAGCAAGCACCAAGAGCATGATATGAGAGATTGCACAATTATCTGATCAAGATTGGATTTGCAAGAACCAATGACAACAACAACATGTACTTGAAGACAGAGCAAAGAAAAGGTACATTATTAGCTGAAATTTTTGTAGATGACATCATATTTAGTAGATAAGATGTGTTATGTCAAAAATTTGCAACATAGATGAAAACTGAGTTTGAGATGTCTATGTTTGGTGAAATAAAATTCTTTGTTGGTTTACAAATTTATCAAATGAAGAATGGTATCTATATCACTCAATATAAATATATCAAAGAGATTCTAAAAATTTGTGGAATGTAAGAGTCCAAACCAGTGAGTACACCCATGGCTAATGGACAAAAGCTGACAAAAGATGATGACACAAAAGAAGTGAACCAAACACTCTACAGATCAATGATTGGAAAACTATAGTATGGTGTACATAGTAGACCTAATGTTTCCCTAGCTGTTGGGATTGTTGCAAGATTTTCTACTAATCCCAAGGAAACTCACATGATGGAAGTAAAAAATATTCTAAGATATTTGAAAGGAACTGATGACTATGGTCTATACTACGAAAAGAATGATAAGTTTGAACTCAGCGTTTACACTGACTCTTACTGGGCTAGAAATGTTGATGAGAGGAAAAGAACTACTGGTGGAGAATTTATTTTAGGAAAGAGATTGATCTCTTGGACAAGCAAGAAATAGAACTACACCTCACAATCTACAGTTGAAGCCGAGTATGTGGCAGCAGAAGTTAACTGTTCTAACATTGTGTGGTTGAAGATACTACTGAAAGGTATGAAGGAAGAAATCACTGACCCAGCTATCATATATTGTGATAACACAAGTGATATTAATATTTTTAAAAATCCTACTATACACTCAAACACAAAGCATATAGCTATCAAGTATCATTACTTGAGGGAGCTAGTTCAGAGTAAAGAAGTGAGACTAGATTATGTGAACAATAAAGAACAATTAGTAGACATATTCACAAAAGCACTACCCAAGGATGCTCATGAGTATCTACGAGGTAAATTGGGGGTGATTCCCCTAACTGAGGCTAATTAAGTTATGTATGGTACTGTTGCATCAAATATTACATTCAGAATATTTGACACATTGATGCACAGTAAGTCACACTTTAGGATGCTGGCTAAAGTTGTGAAGATGAACTAGGATAGAAAAGAAAAATCAGTCATAATAAAGATGACAAGATCAGCATGATACTGAATATCTACATGATAATGATATCAATGTCTTTGGCATTGTTGTCAAAGAGGGAGAGATCACCTATATAGAGGAAGAAGTTGAGGGAGAGATTACCTATAAAGAGGAAGAGATTGCCGAGAAAGAGAGATTACAAAGAAGGAAAGATTACATAGAGGCATAAGTTACTATTGAAAACATTGAAGTGATTATCTACTCAGAGGGAGTCTACAAATGATTAGACACAGATGATTACAGTGTGATTACAGACACAGAGGGAGAAATGTTTTACAGATAAGAATAAGAATGAAGCTAAAGACATTAATGAAGATTCATTCATATCAAGGAACATAGGTGAATTTTTGGATTGGTTGGTAACTATGCTTGTTAAATCATTGTTTTAATATTTGTGTTTCCATTAATGCCAAAGAGGGAGATTGTTGGAAAGTGACAATACAAGCAATTGTTATTTTGTCATTGTTGTCAAACCTTAACTTGTGAGACTATTGTTATCTATTTGAGTACCATATCTATTGTTGATGAAGAAGATTTAACAAGAAGACCAAGTGAATGGTTGAGTTAAGGAAAATAAAAGGGTACTTGATCATTTGGCACTTTGGCAAAGTAATTAGTTGTTTATCTTTCAAAGATAGTTTTTCTGGTTGTTCTTTGCCGAGCAAGTTTGGCTTGTGTCAAGCAAAGTTGCTTGTGCCAAGCAAAGTTTCTTGTGCCGAGAAATGTTGTTCGTGATGAGAAAATTTGTTCAATGCCGAGCGCTAGTGAAATTACTGAGTGGAAACAGTGATGTTGGCTGACTTACAATAATTGGATTAATGATGAGATTTGAGATCTCTGGCTGACTTAAGTAATTTTATTGGGATATGTAATGTTAATTATAGATTGATCCACGTCATTTAATGTATGGGTAACCATAATTAATGCATGGTTTCAAGATTTAATAAGAGACTACTTTGGAGAAGTAAATGTAATGCAAAGATGGAATGATCAGTTGGATCTGATCTAACCTAAGATCTATGATCTTGTTTAAGCGGCAAAAGATTTATCTGACCTAGATAAAGAGGTATATGATAACCTCAAGGGGTTATTCATGGAGTGTGCAAGAGTGGATGTGTATGCAAGAGATTTGCATAGTTGATTTACTGTTTGGCATGATCTAGCAGAGAAGGCAAAAGGCAGAAGTAGAGAGTTGCATGCGTGATTGCTTGACGGATTTCCAAGCAGATCAGAAGGTTGAAATGATAGTGCAGGCTATTCAATAAGTTAACATCAAAGCTGTAATTGGATCTAAATTGAAAATTAATTTGTATGTACCAGATCATAACTGCTGATTACTTTCTTACCATTGTATCAGTTAAATCCTCTAACAAGGTTGACTTAACAGTCATTTGTATAAATCCTCTAACAAGGTGACATTCAGGTGGAATGTTCTAAGTCCTCTAATAAGGCCACTCCTGATAGGGTGATTAAATCCTTTAACCAGGTCACACC
>MU224613.1:1199782-1234597 GCA_018584345.1 Thuja plicata
TTTCCACGTTAAATACTTGTGTCAACTTGTGTGAATGCTTATGGTTTGTTTTACTATTATGTTTCTACAAGCTAATTTCAATTGACAGTAAACTGCATGATTAAAGTTGTTGACTTATGCTACTACTTTCGAGTAGATCTAAAATACAGAAAGTTTTTATTTGCTACATCTAGGCCTGAGGATAACTAATTCACCCCTCCCCTCTTAGCTATTCTAAATTCATTCTAACAAAGTATTGTGATGGTCTAATGAAATGCTCATCACACTCTCATAGCAGTTTGAATCATGAACATGTAGTGGTCATGAACTTGTGAATCAATGTTTAGTGGTTATAGAGAATAACACTTGAAATGTCTCAAGTTGAACAAGGGATCAATGGTACTGGCTTTAAAAATTGAATCAAGAGGGAGCATCTACATCTGGGTCTGCATCAACAAAAAAATTGTTCCATATACATGCTACACAAGAGCTACCTCGAAGTGAAGAAGGTTATTCAAGCCTTGTCGATTTGTTTTTTCTTGTCCTGCAGGAAAAATATCGAACAAGTCTAATGGCTATAGGAATAGTCATAGAACAAAGTTCCAATGGATGCAGGTGTAATCACCCAAAAATTATATTCTAAACTATAGGCACCTAATCTCAATTAATCAATCTTTAATCATCAAAGTCCTAACCAAAGGCAATTATGTTCATTAATTCAACCTGATCTATTCATTATGTGATATTTAATCACCAAATCAATTGATATACCAAATATCAACATTATCTAGAAATTAAACCATTCTTATCCTATTTATTTATTAAATATCCTAGCATATTTATTAAATAAATAATTTTTTAATGAAATCATAGAAAAAGGGGATTAATTTGAGAAAAGGAGTAAAAAATTGAGAAAAATGGAATAAAACAAAGAAAAAAAATCAAATTTGGAGTTGAAAAAGGAAATATGAATAAATAAATCAGAAAAAATTAAATAAAATTTTATCTCAATCTTATCTCAATAAATCACTCAAGAAAGTAGCCAATCATCTCAAACTCACATGGATTGCACTAATTCTGGGAGAATCTTGATTACTCCTTATCAATCAATCTTGTCTGTCGCTTTTATCTAAGTTTTCTATAAAATCAGGCTCTCACCTCTCAAATCAAATACATATATGATAAATGATATATGATCATCAAGGAGAATATTGCAATCCAATAGTATTTTTATCATGCTAGTTTGTTATTGATTAATTGTGCATCAAATCGTTCTAGTCTAAATTTTATCTTTCATGTTAGATTTTAGTATTGAATCATGGATGTCATATATCTTAATATTATTATTGTTTTGCATCAATTTAGATTATATTTCATCATATTTGTATTCAAAAAATCCAAAAACATAGATTAATCATGCATTCATATTCAAATCCTCCATCTAGATGTAGTTAAGTAATTGGTAATGCTTCAAAAATCTGAGAGCAATCATAATCACATCATTTAGGAGGAAATACATCGATTTAGTATGGGTTATATGTGGTTATATGATTTCATTTATCTAACCATGCATGTAATGATCTATTGAGTATTTGTGACAAATAGGTACGCAAATTTCACACACATTTTTTTGCACCCACCGTGGGGCCCGAAATTGAATTTTGGCCTCAGATATAAATTTCTTAGATTCTGTCTGTACATTTTTTTTCCAAATTGTCGTGTAAATTTTTATACAGGACCATACAATCCATAATCCTTTATCGTATCATCTTCTAAGAATTGTCGTATGGCTATGTAAGAATTATCATACGATTTTACACTTAATTTTACTTTATTATGTGAAAAAACAAAGAGTATCTTTAAGGGTTTTTTTTATAGGATTTTTTGTATTTCTAACCCTGACCCTTGCATGTTCTTAGTTTTTCAAATCTTTTGAGTAGCCTAACATGTTGTTTGCAGAATGTTTGTCCAAGAATACACTTGTTAAATACTATATTGCTAAACGAACTACTATGACTATTGATGAATCATCTTTGCAATTTTCCTAAGGAGATACAAGAAAACATTGTGTCTTCCTTAATAATTTTTGTAGGAATTTAATAGGTTTATTTTTAGTGTTTTCTATAGTGTCAGAGGACTATGCTTTGGTCTGTATAGACAATCAGAAACCCATAAGTATTGGATTAATCATTGAAAATGAATCGGCTAAATAAAAATGTGTCTATGATGTACTTGAGAAAAGTGTAGAGGTAGGAAAGTATGCTCTTATCTGCATAGACAATAAAAAATCCATACCCTTAAAACTTTTCTAATTTTTTTCATGTGTACCTTTTAGCGAGCCTTCCATTGGGGGAAAAAGTTCTCAACTCATAGGAACGACTCAAGTGGGAACAAGGAAAGACCCAACCATTCCAACCCATTATAAAAAAAATTATCCATGAGATTAAAGTCTTAGAGCATGAGTGCATAACTTTAGAGAACTATAGGCCTCAATCATTCTTACATGACTATGAAGGGCATATTCGAACATAAATCCTAATTATGAACCCTAGGAATAGAAACTACCTGGTTTGCCTCTTAAAGGTTGATAATATTTGTGAAAGGGATATTGTAACTCCCCTAAGATACTTTCCATATCATTCTGCCATTATCATTTGGAGTCAAATAATATGACATTGAATATCCATTGCATGATAGTCAGCGGTCATATTCAGATTAGCTATTGGGTGTATACCTAAGTCAGCAAGCCAAGGTTCTCTTCCTATGCCAACTTCCTAGGATAGCTTGTGTTTGGATTCCACTTGTATTCTATGTGTCTTCTATGTTTGTTATCAATGAACTACCTAAACACCAAAAAACTAACTTGAAACAAAAAATGGAAATGGTCAAAACAATCAAACTCAGTGGAAAAAATTGTCTGTCCTACATAAAGTCATATGATCCCTGATAATTTGTTGTATACGTCATTATTTTAGGACTCTTATTGCCCACTTTTTCATATGTTCTAGTGATTTTTTTAATATGGTGTGGTGAGAATAGTTGTACAAGTAAATGCTTTTTACTACCAGATTTTATCACATATTGACAATTTCCAGCATTAGCTCATACAAGTTTTCAAGTTTATCATCTGGCTATAAATCTTTTGTCGTACAAGACTGCATATAAGCCAGTGTATTTTTGAATTCAGAGAGCTTATTTGACCTATTTTTGGCATCTGTAAACCTCTATTATCTCTCCCTGATCATTTTTGTGATTAGTTTACATCAGATATGAGCTTACACCTAGATTTAATTACTTTGAGCATAGTGTTTGATAGTATAACTCTGCTATAGTGATACCTAATTTGTTGATCTTAGTGATACCTAATTTTTTGATCTTGTCCTAATCTATGAGTGATCTTATCTTGTCTTTCAATCAAAAATCAATCCATTTCAATCCTTGTTGATCAAGCTTGGGTCATGAGTGCTAGTTAACCTTGACTTTGATTTGAGTCAGGGTGATTCAGTGAAAGGAAACTAAGTGTGTGGAAAATAGTTCCCTACGCTAAACTTCCAAGAAGAGGATCATGCAAATTCAGATTTAACCCTTAGCAATTATAGAATGACAATAAAATAACATGCATACATAGAAAAATGAGAATGACACAATGATTTACCCTGGGGAAAACCTTTCAGTAAAAAAACCCCAGCACTCCAAAACCTACACAATGTATTAATCAAAACTAATATTGTTTACAATACACTTGCAATGCAAGTTCTTTCAGGAGATAATCAACACTTGAAGACAAATTTGGCAGCATAAAATTTTTCCAACAATACACTAACTTATGTTAGATTTGCAACCCTAAAAAATGCTTATATCATGCGCTTCACTTTTTAGGGCAACTTCCAAAAGAAACCATATTAGGGTTTTACCATTCTCTGAGAAAATAGGAACCCAATTTTTTTTTTAGGCTGATGCTCCGAACCCCACAATTGCAGAAGAGTACACAGTACTCAACTAATTAGTTTCCACATTTCTTGCATGTCTTCACTCTTCATCAAAACTTCCACAATTAGCTCTTACAAATATTTATGACCATCATAGGAACTCGTCATAACTATTTCAGTCATGGTTACCTTACACATTGTCCAAAGTGCCAACATTTGGAAAATATAAAATGTAAGGAAATATACAAGGTTGAGACACCTTATTCCTAACATTCTTCCACTTTTCGAACACCTTGTAAGAGCCAAAGGAAATAACAGGATTTAATTGCTATAGGCCGAGAGGCCCATAGACTCCAAACACCATCTGAACTTCTCTGTGCCCATAGGTTTTGTCAATGCATCCGCTACATTCTTTACTATATCTACCTTCTCCAAACTTACCTTTCCATCCTCTACCATATCTCTCACAAAGTGAAACCGCACATCAATGTGCTTGGTTCTGGCATGGAAAGTTGGATTCTTCGCAAGGCAAATAGCACTCTAACTGTTGCAACAAATTGTAATCTATCCTGCATCAACACCAACATACAAACAAAGTCTCTTAAGCCAAATGGATTCCTTATAAGAATGATTAGCTTCCATGTACTCTACTTTTGTCATGGACAAAGAAACCATAGGTTTGTGCTTACTCATCCAAATGATGGCACCACCAAACATAGTGAACACATCGGCACTGGTGGATCTCTTGCTGTCAATGTCCCCTACCCAATCTAAATCCACAAACCCACGAATACAAACTGAATGCAGAGCTCTAGAAGAGTTTCCATGATAGCATATGGAATACTCTAATGTACCCTTCAAATATTTGAACACTCTCTTAACTACATCCCAATGTACCCATCCAGGTTTAGCCATAAACCAACTCAGGACTCCCGCTACTTGGGCAATGTTTGGTCTAGTACAGACCATAACATACATAAGGCTGCCAACTACACTCTTATAAGGTACTTTTCTCATGTCCTCCACCTCACTAGGAGTTTTTTGACAATCATCCATAGATAAATTTGTTCCCATAGAAAAAGGAACACATAATGGTCTGCAATCTACCATGCTAAACCTGTCCAACACAGACTTCACATACTTACTCTAACTCAACCAAAGTTTTCTGTTAGACCTATCTATGCTGATTTCCATACCCAGAATATACCTAGCTGCCCCTAGATCTTTCATCTCAAATTGTGCTAACAACTGAGACTTCAAATCAGAAATCATACCCATACCCTTCCCAATCAATAACATATCATCAACATATAATGCAATAATAAGAAGGTGATCATTGTAAACTTTGAAATAAACACAATGATATAATTTTGATCTTAGAAAACCAATTGACAACACAAAGGCATCAAATTTAAGGTACCACATCCTCAGAGATTATTTCAAACCATACAGAGACTTCTTTAATCTGCAAACCAAAGAATCTTTACCTTTCTGAATATAGTGCTCAAGCTGTGACATATAGATCTCTTCCTTAAAATCACCATGAAGGAAAGTTGTCTTCACATCCATCTATTCTACCTCTAAATCATACGATGCTACTAGAGATAACAAAAATCTAATGGATGTAAGATTTGCAACAAGAGAGAATATTTCACCCTAATCAATTCCCTCCACCCGTGAATACCCCTTTGTAACCAATCTAGCCTTGTACCTCTACACACTACCATCTACACAGAATTTGTTCTTAAACACCCATTTGCTTCCAATAGGTTTTTGTCCTTTAGGAAAAGGTACTAGGTCCCAAGTTTTGTTCTTCTCCAATGAAGCCATCTCATCATCCATGGCCTCAATCTAGGAACCTGCATCTTCCATACCTCTTTCACATATCTAGGCTCATGAGTGTTTGTAAACAAGGCATAAGCACAACTGGAATTTAACATAGAAAGTCCAAACCTCTCTTGTTTCTTTCTTTCTCTTGTGGATCTCCTCAAGGGCTAAGGTTGAGGTTGTTCTACCTCTTCTTCTAAATTTTCAGAGCTACTAGAGCTCTCCTCATCATCAGATCCATCACAGTGTCTCTGTTTAGTCTTCTCAGGGGTAGGAGGCAACTGAACAATATCTTCTTTAATTTCTTTTTCATCTGGCTGTAGCACAATATGAGAAGGTGTTAGCTCTCTAAAAATAAAATTTCTGCTATACAACACCTTACCAATCACAGGATCCCAAAGCATGTATCCTTTCACACCAACACTATAGCCGATGAAGATACATTTTACAGCCTTGTTTTCTAACTTAGATCTTCTCTCCTTAGGAACATGTGCATAAGCTTCACAAAAAAAAAACACGAAGATGTCTAACTGAAGGCTTCTTAATACACCTTTATGGGTGTCTTACCTGCAAGAGCTGATGTAGGAGATCTATTAACCAGATAGCAAGAAGTGGCCACAACTTTAGCCCAAAACCTTTGTTTGAGGCCAGCTCCACTAAGCATACTCCTAGCCTTCTCCATCAATGTCCTGTTCATTCTTTCTAAAACTCCATTTTATTGTGGGGTATAAGGAGTTGTCTTATGCCTATTTATCCCTTGTTCTTTACAGAACTATTCAAACTCTACCGAATAAAAATCACCACCATTGTCATTTCTCACACACTTAATTCTTTTACCAGTCTGATTCTCTATGAGAGCTTTAAATTCCTTGAACTGACTGAAAACATGTGTCTTACTTTTAAGGAAATAAATCCATGTCCTTCTACTGTAATCATCTATAAAATATACAAAATATATAGATTTGGAGAGCGAAGGAACTTTAACAGGACCAAACACATCCGAATTGATAAGATCCAAAATACTAGAAGACTGGTGAGAACTGGAGTAAAACTAAACATGATTTTGCTTACCATAAACACAGTGTTTGGAGAAGTCAAACTCGAGATTACAATCATTTATCCCCTCAATGAGGTTTTTATTTTTTATGGTTCTAAGACCCTTCTCACCAATGTGGCCAAATCTCATATGTCACAACATTGTCTTTTCTACAAGAAGTTTTCCCTCGAAAGTGTTAGCACCCTTAGGTACACTTGCTACACTACCATCAGAACCCATTACCATAGACTTCTTCACTGCTGGTTCAGATGGTGGAGATGAAGTGACTGCTACTCTCTTCCTTGAGATAGAAGAACTATTGCACTGTGAAGTGCAAGCATCTAGCTGAAACAAGGTACCTCTCCTAGTACCTTTCACGAGCACCATAGATCCTCTAATCATCTTGCATCCTTATTTTGAAAAAACAACTTGCACACATGCGTCATTCAGCATACTTACAGATAACATGTTTCATGCCAAACCTAGGATGTGCATTACCCCATTGATCCCCTTTACTCGTCCATGAGGGAATCTGATAGTGACTTTTCCTCATCCAACTATTTCTAGGTGAGAATCATGACCCAGGTACACCTTTCCACCATCAAAATCCTCATACTTTGAGAACCAAATTCGATGAGAGGTCATGTGAAAATAAGCACCTAAGTCAATTAGCCACACATCATCAAATGCATGAGTGGCCAAGGTTGTGACAAAAGCATCGCCATCTTCTTGAGATTTTTCAAAATCTAAATCTGGGCTTTTCTTCTTCTTCTTTGGTTCTTTGCAGTCCTTACAAAAGTGCCCAATCTTACTATAGTTCCAAATTATTACCTTAGACTTTCCAAGAATCTTAGATTTCCCACAGGATTTGGATCTACCCTTTTCAAACTTATTATCATTTTTCTTTCCTCTGTCTTTGGATCTGCCGCGAACAGCAAGGGCTTCCTTGGTTGAATCAGAAGTCTTTCTTCACATCTCTTCAAATAACAACAAAGACACCATATCATCCATTTGGAAAGTGACAATAGTACTCCCAAGGGCCATCACAAGATGGTCCCATGAATCTGGCAAGGAACATAGTAGGGTCATACATCGATCCTCCTCCTCCAACTTGACATCAATTGATGTCAACTATGAAATCAACATGTTAAATGTGTTCAGGTGATCTACAATAGATCCTCATTCCTCCATTCTCAGAGAATACATCTTCTTTCTCAGGAAAAATCTATTCACCAAGGACTTGGCCTGATACACAGACCCAAGACGTGTCCATAATTTGTTTGCGGTCTTCTCATCGAGAACATTCAGGAGAACAAAATATGCTAGAGAGACTCTAATGAGACCCTTAGCTTTCCAATCCTTGAGATACCAATATTCTTGAGGCATGTTTATTGGTTTGATATCATTATCAACTACCTCCCATACATCATGGTCTATGAGCATGTCTTCCATCTTGAGTTTCCACAACTCAAAGTTTGTGCCATTGAACTTTTCCACCTCCATTCTACTATATGAAGAACCTACCATCTCTTCCTAAATAAGGTTATGAATACTCTACAAAAATACTCCCACTGAACTAGAGATTAGCTCAAAAAACCTGTACCCTAACAAATAGAACCAAAACTAGCTAGGCTCTGATACCAACTGAAAGGAAACTAAGTGTGCGGAAAATAGTTCCCTATGCTAAACTCCCAAGAAGAGGATCATGCAAATTCAGATTTAACCCTTAGCAATTATAGAATGATAATACAATAACATGCATACATAGAAAAATGAGAATGACACAATGATTTACCCTTGGGAAAACCTTTCGGTAAAAAACACTAGCACTCCAAAACCTGCACAATGTATTAATCAAATCTAATACTGTTTACAATACACTTGCAATGCAAGTTCTTTCAGGAGATAATCAACACTTGAAGACAAATTAGGCAGCATAAAAATGTTCCAACAATACACTAAATTTTGTTAGATTTGCAACCCTAAAAAATGCTTGTATCATGCACTTCATTTTTTAGGGCAACTTCCAAATGCATTCATATTAGGGTTTTACCATTCTCCAAGAAAATAGGAACCCCATGATTGCAAAAGAGTGTACAGTACTCAACTGATTAGTTTCCACATGTCTTTCATGTCTTTACCCATCATAGAAACTTCCACAATTAGCTCTTACAAATATTAATGACTGTCATAGGAATCTGTCATAACCGTTTCAGTCATGATTACCTTACACATTGTCCAAAGTGCCGAAATTTGGAAAATATCAAATATAAGGAAATATACAAGGTTGAGACACCTTCTTCCTAACATTCTCCCACCTCCTATCTAGTTGTCATCAATCTCATCATCCAATCATCTTGAAGACAAGTGAGCACTTACCTATCTTGGATTTGACCTTCACATCCATATCAATCCTAGCTCTTAGTCACATCAACCATTAATGTTTGTCCAAACTAGGAGCTCTCATATACATTCTGAAGAGAGAAGAGACAATAATCATAAAATAACTAGTGTAGGGTATTCATCAAATGAAAATTCACAATCACCTATTCGACGTCCTTTTTCAAAAAAGGAATCTCAAATTGAATGCACTCTTTCTAAGAACAACTAGAATCTTCAATTCAACTAGTTTTTTATATACCTTCATCTGCCAATCAAGGTAACTCATCTATTCTTAACATCTCTAGAGAAAGATAAGAAAGAGAGATATCTATATGCCACTCTTGAGATAACCACACTACTCATGCAACTAATAGTGACAATTCATCTAGTGACTCTAAAACTGATGAAGAAACTATAGATAAATTCCAAAAGGATAAAGACTTCTGTAAAATGATGAATATTACCATGAACGTGAAAAAGGAGAAATACCTTCTTGATCTAGCTAGACAAGGAGCTAAATGACCTATTGACTCTAATGTCGAGAATATCATTACCAAGGAAGAAGAGATACTGCTATCACTGGTGACTAAACAATTACAAGCTTTACAAGTTGAGATGATAGAAATGAAAAGGGAAAAAGTTAAACATTCTATGAAGTACTCTCTTCACAAGATCTACCCATTTCCCTTTGAAAAATTTCTTTACATGCCTCCATTTCCTTCCAGAGTTGAAATTCCTAAATTTGATAAGTATACTGGTGACTCTAATCCTCAGGACCATGTCCGAGAATTCTATGCTTTCTATATGGAGTTTATGCATGAGAAGACTTATCTTATGCATCTCTTCCCATGAATTATTGGTGGAAAAGAAATTGAATTTATTTCAAAACTACCTACGAGAATCAAAATTTTTAAGGAACTAATCAAGATATTTCTCCAACAATGCTCATACAAAATTTAGCATCCTGAAACCATGACAAAACTCTGTAAAAAAAAAAAAAGGAAAACCATTCCTTACTTTCCTTCATTGATGGAGGAAAATTTTCTCTCGATATCCATGTCTAATTCATGAATTTGAGAAAATAGATATCTTTATCAAAACTCTCATTTCTGAATTAAACTATGGCGTTTAGATGAAAGGCCTGCCTACATTTGACAAAATGGTGGAAAGTGTCTTGAAGATAGAAGATGTACTTGTTAAAAAAGGTGAACTTTCTCTTTATAAAGAGACCAAGTATGGTTCTAGTTCCAAAAAAAACAAGGATAAAAATAAAAATTGAATAAGAATAGAAACATTATTAATGATGGGGTGGTTGATACTACCAATCCCAAAACAAAGCCAACAAACTTTAATCTGAATAGTGGTATCCAAGCCACTAAAGCTGCTGAAAGTGCTACAACATTCTTCTAAGAAATCGAGAAAATTCTTGAAAGACAACCCCTGGGTTCCAAGACCTAAACATAATTTTAATCCTTTGGGAGAGACTCTTGAGACATCTCTTAAGACTCTTTTAGCCAGCAGCATCATCACATTTCCTAATAATTCAAAACCTTACGAGCCTAAAGTTAAACCTCAATGATGGAATGACAATGATTACTATGAATGCCATTGAAACAAAGGTCTCAAAAGTAATAATTGTATAAATATCAAGCATGTAATTCAAGATCTTATTGACAATTGTGAAATTGAGGTTGGTGGTCATATGACAAATATTGATCATAAAGCCTTAAAAAATCCCTTACCTAACTATGAAAAGGGAGAAAATTTGAAATATAAGAGTGGTGCTAAAGTCAACTACACTTATACTAATGATGACAATGTCATTAAAATGCTTGAACCATCTCATCTAGAACATTGCAATGTGACAACCGTTAAGAAAAAGGATGAAGAGTTTGAATTTGCAAATGCCATAACCCACGCTCAAGAAAAAGGTTAGTCTTAAAGGATTTGGTTCCTCACCTTGGAATCTATCTACATCTTCAAAACAACCTACATCCATAAGAAAAAAATCAGCTAGAACTACTTCTAAACCATCTACATCAAAATAGTTCGTTTCATCATCTTCTATTGGTTACAGTGTGTTGAGCAACTATAATGAACCAATGCTCAAATTTCTATCTTTGAACTACTTAAGATTTCTCCTACTCATAGAGAGATCTTGGATAAAGCTCTGATATTTTCAAATGTTCCTATAGAATTATACTTGGATTGGTTTCAATCTATGGTATGTCATATAACCTTACGTCACTACCCGTTGTTCTTCGAAGAATATGATAACTCTCTAAACCATCCACACAACCAATCATTTTATATTGAAGTCGAGATCCATAAAAACCATGTCAAGCATGTTTTAATAGAGATAGGCACTAGTCTAAACATTTTTACTTACAATTTAATCACACAAATAGGAATTTTTGAGCATTCTATAGATCCTAGAAATAATAAAAAAATTAAAGCATATGATGAAGAAGATAAATACTCTAAGGTTGTAGTGGTACTACTAGTTAGGGTAGGACCTATGGAACGAGATGTAATCAATCAAGTGTTTGATCTTCCTTTTGCCTACAATATTTTGCTGGGAAGATTGTGGATTCATGATATGCAAGCTGTTCCATCCACATACCACCAATGTGTAAAGTTCTCCTACAATGAAGTTGAATTTTGTATTCATGTAGAAACTAGCTATGCCTGCAATGCATTAAGACAATCCTCTAACACCCTTGTTCCTCATAATAGGGAAGCTTCTATAGAAAAAAAAAACTGAAAGCTTTATGACTATGATGAAATACTTTGAGAAGAAGCTCAACATCACAAATATTGGAATGGGAGGGTATAAGATAGAACATGTGCTTTCATTGACATCTCTTCCCCCATCACCTAGATATTATAGAAAACCTTCTAAAACTATGAAACCATCAAAATCACAAGAAAAAGGTCATACATGATGGTACTTTTTTTCAATCAAATATTTTCCTTTCTGATGAAAAAGAAGAGAAAGTTGTTCTTTCATGGATTTTTAGAAGAGAAGATGAAGATAAAGAAGTAAAAAAATGTGAGATTTATATTGGAACATATGGAAAAGGATATGGGCTAATGAAAATCATGGGCTATAAAGGAAAAGGTCCCATAGGGATGAATCAAAAAGGTCTAACTGAACCAATTCATGCAGAATATAGAGACCCTAAAGATAAAACTGGTCTTGGTTTCAAAACAACTAACTTCCATTTTCTAAAAGATAAGAGTACACCTATCTTTGATAAGGATAATTATTAAGAAGAAGATGTCTTTCCTTATCCTATCCTTCATGATGTTTTAAGTCTCCTTGAAAATGATAGACGAAAAAATCCACCCATGAATACAGTTGAATAAGAGTCTGATAATGAACAATAGATAAATTCCATTCAAGCACAAGAATCTATTGCACAAGAACAACTTAATGCAGAGGAAGCTAACATGACTATAGGTTATTTTTTAGAAAAGGACCACTAACATTCTTTCTAATCATGAGGAGGAAGAAGGGAGACATCCTAATTGTGGGAAGTTAGTGGACCTCACTCATGTCCTAGATATGTATGATAAGGTTGAAACAAATTCCAATGAATATGAATGGGATTCTTTATCCAAAGAAACAATTGACAAGGATATGGATGTTGTGCGTCAATATGTAACTAAATTCGAGGTAGGTGAGGGGTCTAGAGGTAGGTCTGAAAAGTTAGGTTTTTAAAATTCTAACGTGAACTTTGATAATGATGTTATGAATCTTAATGGTTGAAACATGCTTATGCAAGGTGGTATTTTAGAACTCAACTTGATGGTCCAAGTTTATGAAAATCATACCGTGAATTCCCTTGATCTTTTTGAATCTTTATCCCTCATGCATCTTGAGCTTATTGATGGACTATGAAAGAAAAATCCACATATATTCCCACCTTTCCCAATGATTACACCTTGGCCTGCTATCTTAATTCTTTTGAACCTATGACCTCTTCCATTAGTGAACTTAGCATGAACATGATAAAAGAAGATATCTAGTATCTTAGTCTGAAAAATAAAATGAAAAGAAACAAGTGTTCTGGTGGTGAAAACTACATTGTGGTGGTATCAAAACCAACATAGTAAAAAGAAAAGACACATCTGGTGCTGAAAACATATTCGAGGTGCCTAAAGATTAGATACTCGATGTTTTTCTGAGTCACTTTTAGGAACGATCATCAATTCTTATTGAACCAAAATAGCATGTGAATATTGGAATAGAGGAAATTAATCATATTGTACATGTGGCTCAATAATTATTAGATCAAGAATGGAAAGATTTTACTAAATTCTTCAAGGAAAAAAAAGATCAAATTTGCATGTAAATATTCTAACATGCCAGGTCTAGATCGCGATCTTATCATGCATCATATTTCAATTTCTCCTGGAATAAAACCTGTAAAACAAAAAGTTCATAAAATGCATCCTCATGCTGCATTACTTCTTAAATCTGAGATGGAAAAGTTACTTAAAGCGGAATTCATCCAAGCTATTGACAATGTTGAATGGATATCAAACATTGTACCTATTCTAAACCAAAAAAATCAATCTGTGTGTGCACAGATTTCAGAGACTTGAAAAAAGCATGTCCTAAAGATGATTTCCCACTCCCTAATATTGACATGATAGTGGGAATGATGGATGGATACAAAATTTACTCTCTTATGGATGGATTTCATTGCTATAACCATATCAAAATTGTACCTGAAGATCAAGAGAAAACAACATTTACATGTGCTTGGAGAACATTCTGCTGTAATGCCATGCCCTTTGGCCTAAATAATTTAGGTGCTACACATCAAAGAGCTATGAATAAAATATGTTAGGACATGATTCATAAAAATATTAAAGATTATGTAGATGACACCTTGTCAAAATCTATGCAAAATCAACACATCTAGTAGAACTTGGTCTAATCCTAGATAGAATGGAATAGTTCAAACTCATAAGAAATGTGCATTTGGTGTTACATCTTGAAAATTTTTAGGGTATGTTGTTTTAGCTAAAGGTATTGACGTTGATCTAGAAAAATTAAAGGCTATTATGGAAATGCAACTATCGAAGAACATAAGTCAAATGAGAACTCTACAAGGAAGATTACAATCAATCAGACAGTTTATTTCTTAGTTGGCAGATAAAGCTCAACCATTAACAAAGATATTACACAAAGAAATAACCTACAAATGAGATGAATAATATGATAAGAATATAAAATAGATAATGAAATATCATGCAAATCCACCTATGAAGCCTTGATGAATGGAATGAAAATGGCTATTGAATGGAAGGTTGTTGAGGTACATATTATGATGACTCTCAAATTATAATCAACCAGATTAATGATGTATTTCAAACTAAGGATGAAAAATTGATGCCCTAGGAAAGGACAGTTGATGATATTAAGAAATACATTGTCTTCATCACATTTCAATAGATACCTAGATAAGAAAATAAGGCAGTTGATGCTATGGCTACACTTACATTAATGTTACAAATACAATAAGATGAGTTCCGCTATAAGTTCCTGGTGGAAGCATTGCCCTATCCTGGCTACAACTCACCTAAATCCAAGATAGTATGTCCTATCTTTGGACATGACTCATCTCGATATAACCATGTCTACTCATACCTATGTGAACAAATTATTCCTGATAACCTTACTCAAAATGAGAAACGACACTTGATTTGCAATGCTTCAGAGTATGTCATCATAGCTAACAACATATATAGGAAAGGTTTAGACGGTACATTTATTAAGTGTTTAGAATGTGAAGAATCTCAATGTGCATTAGCCGAAGTCCACAAAAGCATTTGTGGATCTCATTCTAACAGTCTAACTCTAGCATGAAAACTACTAAGGGATGGCTACTATTGGCCAAATATGGAGAAAGAAGCTATCACATTTGCTAAGATCTATAAGAAATTTCAACTACATGGTAATATCATACATGCTCCAGCAAGGGAGCTCATATCATTTATCACTCATTAGGCCTTTCAACAATGGACATTTGATCTCATTGGTCAAATATATACTTCTTCACTAAACGATCATAAGTTTATCATCACAACCACTGAGTATGTTACAAAGTGGGTCAAATTGGTTCCACTCATCAAAGCAACTGGAAAAAAGTGGAAATTTTTATCCTCAACTACATTATCTGTAGGTACAACATCCCCTCCTCACTTGTGACTAAAAATAGAGAGCAGATCAAAAACAACGATATGGATGAGCTTTGTGACAAGTTTAGAATAAAAAATAGTGGTCTTCTATCTACTACCCCAAGGTAATTGACAAGGTGAAGCCTCCAACAAAACCCTACTTACTATCTTGCACATAATGGTAAAAAAATCATAAAAGGATTTGCATCTTTAGCTTAATCTGGCTCTATGGGCTTACATAACAAGTATCAGAACACCTACTGGAGCTAAACCTTTTTCTTTTGTGTATGGGCAGAAGACGTATTACCAGTTGAAGTTGAAATTCCGTCTCTAAGAGTTTATTTGAAGGGTATTGCAACAAATGAAGACTAAAAAATATATAGATTGCAATAACTCAAGTTTTTAGATGAACGTCATCACATGGTGTTCAATCACCTTAGGGCTTACCAAAAGAGAATGTCTAGAGACTACAAAAAGAAAGTTTGACACATAGAATTTTAGGTTGGTGACCTTGTTTTAAGAGAGAATCTTAGGAATCAACAACATCAGGAACAAAAAGGAGAGTTTGAACCCAATCGGCTGGGTACTTACATCATTACTACAGTCTTTGGCTTTGGAGCTTATCAAACCTCAATGACAGAAGGAGAAAAACTTTGTGAACCTATCAACACCATCCATCTGAATAAATTCTATAGTTAGCATTCTTTGATCCAGCAACATGTACAACGTCAAATTTCCTAAAAAAAATTATTATCCTGGTGAAAACCTATTGATAGGCACCTTGATTATACCAAGAAAAAAAATCAAAAGATAAAAAATACAAAGAAAAAAATTACAAAAAAAAATTGAAAATAAGAAAAAGTGCCTTGGTAAAACCCTGGTAAATAGGAACCTTGATAGAAAAAATAGAATCTTTGCCAAGTAGGTGAAAACCTCATAAAAATGCACCTCTTGTAATCCAATTCTCCATCTATCAACACATTTCTTGGCATTTCCCGCCTTCATAGGCTTCTGCTTTAGTTTGTACATATCTTTCAATCGCTTTCGTGATACATTGGTTCTTCCTAGAACATTCATGGCTTGAAATTGATCAACATCACAGTCTTAGGAAAATTGAACTATTCAATCTCAATGTCCTAGTAGCTTTAACCAAGTCATCATTGTGTCAGTTAGGCCTAGGTTTCTAACCCGATTAAGTTTCCTATCTCCTAACCACTACAAGATTGTTATACTAACATCTCAAAAACACACAAGAACATGAAAACAATCAATGAAACTATTTGAGCTATGATAAAATTTTCTTTGTATGTTGTATTTTCAATTGGATTTTTCTTATTAACCTCTTTGAGTGACTCAAAGATGTCTATCTTGACTAGAGAAGCAAGGATTGGGGGCATAGTACTTTTATTTTTTTCTAATTGTGGGTATGGTTCTGATGATCTAGAAACATGAAATAAACTGGGTGTCTGTGATAAGTGCCTTCACATCAAGGTGAAAGCACCACACATACCTTGACTCTCTTTATTTATTCTCTATAGTGAGGTTAGATTTATCTCCTTGTCTATTTTGAGTAACTTCTTATTACCGTGCAATCTGAATCACTACGGGTATACATGATAAATTTGTCCTAGGTTATGAGCGATAAAAGTTTCATTGCAGATAAGAACAATCACTATTGCATAGGAAAAGAAGGATCTCTATTTTTTTCTAGTGTGTTTGCATGTAATAAACATTCAAGTCATCTTGGCACTTTATGCCCTGGTGCTTATGTTCACTTGCAATAACAAAAGGATCTGACATTTAGGTCATCCTAGTACTTTATGCCTTGGTGCTTATGTATATCTCCAAAATTCTATCTGATCAATGTCATATTCATATCCTCATGATTGCCTAACCAGTAAGGGTTGTATCGACATTCCGTGTTCCAAAGGCCCAGTGATGAAAAATAGCATCTTAAAGGAATGACTAAATCCTAGGTTGCATTCATGTTAGGTTTTGCATTTCATGTGTTTCTGGCATGATAGAATTTCTCTTTGAATTGTATATATCTTATCAGGGCGTGGAGCTTAAATTTGAAGTGATCATCATCTCTTCACAAGTGGGCAACTATGCATCATCATCATCGACATGATTGAGCACCTATGTATTGACATAACACTTTATGCATGGGATGTTAGCAACATACATGAGCATAACATATAGATCCATAAATCCAATGCATATTCATTGCATCCATATTAGAAAATTGAAAGAGAAACCAAACATGAAATTCAAATTTTTATTTTCATAAGCATCATTATACTCATCCATAAGATCATCCATTTTCATATAGGAAAAATAAAGCATATCCATATTCATGATCATGAACAATGCATACATTCATATGGGAGAGAAAAGTACATACATCGACATAAGACATCATGTACACTAAGGAAAATCATGACCATCTCATATCACTGTTAACTATGTCAATAAACAAGGTACAATGAGATCAAATCATGTGTCTCATATATATCATCAAGATCAATGTCAAATAGGGTACAATATCTGGATAAATAAAAAGAGTATATATAATCTATCTCCTAAATATTTGACTCTCCCTCATTAGCTATAGCTGGAGGTGGAGGAGGAGGTGGTATGTCATCCTTCCTAGGTGGCATAGCTCCCTCTGATATAGCTATATACTAAGAGAAGGGTACCACTTGGTGTTCCAATGGTACTGCTACACTATATGTTGCGACATAATAAGATGCTTTGCTTAACTGATGTATAACCTCACACTAAAGGCTATTACGCTCCCCCATCAAAGCTTGAATCCTAGAGGCTCTCTCAACTATCTGAGACTGGGTGACTGCTAGTTGTGTTTGCAATGATCTCACCCTTGATCTGAGATAGCGAACCACATCCTACGTTGTATGTTCCCTCGACACCTCCTCGTCATCAGCACCAACCTTCTCATCTTTTCTCTGTCAATCTTGTTGGGATGCATCATCAAAATATGGAGCCTACGGTGCCTTTCCCATCTCAGCATCGCCTCTTATTGACCCCATTGTCCCTCCCTTACCATGCCTTTATTGTTTCCCTATCACTGGTGCCCTATTAGAACTCACACCAGGATCTCCTCCTTCTCTTCTAGGACCATATCTTGTTGAACTCTCCCTATCCTACCTAATCTATGGAAGGGTCATCATCCTCCTCATCAATCTTGGGATCTCTCTCAGTAGGATCTATAAATATAGGGAATGGATGTCTCACAAAATGATCCCTATACTCTAGAGTCACCCCAACATCTACAGTATCCTCTAGCTAATCCCAACTCGCCCCCTGCAACTGCATAATCTCCTGTAGAGAAAGAGGGTATAAAAATATAGGATCCCAACCAAGTCGCTCCTCATCAACAAATTGGGCGTAGGCAGTGAACTACTGTGAGACACTCTATTGTCGCTCGTACTATCTCAAAACTCTAGTAATAAAAATCTATCAAAAATGGTGTAAGTTCTACCGATCAAAGGTTGGGTGATGAACATATCTCTCCTCTTTGAGCTCTAATCTCCCCAAACCTCTGTCCCTCTATATAGTCTCCCGATCACTGTAATCAAATCATCTATTTGGAATCTCTAGTACTGAGTCTCCCCCAAATGGGGTTGTGTCAAAAATCCAACATATATATACAAAAGGTCGTCCCTCCTATTGATAATCATCAGTAATCGACATGCTAATATTCCCTTCGCATCTCAATATACTATCTCATTCATCTCATGATACATATGCTTGAGAAGGCATGAACCCCAACCATACTTTTCTAGCTTTTCCAAGAGTCTCTCTAACATGCGACCCCATCCACTAATAAATCCCTGCTATCCTCTATCTTGAATAACAAAGCATCCAATAAAACCAACAAGAACACATGCAAGAGGAAATTGAGCATAATATCTCCTCATCACGTCATCCCATGTAATGCAATGAACAATAATGATATCATCCTAAAAAATCCATCTCATAGCCTGAATACCCTATCATGGTGTTGTATAATACTCAACTCTATCACCCACAAAAGGAATATGAAGAGTCTTGTATAGGTCCTCTGGAGTAATGATGATCTATCTAGTAGGAAGGTGAAAGGTATTGTGCTCACTATGCAATCTCTCTACTACAACCGCGAGAAAATTGTGATTAACATGATTGTCTGGCATCTGCATCGACCAAGAAAAACCACACTCACCAATATCTTCCCTCTGAGAACCAGTGATATCTCTAACCACACTTATAGTCGATAGATATGTGCATCTAAAATGAATAGCTCCAAGCTGCACCTACAAAATAAAGGAGAAATCATTAGTATGTGATCAAAATTAAGGTGAAAAATATGATGAAGAATCCAAATAACCAATTGCAAAAATAAAATTTTGGTTTTATGCCATGAAACAATTATCAGTATTTTCATACGACAAAGTATAGTCAAGGACATTGGAAAATAGGCTCATAAGAGTAAAGATTACTTGTCATACAATAAAACAAACTGATATGAGTCAAGATAGAAATTTTGATGACAAAGAGGGTTGTGAAGATTAGACCTGTATGAGTTAGGGCGCTTCCAAAATGACAAATCTAATAAAGTTATACGACATAATATTTGGAAGCAGTTTGTCATACAAGTTTTGTAGGGCACCCCTATGAGTAAATGCATGGACGACCATACAAATTCTTACAAACTATGAAAAATCTAATCAAATTGCATGAAATTTGAATCAAAAAGGAGATTTTTAGATCACTTACTAGTGGTGGGTAGTTTCGAGGCCCGTTGTGACATCTCTGAGCTTGAATTGATGCCTGTGTATGGGGACCACCATTTTTTCTCAAAGAAAGTTTTTGAGTTTTGAAACTTGAGAGGGTAAAAATAAATTAAAAATAACTTTTTGACCCCCTTATATAGGATTTTTTCCTAATATTAAACTTTCTCCAATTGACGTGAAAATTGAACCCCTACCTAATTTGATAGTGCTAAGTTCATTTTTGGGATTGAAATCAAAATATGACATCACTTTTCTTGTCAAAATATCAAATCAAATTATGGTCAAACATAGTTGACTTCTTGCACAATCGATCTTCATAACATAAAACCAACTCAATATTCTTTCTAATGATTTCCCAATAAATCTATGTCCTCAAATTTAGTCAACCATGGTCAAACTTGGTCAACAAGACTCGAATCATGTACATTATGCATTTCTAAATGTATATAATCTAACCAAAATCAAATCAAATCATTTTTTAATTGCTTGAAATCACTATATTTTGATTTTTCTCCCAAGGGGGCATGATCATTACATCGTCAATCAATCAATGATCCATCTTCAAAATTGAGAATTTTTTAAAATCTTCTTTAGAAATCAAGTCGTCAATCAAACAAGAATCATTTCTAGGGGCATCTCAACTTCATCAGAATCCATATCAAGTTGAGGTTCCTTTGATCCTTTTGAGAGAGTGATTTCATTGCTTCATATCAAGTCACTCAGAGAGACATCTAAGCTATTGTAACACAACTGAATATCTAGGGGCATATAAGTTTCATCGCATCATATTAATCTGATATTGTCTTCTTAAGTCCCATAATTGGCTTCATCAAGATCCATATTAAGTCAATTATGTTGATCAATATCTTAACGGTAATCAATTTCATCGCACCTCATCAAATAGATTATTCATTCAAACCAATCTTATAATTTAAGAATCTTTCTGACATTGATCAATTTCATCGCTTTACATCAAATTGATTATTTGTCACCATCATCATTAGATAGATGTTCAGTCCCATCACTTCACATCAGGCTAAGCATTCTGATCTTTCTTCATCGGTTCTAGTTCCATCAATTTAAAAATCAATGTCTTTTTGAATCTTCAATCAGTCTTCATCCAACCAATCTCAGAGTTGATTTCTCTCCTTGGGAATATTTTAATTGCTTCATATCAAACTATTCTATGTTTCAACAAACACATGTTCTTTGAATTAATACACTACTCACACATCAACTCAAAGAGGGGAAAATGTAATCACCCAAAAGTGGTCTTCTAAACTATAGACATCTAATCACGATTAATCGATCTTTAATCATCAAAGTCCTAACCAAAGGCAATTCTATTCATCAATTCAACCCGATCTGATCACTAGGTTGTATTTAATCACCAAATCAATCAAAATCCTTAATATCAGCATTATTTAGCAATTAAATCATTCTTATCCTATTTATTTATTAAATATCCTAACATATTTATTAAATAAATTAATTTTCCATTAAACCAGAAAAAGGGGATTAATTTGAGAAAAAGAGATAAAATTGAGAAAAATGAGCAAAATGGAATAAAATAAAGAAAAAAATAAAATCTGGAGTTGAAAAAGGAAAGATGAATAAATCAATCAGAAAAACATTCAATAAAAGCCTATCTCAATCTTATCTCAATAAATAACTCAAGAAAGAGCCAATCAGCTCAAACTCACATGGATTGTGCTAATTTTGGGAGAATCTTAACCACTTGTTATCAATCAATCTTGCCCGTCTTTTTAATCCAAGTTTTCTATAAATCAGGCTGTCACCTCTCAAATCAGAGACAAATATGATAGATGATATATGTTCATCAAGGATATTGCAATCAAATAATATTGTTATCATTCTATCTTGTTCTTGATTAATTGTGTATCAAATCATTCTAGTTTAACTTTTATCTTGCATCTTAGATTTTAGCATTAAATCATAGATTTCATCTAGCTTAATCTGCTTATCATTTTGCATCAATTTAGATTAGTTCTCATTATATTTGCATTCAAAAAATCCAAAAACATAGATTAATCATGCATTCATGTCCAAATCCTCCATCTTGGTGTAGTTAAGTAACTGGTAATACTTAAAAAATATGAGAGCAATCATACTCGCATCATTTAGGAGGTAATAGATCGATTTAGTATGGGTTATATGTCATTATCTGATTTCATTTATCTAACCATGCATGTAATGATCGATTGAGTGTTTGTGACAAAAAAATACACAAATTTCATACACACAATAGGAACAATCACAGAATAGAGTTTCAATTTTTGCATGAGCAATCACAGAATAAAGTTCCAATGGGTGCAGGAATAGTCAGCGAACATAGTTCCAATGACCACAAGAATAGTCATAGAACATATTTATAATAGCTACAAGAATAGTCATCTGTTAAAACTAAAACTAATTACTGAATAGAAAAATAACTAAACCAAATGAGTTGAATTTTCACCAAGTGGGTCCCCTTGGATGAGTCTTCCAAAATCTTAACTCAGATGCAAAAAATTAAAGTATCATTCTATTCATCAAAATGTTGTTACAACATGACAGTAATATGATAACTTTAAAGTGCACAAGATAATTGTATATATATAATTGCTTTAGAATAACATTCATTGAATCACATGTAAGTGTAATATAGATAGATTACATAGCAGCTTGATACCAATAAAAAGATATATGGATAGGTTCATTTGCATAGCTAAATAAGTTTAAGAAAAAACTATGAATAGTGTCAACAACTAGGTGCTAATTCACTAGTGCAAAAACAACAATATATGACCAGATAAACTACCAAATATTATAGATAAATGACCAAATTTGGTCACGTGATCACTGGTAGTTTATTTCTGGTCATTTATCTCATGACCAAATTTATGACTACACTATTTTAGTCATTTATTTGGTCATTGATTTGGTCATATATTTAGTTGTTTGTTTAGTCATATATTTGGTCATTGATTTGGTCATATATTTAGTCGTTTATTTGGTCATTTATTTATTCATATATTTGGTCGTATATTGAGTCATATATTTGGTGGTATATTTGGTTGTATATTGAGTCATTAATTTGGTGACATATTTGTTCATTAATTTGGTCATTTATTTGGTCGTATATTTAGTCATATATTTGATCGTTTATTTGGTCGTATATTTGATCATTTATTTGGTCATTTATTTGGTCGTGAAATGAATAATATTTTAAATACCATAAATTTTATTATCTAAAAAAAATCATATTAAACTTGAATTATAAAGCATAACAGAAAATAAAAAATATTACACATGAACAAACTACAACCATGTAAAGTTAAAAGATTGACTCAACATCATGATAAATAAAGATAATCAATTCATATAAAAAATTAATGCAAATATACAAATTAAAACAAAAATATTTATCATTCAAAGTATGCAGGGTGCCAAAATATATACGTAAGATATCAAAGTTATCTAAGAGTATATACGTAAATATGATCAAAAATATCAAAGTTGTCTCAAATATAAAGCACTGAGCCAAGATGTCTAACAACTAGAACATGATAAACATGTTGATTAACTATGTCATTTTTTGCAAATACTTTAGTGGCCACTGTGTGAAGGTTCCCTCTTTCTCTTTTAGATGAACAACTCCATCTATTTTGTCTTCATAAACAAGGGGTACGTTACTTGTGACTTTTAAAATATTTACATTTGCATCTCCTATTCCTTTCAAGTTGATTCTATGTATAATAAATAGGGAGTGAATCTTCCCAATGCCCACAACATCACCATCATATGGATCCAACACCTTAACTTTATCCCCTTCTTTGAGTTTATCAACACATTTCTGCAAAAATAAAAAAATAACACATTATATTACATAGATAATGAAAGGCCACAAATATAATATAATCATAAGTTTCTAAATAATAAATTTAGTCACTAGTGTATAAATATAATTCAAAAAATCCCTAAGTAGAAAAAGATCTGTTGATAGTCTGCATAAAGTAGGAAAGGAAATACAACTATTATTTTTATCCATGAAAGTACAAGAAATAATAAAAGATCAAAATAATGCCAAGATCTAAGTTCCTAAAAGAGAGTACATGCAAATGAAGACAGGATCAGTTACAAAGAAAAGAGCAGTCATTTGAGGTTATAAAGGATTCATAATAACAGGGAATAATAGTAAAGTATGACATTGATCTCATAACAGATCTCTATTTTGAAGTGCGGGGGGTATATGACTCTCATAATATATTGCTGTCACAGTCCGTACAATGCTTGTTCTCCTACTTCTCTTTCGTACCAAAATAAATTAATGTTGCCACACACATACACATATATATAATTACTGTTGCCACACACACACACACACACACACACGTATGTATATACACATGTATACACATATACACATGTGTATATATGCACATACACACATGTGTGTATACATACACACATATACACATGTATGTATATACATATGTGTATATATATATACATGAGTGTATATACACTCATGTATATATATATACATACATGTATATATACTATATATATACATGTGTGTATATATACACACATGTCTTATATACACATGTTACACATGTGTATATATACATCCTTATAGAAATATAATATACATTATTGACACAAAAATGGGAATGAATTTTCCTTCCCAAAATAATACTCTCAATTCCAATTCCACTTTTCAATTTCAATTCCAATTACACTTCACAATTCCATTTGCACTTTTCAATTTCAGTTCCAATTAATCATTTATTTATTTATATTTAAATTCTATTATGACTCTAATATTAAATTTTATAAGTGGAGTGGGATATTACACTTTGTGACACAAGGCACATTTTTTCCAGATTGTGCATTGATGTAATTCATGCATCAATTGAGTGTCACTTAACAATTTCTTTTTGAAGTGCTAGTTACATGTAAGATTGACAACTCATGGCATATTTGTTTCTAAATGTTATGCTCATTGATAAAGGCCAAGAGTCATGGATGATCCATTATATAAGCATGGACTTTCATGAATAACAGTTTAAATTTGGGAGTTCAAGTTGGGGACAGAGAAAGCTTCCACAGAGAGATCCAGAATGGGCATATTTAAGTTGACATTTGGGTAGACTATGATGCCAAAGTCTATGATTAGGTGTCTCAATGGGTTGGGTAACTAAAATAGTTGGGTTCCACATTTCAAGTGACCCGTTATTGTATAACTTTTATTTAAGTTACTTAAGTTTGTATGTTTATGAATTTCATATTTATTTCTATTTATTTTGTTGTGTAATTTGCGCATTCATCTAGTAGCTATTCATTTGATCCACTTATGATACTACATCAATGACCCTCATTCATACTCACCCTCCTTTCCACCACAAATTATAAATATAATCAAACAACTCAAAAATATTCACATTTCCATGTATACACATCCTTGGGGCTTTGAGTGTATCCTAGATGTCCCAGTGAGTTGGGGATTTGAAGGAGACATTCTCTTTTTCTTAGGACTGGAAACCTACTCCATGTGGTGCAATAAAGCTAAAAACTTAAGATTTTAAAGAAAAAATGCTAGTTACCCCTAAAAAAGTTAAAAGATGGAAAACTGTTGTTGCAAATTCAACAAATTATAAAACTAGAATTAAGAATGTCATTGTGTTCCAAGTGGTGTTCACAGTTACCAACCATGGGAATTTCCAGCTTTCTATTTTACTAATATCCATGTGACATTCCATAGATTTTGTTACAAAAAATAAACATCACAATATGACTAAGTGATGGAAAAAAGAGTTATACATGGGTTTCTATAGAAAGTAGTCTGTTTATATATAATCAGTGTTACCCGGGGATGTGTCCTTGTGCCTAAAAATAGTGAGGAAATTTGTAAATAAAGTGCATACAATAGTGACAAGATATGTAACTCCTAAGGCCTTCATCACCTCCCTAATAATCTATGACCTCCTAAGTAGTGAATCCAAACAATAAACAAAAGTTGTGATTTCTCCATGAATAAATAGTCATCCCATGAGCTCTTAAGGAATTCATCACCTCCCTAATAATCTATGACCTCCTAATCTATGACCTCATAACTAGTCATCCCATGAACTCCTAAGGCCTTCATCACCTCCCTAAACAGTGAAATTTATAAACTTTGAAATTTGATAGTTTAGACTTGGCAAACAACTTGGATTCTCCTATGAGTTCATATTTGAGCTCTTGACAATGACTTAAGATAAAAGAAATGAGAAAATATTCATCAGCTGATGTATTCATTTTAAATTTACTTGTTTGATTAGGCATACCCCTCCTTTTTTTCAAGCACACCTGAAAATGGAAACTAGTTCATAGTGATTTTAACTATGTCCTACCGCAATTCTGAGACAACAACGGTGAACAACAAGGTACACATTTTAGGTACAGTAGTCCAAGGGCTATTTTATGGGAGAGAGAGAGAGAGGTGCTCAAATTTCTACAAGTTAATGATCAACAATATAATAGCATACATGATATTGTTCAAATGATGTTGAATGATGACTCCAGAAGCCTACATGCCACCACACTCCAATTTTTTTTGCTTTTTTGCACTTCTCAAACAATACCATGCTATACCCAACCATAGCCAATTCTATAATTGTTGATTTCACTGCTATCATGATTAATTTAATTGATGTTACACTGCTATCAACATATATTTGTTTCTATTGTCACAATTGATATATTTTAACAGTCTTCTTTTAATGTCATGAATGAATTTTTTTAAACATTATAAATAAACAATTGCTTCATTGTATGAGATGCCTAGCCCTCCCATGATGGTCAAGGGACACCTGAAACACCTCTAGCCACCTTGGGGATGGCCAAGCATTCCCCAATTGTTTTATAATATCCCCTAAAATGGGGATACCTTTCTCAGACATTTCTAGAATTTTCTTTTTAGAGACGTGGGCAGGGGACATCCCCTGCTGTTGTTGAACCACCCAAGGATGGGAATGAAGGTTTGAGATATTGGGACACATCCTCATGTAAGATGGGATTCTACTTAACACATTTAATTAAATGTCTCAAATAAAAATTAATACCAACCAACTAACAAGGCTCGTGATGAAAATCTCAAATGCCCTCTCTTGGTCGAGGTTTTGTTTGAGCCAAGTGCTGAACCAATCTAGGAAGTTATGGTTCTAGCTCGGATGCAGACACTTACCTTACACTTTTCTAGTTAGGATGAGTAGCTTGTAATGTCCCCTTTAGGATATCTAGGAATTTCAGCACAATTACTTAACTTTCTTAAACTTGCACTATCTAAACTTGCAATTAACTATGTAATGAATAAGATGAAGATAAATACGTATAAAATAACAAGTCGCTTGCTATCTCTAATATATGTGATCATATGTAAACAAAGTGAATTTATATTACTTTCACTTAGTGCAATGATCTTTGCTATGTCAAATATGACAATATGGTTATGCAATGGGATATAATTAATATATTGCTTATAGCAGTATGAATTGATGTCTCTGATATATATTCTTAAATCATTCAACGTGTGATCCATAATTATCATTTATACCAATATAGTTGATCTTGATATATTTATTGCAACAAAAAATGTGATGTTGTATATGATATAATGCTATCAATAGCGTCATCTTTGATTTGCAAATATGTACCTCTTGATTAATATCTCACCTTGCTATTATTATTTTTGATCTTGGTAGTCAAACCATTGTAGCCTCCATAAATACATATGATCCCGTTACCATGTATCTACCATATCTTGCAAACAAGAACCAAAAGATATAAACTAAAAACATTTTTTTTAGGAGAAGCTGAAAAGATATGACTTGCCTAAACATTATAGGGAGAAGTAGTTGTATTTGCAGGTATTGCAAAAGGTTAGATACACATCACTACCATATGTTCTCCATGATGATTCTCTATTCGATGCCATTAATACCCATTATACATTATAATCTCCTATTCGATTATTTTCAATTGGTGTTTGAGGCTTCATTTATATTTCCCTTTCTTAAAGGTCACAACTTTTTGGCCAGTCATATCTTCTCTAAATTATTTTGCATGATTTAATATTATGATATGAAAATTGAATAAGGAAAGACTTGGGGGACATAGAGGAAATGGTTTTTAATATATATCAGAGGTGGATATGTCAAATGCATGATACTCTTGGTATCAATTTTGATCATGAAAATTGTAACAGAGCCTATCTGTAAACAAGTATAAATCATTTACACAAACAATGATAGGAATATACTCCACCTTCTTGTGATAGAAATTTGCAATATCTTTTACAAGAATTCAAACAACAATACTCGATATCAAAATATTGACATGCTTATCCTATGGCAACCTTAGTACAAATTATGGGAAAATAAGAGTCTTGAATCAACCAATAAGAAATCAGTAAGTATACAGTCAACACAGTCAATTATTACAATCAACAACCACAATAAATACATTCATCAAGGAGTGTACACAGATAAAAACATCAACAAAAGACTTACAGATCAGACTATCATCAACAATAAAATCTCATTTCCATCTAATAAGAATCAATAGGGATTAGAAGAAGCACAACATCACATCTGCAATAGATATCTCATTACAATTTCATAAGATAAAATTGGATACTCTTCCTTAGTCTGTTCTACTTGTAGATTGCCCAAGTAAAGAAGTGTGCTCTTTTCCTTATACACATAAGTACAAGTATTATAATTTAGAAACAACATCAAACTTGGATAATATAATCCTAAGATATAACAAGGAAGCATTCAGATCAATATAACTCAACAGATATCATCCATATATATTTGGGATAATTACATTGGTTTTAAAGAAAGAAGTCTTTTGTAATTGAAGATAGTGCCAAATCTTAAGAGATTACAAGTGGGGACATTGCACCACAAGTGCATAATTTACCACATGCTTCCTCATTGTGTAGATGATTATAGCTACAATTCTTCCTCTTAAGCAAATTCTTGTGAATAATTCCTAGACAAAGTCTCCATATACCGAGAAAAAAGAAAAGGGGAAAAGGCTGCAAGAACAATATTTGACGAGTTGTTCATCCAAAATGTAGAAGAGTTACTCAAGGTAAAAACAATTACAAGAATAAATCTTACAAGGAATTATCTTACAAGACTCAATACAGGTTAGTATATCATAATAGAACGTTATTGTGCCTCTCACTCCATTTTGACTGCACCATTTTGTAGCTAGATAATTGAGGGCCGAGGGGTCTAAAAGTGCAATGACAAGCAAGATTAATAAAGAAAAGGAAATTAGAGGAGCTTAGGATTCAAATTATAGAGGTATTTTTTAAACAAAATGTCTCTAGAACACCTCCCATTTCATCAAACTACTGTTAGTGAAAGATGTTACTAGAAATACAAAATCAAAGAGAACTAAAGTGTCTATTTCTCTAGGTTTCTAGCAAAAATTGGCAAAGCAGGTCTTGGATAAAGAAATTTTTTACTGGATTCTGTATTTTTTTGTATTGAAGACTTTGAATCGCATTGAATACTATTTTTTTCATGTATAAGGTTGCAGATAAATTTTTTTGTTAGGCATGGGTTTATTGAACTCATATTTTAAATAGATTTCAGTTGCATTATAACTCTTAAAGGTGTAGTTAGTATGACACTTAGGCAATGTGAAAAATAGTTTATGCCCACCTTCAACAAACCAAAATGGACTGTTTTCTATCAAGCCAGTTTATGCAGGTATTAATGATAAAATCTGATATATTAGGAATAATTCCTTGCATAGGCACCTACCCTCATTAGACAAGAAGTCATCAAAGAAGTTTCTAAAATGAATTGGTTTCTCATCGAAAAAGACAAGGACATTGTCTTCAATAGATGTGGAGCATGAATTGAAATATCTGAATGGTGACTCACAGCCATTAAAATTGGTAGAAGCATCCCTAGTCACTTGCATCCCACTGAAACTTGTATTTAGTAGGATAAAAGTAGTTGTGAATTCTCTGAAAGATGGAAACTATGGTTTATCATCCAGTGGCTCAAGATAATAGGATTAAGTGAAGATAAAGAACTTCTCAGTTGAATTATTGATCATGGTCTGTATTTCAACTCCAATTGAAGGAACTTGGTGAATATACATTTGTTCCTTTTGTACCTCTAGTATGCATGTGCTTTTAAAATATACCGCTAGAATAAAATTGGCAGCAAATTGCCTACATATGGATAGGCTTCAAAGGCCCTGAAGGTTCAGAGTTTTGTATTTAGCGCTACCATCATATTTCCAGGGGGAAGTTTGGAATTTTGGATACACACACAAACATATATGAATGATAATGGTGATAACACAATGGAGATTTCCTTGAAAGTGTTTCTGCATGGTTCAAGATGAAAAAAATCAAAAATTAAAATGACGAGGGAGGTATTCATTGTCTACTTTGTATACAGGTCTCTGCTTTTGTTCCTCTATTATCTATTGATAAATTTGATTTTGAGGTAGAATTAAGAATTTATATTCTTCTATTACCTTCAAAGTGATCTTATTAGAGCCATATGTTACTCTATTCAACTAATTCTAAGTTCCAACTTTATGAGTAGCATTTGAAATGACTAGTTGGGCACGAATGCCTAACTGTGTGCAAGATATGCATGTTAATTTACTAACATGTAATATTTTGATATGTAAAGGAGATTAACATAAAAAAATTTATGCTGAAGAAATTAATCTTTGTACACATGTAGATATGGTTCTTAAAGTAGTTAACACTATATTTGATGATGGAATATTCACATTGCTTTTGAGCCGATGATGAAAAAAATGTTTATTGATTTTGTTTTTGTAAATATGCAAATTTTGTGCTTCAAGTTTCTCACTATGCCTCGAGTTTCTCTTTGGAGGATGCCAATGTTTTGTACAACCACATAAAAACTCATGATATTTTCAATGAAAGATTGATTCACTCATGAAATTGAAGAAACTCCATGTTAAATAGCATACAAGATGAGTTATATGCAGCTATGGATATTAATATCATCAACCACAACCAAGAACACTCGTGTAATAGTATATATGTATCATACACATGCCGACATATTATTATCAGAAATGGTGTAAAAGTATTCATAATGGATATCATACACATACCTATGGATTATTATTATCCCCAAACACAAACAATGGTGTAAAATTATATTAATAAATCATACACACTAGATTGTTATCAACCACAAACATGAAAAATTGTCTAATGGTATATATTATTCTCACTTTGTGGATCCAGAATAAGTATCCAACATGCAATGAATAGGATACATTGTAGTTAAAATGGATAAAAATTCATAAAGATGTTGATTGAGCCAGGAATTGAAGATCAACAAGCAAAGCAGCTTGGGGATGACTCAATTAGTTGGAAATAAAAAATGACTACTTCAAAGGATAGCTGCACAAATTTTCTTTACATGAAGAATGGTTTAAGTAAGAAAATTGGAATAAATTTCAATATTTTTATAGTTTCCATTGGGTTACTGATTACCCAATCTTGGAAATGAATATAGAGATATCTCCCAGTTCAACCTTTTTAGATCAAAATGCCCAAGAAAAATCCAAGATAAGGAATGCAGTTGTAGATAAAATGAATGTAGTTGTTGATGTCTTTCTCGGAATCCCATTCCTTATTCTATTTCTATTAGAGTAAAAAGAGAGGTTATTTCAAGGAAGATGTTATCATGCATATCGATGAGTACACTACCCACTATCAAAATGAAGGAGAACATGTCTTCCCTCCATGTTTGCAGCATTTTTGTGAAGCCAGACATGTAAGGAGTAGGTAAAAATAAAATCTCAATACATTCACCTTATATTTGATAATTTTTGAGCTATGATTTGATAAATAATATTTTGGTTGTGTAGGCTACTGGCATTGAGGCAAGGGAAATATATAATGCAGGGCTGACTTTCTGGGCATCTATCATAAACATATTTAGGCATCGTAGATGGGGACAAGGTCAAGAAACACCTGGAGAAGATCCACTTGTTGCTAGCAGGTATGAAGTTGCCTATGTACGTGGATTGCAATGTGATATTATTTCTGATAAGATAAGGGGATCACCTAGAGTCTAAAAGACTTTGAGAGCTTCTGCCTACTTCAATAATTTCACAACATATGATTTAGATAGCTGGGAGGGCACTACTCATTATTGTTTCATCTCCCCTCTTAGTAGTAAATTTGTGCTCTTGAAAAATATGGGTCACAAAAAAACAAAAATTTATGATCATGTTGAATGTTAGTTATGACACTGAAAAGTCAGCCACATTCCAATGAAGATGGAAGAAATAACAGTCATAAAGATAGAATAGAGGTATGCTACAAAATAAGGGTAGCATATTCATTACGACAAGTTTTGCATAGTGAACTCACCTGTAGGAAATGGATGACAAACACGGCAAGGAGAAAATAAGATGACAATGTTTATGGTCTTCGTGAAGGGGAATGAACAGTGGTGGG
Organism: Thuja plicata; assembly: GCA_018584345.1. Lineage (NCBI taxonomy): Eukaryota > Viridiplantae > Streptophyta > Pinopsida > Cupressales > Cupressaceae > Thuja > Thuja plicata. The sequence continues at coordinate 1,232,456 of MU224613.1, forward strand.
GAAATGAATAATAGAAGTCATGAAGTAAAATACAAAAAGGGACTATCTTGAAATAATAAGGTTAATACAATAGTATTAGCCTTGAAAATAACATTGCTTGAACATTAGGTTGGGGGAAATCAAAGCATGTACCAACTACAGAATATGACTTGCGTATGTCTTACTCTAATACATAAAATCTCAAAATTTATCTGCTTCTTTGACATCTATTACTACTAAACCTCGATTAAACATTTCAAGAATCAAATGATTGGGTGAAATGAACTTGGATAGAACAATGGTCGGATTAATATATAGGTATTTATTCATCATTAAATGCTTTGAAATTAGTTTTAGTTCATCACATGAACTTGGATAGAACAATAGTTGTCTCTATTCATGGTGTTTTGGAGGAAGGACAAGTGGCATGGGGAATCAAAGGTATGGTTCTACGAAAGAAGCTAATAAACATGAGTGGTATTTAAAGACACTACTAGAGGATCCTCTTCTCATTGATATGATAAGGGATACAATGAAAGTTTACAAGAAAGGGTTAAGGTTGGAATGTAAGTAGTTTATTCAATGATAAAAAATATAGATGTTGAAGGATGTAGAGTTGGATCCATAAGTTATAGAGTTAATAAAAGAGTTCATATGAACATGAAAGTTTGATATGGCCACTATGTTATTAATAACTGAGAGGGGGGGGGGTGGGGTTGAATCAGTGGCCTTAAAAATATTCCAATAATCAACCCTTAAAACATAGTACCACAATATTAAGCCTCTAGTTATCTTCAGTCCTATAAGATGAATGCCTCCAAATACTTTTATCAAATTACTACTGATCATAATTCTTTTTAAAACCTTCTACTGTATGTTTACCAAAAAGCAGTCTGTTAATTTACCGATAGACAATAAATTATCTAGAGTATACTAATCAATCCAATTAAGTTATGTGTAATGAAAAACACAAAAGTAATGACCCATAGACACATGGATTTTTAACCTGGAAACCCTGTTAAGGAAAAAACCACTTGGGACTGTAACCCAAAATTTTCACTCTTCTAAAGTGAGCTCGGTGAAGAGCCAACCCTATTAAAGGTTACAAACACACTGTTAGGTGTGACCTTGTTAGAGGATTTAAAATTTGAGTCTGTCGCTTGATATCTAGCATCTTTATGCTACCATCTTTGATCAAACACTCACTTGGCCTATCAATTGGTATCTGGTATCTCATGCTATCTTCATGACCAAAATTTTTGATACTCCATTGGATGTATCTCAATATAGAAAGGATCTTTAGATCCCGCTCAGTTAAGAGACTTTCTGAATCAATGGTTAAACTAAAACAATATGATATGTTCACATATACAACTTATACTTGCAATTTTTTAGATCTTATTGTAATCTCATGAAATAATATGATCAGTATATCTCTATTATACCTTTCCTCCACTTTGATTCTGCTCAGTGATGGTATGCTCTGTTGCTCAATATCCATAGAAAAATTTAACTCTTTCTTTAGCTTGATTGATCAACACTGTATGAAGTTTCCCTTCATCAGTTTCTCTTTAGCATCCTCTTTTTCATTCTCTCCCCACAATTCGTAATGAATTGAGTTGTCTCTTTATATACATGATATAACCATTTTTAGGTTCTTGATTTTCTTGATCTTTGCGTTATTCACAATCTTTGCCAATTAGATTTAAAGAAAAACTCCTATTTTATCTCACTGAGATCTTCTTGCCAACTAGACAAATCAGCTTTAAATCATTCACTTATATCTGGCTTATCTTGTCAATGAAAAAAATGATAGCAAATAGTTAATTCTATATTTAGCTCTTCTAGCAAGATATTTTGTCATTTGTGAACTCCAGTTAATTTTGGTTTTGACTCTCTAATAGCGTCGGTCAACACTACAATTCTCCTCGGGCTTCTCTATCAGTTTACACTGTGTTTCTAGCAGTCAGGTTTTCTTGTGATTCTTCTCATCAGTAATGCTCATTGGTGTTCTTTCTTGGGCATCACTGTGACTTGACTGTTAGAGTAATCAGTTTACTCTTTTTCGGCTTATGCTTTCACTTAGGTGCATATAATTAATACTTTATATTAATTATATTGCGCATCCTAGCTCTTAGGTTTTAGGGTTTGTTCACCTTTATA
>MU224613.1:1235881-1248323 GCA_018584345.1 Thuja plicata
CCACTGGGTTTTCTTCTTTGTCTCCGGTTTGCAGAGATTTCCTTGTACTGGGTACCTGATCAGGCCTTGTTGCCGGGACCCATTTCTTGCTTTCTTAGTCTTGCTAGGTTTGCTTTCTCCCTGCGTTTAGCTTAAGGGGGGGTGTTAGAGTAATCAGTTTACTCTTTTTCGGCTTATTCTTTCACTTAGGTGCATATAATTAATACTTTATATTAATTATATTGCGCATCCTAGCTCTTAGGTTTTAGGGTTTGTTCACCTTTATAAGGTTGAACTTTGTAATTACTCTTCATTAATTCAGATTAAATTTCGCTCTCTCATTTTTGAGCAACTTCTGAGTTCTTCAGCCTTTTCATTTTTTGCTTCTTCTTTGTATCAGGTTCTTGCATGCAGGTGTATTCGGGGTCTGTGGATTTGCATGTTTGCAATTCCTACATTGACTATCGATGATCTCTATCCGTTGGATTTCACTGACCGTCGGTGTTTGAAGTCACTTTGTGAATACTTGTCTTTTATGCATTACAGAAAGCATAATCTTTATATCTCTGATTCTCTGAAGTCTTTGACACTTTTATTATAATTGATTAGATTATATCAAGTTTACATCAATGAAAATACAATCCATTAACTGATTTAATGTCTTGCATTATCCTTCTGCATTTTGGTGATCAACTTAACATCTTCAAACATTCAATTAGTTACATGTCATCAATCTCTTCCTTTGGAATTGATGGAAACATACTACATTATCATACTATACTATCACTAATACAATATGAAATATAAAGTTTCATCAAGCTTTCCTAATGTAACTATTACAAATGTCTAGATCTCGGTAAGCTCAAAAATAGCTTAGATTTGTTTCATGCAGAGTGGTTGTCTTCAATCTTCAATCCCTTCAATGGATAGATGTATCATCTGATATCTCTATTCTGATATGGGATCTGCCTTGGCTGTTCCTCTTCTTGATAATCTATTTTTCCTTTGATATCATTCTTTCTCTTTGTCTGAACTCTCTCCATTTGTTACTTCTCTCCCTTAGATGGATATTTCATATGTAATCAATTTCTCTCCCTTAGAATATTGATTAACTTCTTCCTTCTAACTCTTAGGAACTTCTCTTCATGGATAATGATATAATCTCTCCCTTTTGTATGATAATGAGATATCTCTCTCCCTTTGAAAACAATGCCACACAAAAATACTTCTCCTTGATTTATCATCTATATCATGTTCCATCTCTTTGCATAATATATTCCTTGAATTTCCCTATCCATCAACAATACAATGTCTCTGGTTTTTGGTGTAGATTTGTACCTTGCAATGTACAGATGTATCTGTTGTTGTCCATCTCAGTGTTTGCATCAACATGACTGATTTTCAGATTTGGTATAGGCTGATGCAACCTTCTAGTTAGATTACTAATCGATAGACAAGGGTTGAACCCCTAATCTCTATCTTAGGTACTCAAATGTATCCTTCGTTAATGGTTTGGTGAATATGTCAGCTAACTGTTCCTTTGATTGAACATATTCTAGTGTAACTTATTTTTGTTGCACCTATTCTCTTAGATAGTGATACTTGATAGCAATATGATTAGTCTTAGCATGCATGAATGGATTCTTAGAAATGTTTATTGCACTAATATTATTATAGTAGATAATTACTGGTTCAATAATCTTCATATTCATACCTTCCAGCAATTGTTTGATCCATGCAATATTAGAGAAATTTGCAGCAACAACCACATACTCTACTTCTGCAGTGTACTGAGAGATGCATCCTTTCTTCTTTCTTATCCATGTGACAAGTCTTTCACCCATGAAGAATTCTCCTCTAGTTGTTCTCTTTTGGTCCTCAATGTTTCCAGCCGAATCAACATTTGTATAGAATTGTAGCTCAAATTATCCTTCTCTTTTGTGCCATAAGCCATACTCCTCAGTGTTCTTCAGATATCTTAGAATTCTTTTGATAGCAGTCATATGTGATTCTTTGGGATTAGCAGAGAATCTTGCAACTGTCCCCACTGCATGTGCTATATCTGGTCTAGTGTGAAAAACATACATCAGTTTGGCAATGATTGATCTATATAAGGTTTGATTTACCTCATTTGTCTTATAATCCTTTGTCAGCTTGCATCCAGTAGCCATAGGTGTTCCAACTGGTTTGGAATCTTCCATCTTCAATATCTTTAGCCCTTCCTTGATGTATTTAGAATGAGTGATGTATATGCCTACATCTATTTGAAGAATCTGTAGACCAAGAAAGAATTTGATCTCTCCAAACATAGAAATTTCAAATTCCTTGCTCATTTCATTAGCAAAGGATTTGCATAACAATTCATTTCCCCCAGAAATGATATAATAAAAAAAAAGTTCAGCAATCAGAATATTACCTTTGGTATCTTCTTTTAAGTACAGATTGCTATTTTCACTTGTTCTAACAAATTTGATGCTAATGAGATATGAGTGAATTCTTTCATACCAAGCTCTAGGTGCTTGTTTCAATTCATACAAGGCTTTATGTAGTCTACATACAATTTTTCTCTTGTTTGGATAAACAAACCCTTTTGGTTGTTTAATGTATACCTCTTCTTCTAGTATTCCATTTAGGAATGTAGATTTGATATCTATCAGGTATAATTTGAATCCTTTAAATGCAACATAAGCAAGTAAGATTCTAACTCCTTCTAGTCTAGCAACGGGTGAAAAGGTTTCACCATAATCAATACCTTCTTCTTGTGCATATCCCTTGCATACTAATCTTGATTTGTTTCTAGTGACTTCCCCATTCTCATTCAGCTTGTTTCTGAATATCCATTTTGTACCGATGACATTCTTGTCATCTGGTCTTGGTACTAGTGTCCATGTATTGTTCTTCTCAATCTGTTCTATTTCCTCATCCATAGCACTGACCCATTCTTCATTCTCAAGTGCATTGTAAATAGATTTAGGCTCAAAATCACAAAGTAAACATATGGTGTTAAGTGACTTACTTCTTGTTCTTGTTCTAGCCTTCTTATCTCCTATGATTTGATTTTGTGGATGATGTCTTCTGACATACTTGGAAAGTTTCAGTTTAGCTCCATGTTCATCATTTTGATTATCTTCTTCACCTTCATTTTCATCTCTATTGTTCGGAACATCATCTTGAGTATTATCCTGATCGTTGGTAATTGTAGCCTGATGCTCAGGTGCAATGTTCTGATGCTCGAGAGTGACACACTGTTGCTCGGGCGAAGTGTCAGGTTCTGTATAAACAAACCTCTTGTAGTCCTCTGGTTCCTTTTTTCTTTCCTTATCATTCTTTTTTTCAAATTCATCTATTTTCACATTTTTACTTTCAATGATTTTGTTAGATGACTTGTTAAGACATTTATAAGCCTTTCTTTTGGTTGAGTATCTTATAAAGATACCTTCTTCACTTTTGCAGTCAAGTTTTCCATTTCTATCATCCTTTAATATATAACATTGACTACCAAAGATTTTGAAGTAACTTAAATTGGGTGTAAGACCATACCAAAGCTCATAGGGTGTCTTCTTTGTGTCCTTCTTCAATTGTACTCTAGTTAATGTGTAGATAGTAGTACTGACAGCTTCCCTCCAGAAATTTTGAGTGATGCTTTTGTCAATCATCAATGTCCTTGCACAGTCAACAATTGAGCTATTTCTCCTCTCAGCAATACCATTTTTTTGTGGTGTCCTTGGTGCAGAAACCTATTTCTTAATTCCATGCTCATTGCAATAGTCAATGAATTCATTTGAAGTAAATTCCCCTCCTCTATTCGACCTTAAGTATTTCAATTTCTTTTCACTTTGTTTTTCTACCATTGCTTTATACCATTTAAACATCTTAAATGCTTCTAATTTATCTTTTAAAAACATGACTTTCATCATTCTAGAGAAATCATCAACAAAAAGAATAAAATACGTATCTCCATAGTAGCTCTTTGTCCTCATCAGTCCACATAGATGTGTATGGACTAATTCTAGAATTGCAGTAGATGTATGGGTTTTACTCTTGAAACTAGACTTAGTCATCTTACCTTTTTGACAATTCTTGCACATGATATGCTTGGGTTTAGTCATTGTCGGTAAGCCTCTGACATTCCTTTTATTGCTTATCTTTATCATGTTGTCAATGTTCACATGACACAATATTTTGTGCCACAACCATTGATAGAAGTAAACTCCAATGGTGTGCTTGCAGAATACCACAAGACAAGACTTCTCTTGTCCTAGTCTAATTAGGATCCTAATATTCTCTATAGGACCACTCTAGCCTCTAGTCACTCAGCCTAAGAATCTCCCTAATTCTTCTCTAAGAATTCAACTATTGTGCTTCACCTTGAAGGACTTCCACCATCAATTTTGTCTCACCACGCTCCACATTGGTTCCAAGGTTTTCGATACCAAATCCTTGAAATCATCACCACACATGTTACAAGGGTCTTTTATATGCTTTTAATGTTCAATCCACATGCACTCAATCCAGATTTCATTGGTTTTTCATGCCAAGACAATCAAGTTTCAAATTCACACCCAAATTCCCTATTAGGCCTAAAACATCTATTAACCCTATTCAGTGAGCTTTTCAAGATTTTCTCTGAAAAAATTGCACACAACCCCCAAAACTAATTAAGGATCTAGATACCCTTTTGGTAGACCTAAATTATTTTTAATGTCTAAGTTTACCAAGTTATCCGTACATCACTGTCCTAGAAAGTAAGGCTTTTAGGTCTATTTTGGCTCTCTACAAGCGACTTACTGATTTCTCTCCAAAAATCTATCCAAATGGATTGGAAAAGATATGAAATCGACATAGGGGACCTATGGGACTCTAAAAAGACTAAATCCACTCTTGGTTCAGTTCTCCATCTCATACCCTTGTCTCTTTAAATGGTTTTATCCTCACCATACCTCTAACCGGACTGTCCTAGCTTGCCTAGGGCATGGTCTTAAAAATAGATAAACACCTTCCCTGACTTCCTACCTATATATATAGATGTAAAGAGGCTCCCCTACAAGATTCATGCAACCTTTGAATATATCTACGGTTGAACCTCAAGTGGGAGCCATGAAAGCAAAAATAGTCTAAAAGACACCAGCAAGCTACCTAATTCACAATTATTTTCCTACAGCTTGAAGACTAACTCAAAAGAACTAACACACTAAGAAGAAAAGTCTTATATCACTCCAAAATACATGAATCAACAACTCTATCTCAATTCTCAATCCATTAAATCACCATTAACAAGAAAAATAGTAGACTTTGCACTATATTCAGGGAATTCTCTTTTCTTGTTCAGAAAAAGTTCATTACAAAAACTCTCTCCTCGGGATTCAATCCTTAGAGTGTCTTAGATTACATTCTCCATCATTCTAGGGAATTTGAAATCAATTCCCACTCCTACATTTTTGGGGATCCTGTGTTGTTGAGTTGTATGCAACATTTGCAATTTCTTGCAAATGTTATCATAACAACTTTTGGCATCTTTTTGCATTTACTATGCCAACTATAATATAGGGCCTCTATGCTATGTAATTCGATGAAATAACCCTATTTAATGAACTCAAGGAATATTTTACATCCTTCATTGGTCTAGAACATATTTTTAACCCAAATCCCAATTTTAGACCAACTAGGCCTAAACTAACAAAAACAACTAACAATGACTAATTGGTGACCTTAGTACTAACACTAAATCACCTAGTCCACATGAACTACTAAGGCCTCAAACAAAACACACATCTTTGACTTGGCTAAGGTCAGATACAAGCCAAAAAATTTCTAAGGCTTGAGGATTGCCTAGGTGCTCCTACACCATCCTCCCCTAAACAAAAGACTTCAATCCATCCTTGGATTGAGTAAGTTGGTGTCAACCCCCAACTTCTTCTACTCACTTTCCTTGATCCATAATACATCTACATCTGATTTTCCCTGCCATTTGATTAAGTGTTTGTTATACTCCTTCTTCTTGGTCTTCTTGTAGACTCTATATACCAGAATGTTCTCTACTTTTTTGATTGGTGTAGATGGCAAGTGTAGTTCTTCAACCTCCTATTTGAATTCATTGAGACTCTGATCAGCATCATGGATTGGGCCTTTGTACAGTACCAAGTCCTCCACATTGAAGACTATTGATAAACACAAATCCTCCAAAAGTTCCACCTTGTAACCATTGGCTCCATACTTGTCTAGGATAACACATGGACCAATTCTCCTCATATAAATTTTGTGAGGTGTTCCTTTTTGAAGTATTGCTTTATTGAGATGAACCATCACTAGATCTCCAATCTTGAATTGGACATCCCTTCTTCTCTCATCCACTTTGGTCTTGATCTTCTTTGTATTCTCAGTGAGAGTCTTCCTGGCTATGTCATGGAATTATTGCATAGCATATGCAAAGTCCTCAACATATCCACTTCCTTTAGCTCCATCTTTAAGGTCTCTAAGTTCATGAATGCCTCTAGGATGGATGCCATATACAATCTCAAAAGGGATTTTCCCTGTGTTTCTATTAACAATATCATTATAAGCATATTCTGCTTGTGCAATAAGTTGGTCCCATGTTTGACCATACTCCTTTGTCAAACATCTTAGGAGATTACCAAGGCTCCTATTTACTACCTCTATCTGACCATCTGACTTAGGATGGTAGGCAGATCTAAATGATAAGTTGGTGCCCAACTTCTGCCAAAGAGTAAAAGTGGCTCATAAACTTGGTGTCTGTGTCAAAAACTATACTCAGTGGTAAACCATGAATCCTAACAACTTCCTTGAAGAATAAAGAAGCTATTTGTCTAGCATAATTTGTTGTCTTGCATGGCACAAAGTGAGCCATCTTACTAAATCTGTCTACAATCACATAGACACTATCCATTCCTTGTCTATTCTTGGGTAGACCTACCACAAAATCCATACTTAGGCATTCCCATGGCCTGGTTGGAATGGGTAAGGGATGATATAGGCTTGCATTTGTAGATGTTCCTTTGGCCTTCTGACAGATAACACATCCCTCAACATATCTATTCACATCCAAGTTCATCTTGGGCCAAAAATAGAATCTTTGGACAAACTCCTGAGTTTTATTAATCCCAAAATGGACACTAAGTGCACCATTGTGTTTCTATTTTACGAGATTCATTCTTATTAACCCTCTAGGGACACACAATTGACCCCCTTTAAAAAATAGACCAGACTACAAAGTTTATTCAGAGTATTGACTATGAAAGTGGTTTTTATACTCTTGACATACCTTGTAGATGTCTGCAAAGTCCTCATCTTCTTCATACATGTCCTTAAATTTTTCAATTCCCATACTCTATAGTGTAATCTCCTAAATGGTCAATTCTCTTCTGCTCAATGCATCTGCAACTTTATTCTGCAACCCTTTCTTGTGTTTGATGTTGAATGTATATGCTTGTAGGTATTCAACCCACTTTATGTGGTTATGACTCAATTTGTCTTGTGAGTTCAAGAAACTCAATGCTTGGTTGTGAGAATAGACAATAAAATCCTATGGAAATAGGTAATGCCTCCATTTTATCAATGAATGGACTAGAGCATACATTTCTAGGTCATAAGAAGAAAACTTCTTCTTAGCTTCACTCAACTTCTCTGAATGGAAAGCCACTGGTCTTCCCTCCTGGCTTAAGACTGCTCCAATTGCCACATTGCTGGCATCACACTCCACTATGAATAATTTTTCAAAGCTTGGAACCACCAAAATTGGTTGGGCTGCTATCTTCTTTTTTAGTAGTTCAAAGCCATTATTAGCTTGCTCATTCCAAAAAAATTTGGTCTTCATGCCTCCCTTAATTTTATCTAACATAGGAGCACATATTGCACTAAACTATTTAACAAAATTTCTATAGTATTGTGCAAGACCATGAAAGCTCCTTACCTCAGTGCTTGTCCTTGGAGTAGGGTAGTTGATGATGGCCTCAACTTTTCTTGTATCCATTTTTAAATTTCCCTGTGATAGTACAAAACCAAGATACACCAGCTCTGTCTTGATGAACTCACACTTTTCTAAGTTTATCATCAACTTCTCCTCCTGCAGCTTCTTAAAAACCAATTCCAAGTGCTTGAGGTGCTCTTCCCTTGTCTTATTATAGATGAGTATGTCATCTAAGTAGACCTTTATAAACTTCCCATTGTACTCTTTAAGTAATTCATTCATCAACCTCATGAATGTTGATGGGGCATTTGACAACCCAAATGGCATTACAAGCCATTCATATAGTCCTTCTATGGTTTTGAAGGTTTTTTTCCACTCATCCCCTTCATTCACCCTTATTTGGTGCTATCCACTTTTTAAGTCTATCTTTGTAAATTATCTATCCCCTCCTAGACAGTCCATTAGGTCTTCTATACTATGGATAGGGAACCTATACCTACTATTATCCTATTGATTTCTATGGAGTCTGTACATAACCTCCAAGTTCCCCCTTTCTTAGGTGATAAGACTATGGGTATGTAACAAGGGCTAATGCTCTTTCTTATAAGACCTTGTTCTAATAATTCTTGAACTTGCCTAGCTATTTCTTCATTCTGTTGGGGAGTCATTTTATAGGATGACTTATTGGGTAGGGTAGCTCTAGGGATTAGGTCTATTTTGTGGCTTACTGACCTCTTAGGTGGTAAGGTGGCTGGCTTTCCATCACTCACTATCCCTTGATACTTTACTAGCATCTCTTGAACTTCTTTGGGTAGCTCTGTCTTCTTCTCTAATTTGTCTCTAACTTCCTTTGGATTCAACACCAGTGCAAAGCCAACTCCTTCTTCTTCATATAGGGTATCTAAGAAATCCTTTCCACCCACCATGAGAACATTGGGACCAGTAGACTTCACTTCTGCATCCTCCAATAGTGACTGAATTTTGTATGTCACATTGTCTTTCTTGAAAGTGTAGGAGTTTTTCACTCCATTATGCATAGCCATCCGGTCAAATTGCCATGGTCTACCTAGGAGAAAGTGACATGCATCCATAGGTAAGACATCACATAAAAATTTATCTTTATATCTCCCAATGGAGAATTCCACCCAAGCTTGTTCATTAACTAGGACATGTCCTTTGTTAAGCCATGTGACCTTATAAGGGTTGGTGTGGGTTATCCTTGTCATGTTTAGCTTACTGAATGCCTCCTCTGAAACTATGTTGTTAGTTTATTCTAAGTCTATAATGACTCTACACACCTTGCCCATCATTTTACACTTCACTCTAAAGAGTGCTCTCCTCTGATTTCTTTCTTCCTTCACTGGTTCTTTTATGAGATTTCTCCTCATCATAAGGTTTTCTCCCTCCTCTGATTCCAATGGTACTTCAGGGTTCTTGTTCCCACTTGCCTCTTCATGAATATAGTTCACTCTTTTGTCTCCTCCTTGAGAGGAACTTCCTTTCTCTGGACACCTATAAGCTAGATTTCCTAACTGGTTACAGTGATAACACTTCATGTTGGAAAAATAGTTGCCTCTTCCTTGGCCACTGCCTCTTCCTCTATTGTTTGATTTCCTTCCTCTACTTGAGCTCCCCCTATTGAAGTTTACTTCATGCTGTTCAATGTGCTTAGTCTCTGATTTTCCTTTAGATTCAGAGCTTCTTCCTCCATAACCACTTCTTTGTCCTCTGGTATCTCTTCCTCTACCTCTTCCTCTTGAAGTATTGGAGTCTTGTATCTTCTTCAACTTATCCTCCACCTTGAGAGAAATTTGGTGGCACTTCAAAACTATATCTGGAGTCAAAAGACTCATTTCATCTTGAATAATCCATTTGAGGCCATTAAGATACCTTGCTACTTTCACTTTCTCATCTTTTTCTACTCTTGACCTCATACAAAGTCCTTGAAACTCTTCAGTGTATGAGTTGACATCTAGGTCTTTCTACCTTAGACCTTGCCTTCTCTTATGGATTTGGATTTCATAATCCTCAGGGATGTAAGCATCTCGTATCCTTGCTTCCATATCTTTCCATGAAGCAATGGGTCTTTTCCCTTCCTTTTCTCTTTCATCTTGGATGAACTTCCACCAAGTGAGAGTAGATCCTCTCAATCTTGTTTTGGAAACCTTCACTTTTTGATCCTCTATGATTCCATCACACTCAAAATGGTTCTCCAGTCCTTCTATCCAATCAAGGACTACCTCTAGTTCCATTTTGCAACTGAAAATGGGAACTCCTTCCAATGCTTTACCACTCATATCCTTTAGGGATTTCAAAAATGGTTCCTCTTGAAGGAAAAGATCGCCTTCAGGGACTTCATCTTCAAGGGAAACCTCTTTACCTTTCCCTTCCATTCTACCATTCACTTCATCTGCCTTTACATAAACTTCATCCACCTTTTGCTCCAATTGAGTAAGTCTATCTCAGAGTAGTTTTTTCTCCTCTTCTTTTTCATCCACCTTCTTTTCTAATTCAACATTAGTCACCATTGTTGACTCTCCAATGGATTCCTCTAGTTGTAACATTAACCACAAGCCTAATCAAAGAGGCTCTGATACCAATATGATAAAAGTAAACTCCAATGGTGTGCTTGCACAATACCACAAGACATGAATTATCTTGTCCTAGTCCAATTAGGATCCTAATATTCTTTATAGGATGACTCTAGCCTCTAGGAACTAAGCCTAATACTCTCCCTAACTCTTCTCTAAGAGTTCAACTATTGTGCTTCACTTTGAAGGACTTCCACCATCAATTTTGTCTCACAATGCTCCACATTGGTTCCAAGGATTTTAATGCCAAATACTTGAAATAATCACCACACATGTTACAAGGGTATTTTATATGATCTAAATGTTCAATCCACATCCACTCAATCCTAATTTCATAGGTTTTTCATCCCAAGACAATCGAGTTTCAAATTCACACCAAAATTCCCTATTAGGCCTAAAATACCTATTAGCCCTATTCAGTGAGATTTTCAAGATTTTATATGAAAAATTGCACACAACCCCCATAAATAATTAGGGATCTAGATACCCTTTTGGGAGACCTAAAGGATTTTTAAGGTCTAAGTTTCCCAAGTTATCCGTACATCACTTTCCTAGAAAGTAGGGATTTTAGGCCTATTTTGGCTCTCTACAAGAAAGTTACTAATTTCTCTCCAAAAATCTATCCAAATGGATTGGCCAAGCTATGAAATTGACACTACAGACCTATGGGACTCTAAAAACATTGAATCCACTCTTGGTTCAGTTCTCCATCTCATACCCTTGTCTCTGTAAATGGTTTTATCCTCACCATACCTCTAACCGGACTGTCCTAGCTTTCCTAGGGCATGGTCTTAAAAAAAGCTAAACACCTTCCCCAACTTCCTACCTATATATACAGAATGTATAGAGGCTCCCCTACAAGATTCATCCAACCTTTGAAGATTTCTACTGTTGAATCTCAAGTGGGAGCCATGAAAGAAAAAATAGTCTAAAAGACACCAACAGGCTACCTAATTCACAATTATTTTCCTACAGTTGAAGACTAACTCAAAAGAAATAACACACTAAGAATAAAAGTCTTATATCAATCCACACTACATGAATCCACAACTAGATCTCAAGTTTCAATCGATTAAATCACCATTAACAAGAAAAATAGTAGACTGTGCACTGTATTCAGGGAACTCTCTTTTCTTGTTCAAAAAAACTTCATTACAAAAACTCTCTCCTTAGGATTTGAGCCTTAGAGTGTCTTAGATTCCATTCTCCACCATTATAGGCCATTTGAAATCAATTTACACTCCTACATTTGTGGGGATCCTATGTTGTCGATTTGCATACAATATTTGCAATTTCTTGCAAATGTTGTCATGACAACTTTTGGCATCTTTTAGCATTTACTATGCCAACTATAATATAGGTTCTCTATGCTATTTAGTTTGATGAAATAACCCTATTTAATGACCTCAAGGCCTATTTTACATCCTTCATGGGTCTGTAACACATTTTGAATCCAAATCCCAACTTTAGACCAACTAGGCCTAAACTAACAAAAATAACTAACAATGACTAATTGGTGACCTTAGTACTAACACTAAATCACCTAGTCCACATGACCTACTAAGGCCTCAAAGAAAACACACATCTCTGACTTGGATAAGGTCAGATACAATCCAAAAACTTCTAAGGCTTGAGGATTTCCTAGGTGCTCTTGCACCAACCATATGTCTTTGTTTCTAGCCATCAAACAAGTGGTGTTAGTGTCATCTGTATGCAATGAAACCTAACCTGTTGGGAGCACGCTCAGACATGCAAATGTTAGAGATAAACATTAAATAAAAATATTTATGCATATCTAAAGCATACTACTAAAAATAAGAGGACTTCCATTACAACCTTCGATGAGCTGAACAAGGGCACCCAAGACCTTGTTGATTTGCTCTTAGAGAGGTTTGTGGGTGTGCTCTCCCAACACAATATGTAAATCCCACTATTGATTGATAAATGA
>MU224613.1:1265251-1290604 GCA_018584345.1 Thuja plicata
AATTTATTTAAAAGGGGATTTATGGAGGGTAATGTATTAAATAAGATTTAATACATTAAAAGGGATAGTATTTAAATTAAATTCAAATACTTAGGAGCATGAATCGTATTTAATTAAATAAATTTAATTAAATAGATAGAAGAATATAACAAATATAATTAATTAAAATTAATTATAATGTTATGGGGATATTAATTAAATTAATATAAGGACGATTTTGGACGTCTACATCATCAAGATAGAAAAGGTTACCTTTTGTCTGCTACCCGGTACCAATCAACCTTCTTGATTCATTGAAGATATTTTCCTTCTTATTTTCAAATGCTACTCTGTGACCTCAATTGTTCAACTGAGAAACACTTAAAAAATTGTAATTCAGTCCTTTAACCCAGTAAGCATTTTCACATTTTATCAGGTTATTCAACATTATGGTTCCTTTACCTTGAACTGGACAAGGTGTATCATTACCCATTCTTACTGAACCACCATTATAGTATTCAAAAGTCTCAAACTTTTTTTTATCACTGGTCATATGGTGAGTGCAGCCACTATCTATGATCTAGAAATCATTTTTACTAACTTTATATATGAGTACAGTTTCTACATACCTTTCTTCATTTTCATCTGAATCATCCTTCATGGCTACAAATACCATTTTGATGTCTTCATCTGATTCAGTGTCATTTTCATTAGCTATATTCTTAGCTAGGTGACAAGCTTTCTTCCCTTTGTCATTGTAGTCTCGGGTATCTCTCTTGTTAGATTGTCGATTGCTTCGATAATCCCTATTATCACTTCTATCAAACTTCTTCTCATATGATCTGTCATTTCCTTTATCATCTTTTCTTCTATTTGGACATCTTGCAAAAAAGTGTCCAACCTCTTTCAATTGAAACATACAAGTGGTAACTTACCTTTGTATTTATCTTTGCCTCTCTGTAATCTTCTTTCTATTAGTGCTTCAATCTCATCAAGTCCTTGATCTTCATTATCACTATCACTATCATTTCTAACAACATCTCTATGACTTGAGTTACTTATCTTTAGAGAAGTTTTGAATGTAGATTCCACAGATGGTAAGCCACTATTATCAAAATTGTTCATCTCAAATGATATTAGTCTACCAATCAGACTATCTAGAGTAACTGTATTATTTGCAACTGCTCTCATTTCTTGAATAGAAAAAACTCTAATAGCATAAAAAGGCAATAAATTTCTTAATATTTTACTTACGACTATCTCCTCTTCAAGTGTACCTCCAACTCCTTGGATAGAATTGACTACCTCTTTTATTCTGCAACTATATTGAGTGATATTTTCTCCTTCTTTCATCCTTAGGTCATCAAACCTCCCTCTTAGGCTTTCTACCTTTTCTCTTAGTACATTAGTATCTCCTCCATGTACAATCTTCAACTTATCCCACATTTACTTTGTAGAGGTGCAGGTTTTGACATCTTCATACTCAGCATCGGAGAGTGATGATGCAAGTTCTAACATCATGCAGTTATGCTCATGCTTAACTCTTAGTTTCTCAAGAGTATGAGGTCTTGTAGGCAGCACATATTCAGTATCTAAGTATTGAACAATATCATTTCCAATACCTGATAGGTGTAGCCTTATTCTTCTTTGTCATGATGCAAAGTTGTCTTTATTCAACTTGGGCACATCTTGTCTGTTCATCTTGTGATCTTTTTTTTGAGCTGTTAAACTCCCTTTCTAAGAACACAAGCTCTGATACCAATTGTTAGTAATAACTGAGAGGGGGGGTGTATAAGTGGCCTAAAAAATATTCCAATAATCAACCCTTAAAACTTAGTACCACAATATTAAGCCTTTAGTTATCTTCAGTCCTATAAGATGAATGCTTCCAAATACTTTTATCAAATTACTACTGATCGGAATGCTTTGTAAAACCTTCCACTGTATGTTTACCAAAAATCAGTCTGTTAATTTACTGACAGACAGTAAATTATCTAGAGTATACCAATCAATCCAATTAAGTTATGTGTAATGAAAAACACTTAATTAATGACTCATAGACACATTGAAACATAGATTTTTAACGTGGAAATCCTATTAATGGAAAAACCACTTGGGACCGATAACCCAAAATTTTCACTCTTCTGAAGTAAGCTTGGTGAAGAACCAACCCTGTTAAAGGTTACAAACACAATGTTAGGTGTGACCTTGTTAGAGCATTTAAAAGTTTAGTCTGTCACTTGATATCTAGCATCTCTATGCTACCATCTTTGATCAAACACTCACTTGGCCTGTCAATTGGTATCTGGCATCTCATGCTATCTTCAGGATCAAAATTTTTGATACTTTATTGGATGTATCTCAATATAGAAATGATCTTTAAATCTTGCTTGATTAAGAGACTTTCTAAATCAATGGTTAAAATGAAGAAATATGATCTGTTCACATATACAACTTATTCTTGCAAATTTTCAGATCTTATTGTAATCTCATAAAATAATCTAATCAATATATCTCTGTTATACCTTTTCTCCACTTTGATTATTCTCGGTGATACTGTGCTCTGTTTCTTAGTGTCCACAGAAAAATTTAGCTCTTTCTTTAGCTTGATTGATCAGCACTATATGAAGTTGCTCTTCATTAGTTTCTCTTTAGCATCCTCTTTTTCATTTTGTCCCCAAAATTCACAATGAATTGAGTTGTCTCTTTATAGACATGATATCACCATTGTTAGGTTCTTGATTTTCTTGATCTTTGTGTGATCCACAATCTTCACTAATTAGATTTAAAGCAAAACTCCTATTTTATCTCACTGAGACCTTCTTGCCAACTGGAGAAATCAGCTTTAAATCATTCACTTATCTCTGGCTTATCTTGTCGATGAAAACAATGATAACAACCAGTTAAGTCTATATTTAGCTCTGCTAGCTAGTTATTTTTTCATTTTTGAACTCTAGTTAATTTTGGTTTTGACTCTCTGATAGCATCGGTCAACACTCCAATTCTCCTCGGGCTTCTCTGTCGGTTTACACTATGTTTCTGGCCGTCGGGTTTTCTTGTGATTCTTCTCGTCGGTAATGCTCGTCAGTGTTCTTGCTTGGGCATCACTGTGAATTGACTTTCAGTGATCTCTATCCATCGGGTTCCACTGACCGTCGGTGTTTTAAGTCACTTTGTGAATACTTGTATTTTATGCATTACAAAAAGCATAATCTTTATCTCTCTGATTCTCTGAAGTCTTTGACACTTTGATTATAACTAATTAGATTATATCAAGTTGACATCAATGAAAATACAATATATTAACTTATTTAATGTTTTGCATTATCCTTCTGCATTTTGGTGTTCAACTTAACATCTTCAAACATTCAATCAATTACATTTCATAACACTATTCTAACTAGTTTATTTGATGGCAGGCCTCAAATATACATAAAAATATAATTTGATGTTTTAGAACTAATAATTTGATGTTTTAGAACTATGAAAAAGTGGTCAGGTCGACAACAATAAGAATGATGATGAAGTTCATACAGTTGATTGTATCACATACTAATTTCTGTTGCAACTCTTCATCGATTTCATCATCACAAAGCAATAAGTCATATGACTATCATGAATCAAAGGCAGAAAAGACTGCAAGTGTGATAAACCTACCATGAACGAGACATCATTCAAACATTTAGTTGACAATTATCTAGAGAATACCAACAAGGGAAGTCTTAAGGAATGATAGAATTGATGTGTAATGAGATGAATGACATTAGTATGTATGTGTTTTTAAACATAGTGGACAAGTAAAGAGTAAAGAGACAGTCGTGTGACTGTTGAAATTGTCAAGTGATGTATACTAGTGGTAGTAGTAGATAAAAAATATGAAATTAGTTTAAGGATAGTTTCAAAAGGAAGAGAATTACAATAAACATGAAGATAGTGCCAAAAGATGGTCAAAGACTAATAGTTTCAGCATCTACCTAGAATGAAAGCACTGTTACAAACATATTAAGAGCACAATTAGTAAATGAGATTTTGCCTAAAACATGACCATTTTCTTCTTAAATTCTCTTTATCTACTCTTAATAAAGGTTCCATTTGATTTTATTTCATTGTTTTCTACTGGCCATCATCAGGTGACTAAAGCCTAGACTTTTCATGAAATTTCCATGAAATTTCCCTGTGGAAGAGAGGGTCAAAACCCCTAGAAAAGGAGCATCTCTAGAAACTAACACAACTAGATCTGGTGCAAACTACAAATATATGAATCCCTTAACCTATTGGAAAGTGACAATGTAAGCAATTGTTATTTTGTCATTGCTGTCAAACCTTAACTAGTGAGACTATTGTTATCTGTTTGAGTACCATATCTATTGTTGATGAAGAAGATTTAACAAGAAGACCAAGTGAATGGTTGAGTTAAGAAAAATAAAAGGGTACTTGATCAGTTGGCACTCTGGAAAAGAAATTAGTTGTTTATCTTTCTAAGACAGTTTTTTTGGTTGTTCTGTGCCGAGCAAATTTTGGCTTGTGCCAAGCAAAGTTGCGTGTGCCGAGCAAAGTTGCGTGTGCTGAGAAAAGTTGTTTGTGATGAGAAAAGTTGTTTAATGCTAAGCACCAGTGAAATTGCTGAGTGAAAACAATGATGTTGGCTAACTTACAGTAATTGGATTAATGATGAGATTTGAGATCTCTGGCCGACTTAGTTAATTTGATTGGGATATGTAATGTTAATTAAAGATTGATCCACATTATTTAATGTATGGGGAACCATAATTAATGCATGGTTTCAAGATTTAATTAGATACTACTTTGGAGAAGTAAATAAAATGCAAAGATGGAATGATCTGTTGGATCTGACCTAACCTAAGATCTACGATCTTGTTTAAGTGGAAAAAGATTTATCTGACCTAGACAGAGAGGTATATGATAACCTCAAGGGGTTATTCATGATGTGATGCTAAAGTGTGCTACTTAATGTGGAGTACATGTGTGTATGCAAGAGGATTTCATAGTTGATTTACTATTTGGCATGATCTAGCAGAGAAGGCTGAATACAAAAGCAGAGAGTTGCATGTGTGATTGCTTGACAGATTTCCAAGCAGATCAAAAGGTTGAAATGACAATGCAGGCTATCCAGTAAGTTAACATCATAGTTGTAATTCGATCTAAATTTTCAAAGTAAGTTGTATGTATCATATCGCAACTGCTGATTACTTTCTAACCATTGTATCAGTTAAATCCTTTAACAAGGTTGACCTAACAGTCATTTGTATAAAACCTCTAACAAGGTGACATTCAGGTGGAATGTTCTAAGTCCTCTAACAAGGCCACTCCTGACATGGTGATTAAATCCTTTAACCAGGTCACACCTAACAGTGTGTTATTGTAACCTTTAACAGGGTTGGCTCCTCACAGAGCTCACTTCAGAAGAGTGAAAACTTGGTAGCATGTTATTGGTGGTTTTTCCCATATTGGGTTTCCATGTTAAATACTTGTGTCAACTTGTGTGAATGATTATGGTTTGTTTTACTATTATGTTCCTACAAGATAATTACATTAGATAGTAAAATACATGATTAAAGTTGCTGACATATGCTACTACTGCCGAGTAGATCTGAAATATAGAAATTTTTATTTGCTACATCTAGACCTAAGGATAACTGATTCACCCCTCCCCTCTCAGTTATTCTAAATTCATTCTAGCAATTGGTATAAGAGCTTTGGTCTCCTGAAAATAGTTTGAAGGTACTTGGAGTGAAAAGATCAAGATGTATAAGAAGGAGGTTCCTAAGCTGAACAAAGATAACTTCCCTAAACGGCAGAGTTTTATGAAACTGCATCTAGATGGTATTGGAGATGATGCTAAGAGACTTATTGAAAATGACTATGTATCACCTACTACTCTTCTCATAGCTTCTCAACTAAGAGAAAAGAAAGAGCACAATCAAGCAATGTTGGAGATCGCCTCCTCATTGAGCTATTCAGAGTTTGATGATGTAAAGAGCTGCACAAATGCAAAGTAGATGTGGGATAAACTTGCAACTGTCTATGGTGGAGACACAAATGTGCTGAGAGCTAAATCAGAAAGTCTAAGAGGTATTTTTGATGAGATGAAAATGCAAGAAGGTGAAAATGTTAATCAATATTATGGTAGAGTAAAACAAGTTTTAAATGCCATTAGAGGTGTAACACCCCAAAATTGGCAGCTTGAAACCATAACCAATTTTATTGCATTTGTCATTCTTCTGAATCATCAAAGTCCTATTGTACTAGGAAATTCTGAGTTTTTGACTGACTCTACTCGACCTAAGTGTCAAATGTAGAAAATACTAAATCTGTATTAATTATACATCATGTTTAATTCCTAAATATCTATTGGCTAAACAAACCTTATGATCGAATTAATTTAATTAATAAAGTCCTAGCACTTTAATTAAATTAAATTCACCCTCTTTAGCTGAGATACATGAAAAAGGGATTAAATAATATTCAATTATTAAATAAATATCCTCATTTCAATAATTGAATTTAATTATTCAGATAATTGAGAAAAAGAAATTATGAGGTCATATTTATTTAATTAATTGAATATTCTCTCAAAAATCTTATCTCTGTTCAGAAATAGAATCTTTGAATTAATTGTGCTTTAAAGAGAAAGAAAATAATTTAATTCAAATAAAACAGAATTAAATCAAAGAAAGAAAACAGTTAAACCAGGAAGAAAATAATTTATTGTATTCTTTTAAAGAAAGCTTTCTATTTTAAACTGGCTTTTCTATCTATTTTATTTCAAAGAGGAAAGTTTCTATTCTGATAATCTTTGATTCTATAAAAGAACTCTCATTCTTCATTCAAGACCTTTGATTACTTCCTGAATTTCTAGAGAAAATATGCATTGTTAGAATACTAAATTATTGTCATAGATTCATATAGAATAATATCATTTTGCAATAGAATAGCTTCAATTTCTAGAATAATTGCATTTATCATCATGTCTTAGATTATCTTAAATCTCTCATTTCTTAGAACAATATTGCATTGTATTGCATTCATGGAGAAAAATATTTCGTTCCTAGATTGGTCCATGGTTGTGAGACTCTCGTTCTGAGAGCAATTTTGAAAACCCAATCTGGATAGAAGGAAATAGGTGAAATCATGCAAGTAGACATGATGAATAGTCTCATATTCAGTCTTGTGTGTACCTGGTGAAGAAGGACTATGTTGAAGTGTATGGTGAATTAACAAGGCCAAATTTACCACATACATTTTTGGAGCCCACCGTGGGGCAGGTAGATTTATGTTTTGGCCTCATTTCATTTCATCTTTTTCACTCTTTTGCATTGTGTCTGTACTTTCGTACAAGTTCTATTTTAATTTTGCACAAACTTTTTGAGCGTCTCGCGCAAACTTTCTATTTCTTTGTGTGGCTCTTGGCACTTCTTCATGTGATCTAGCATACTTTATCATGTGAAATTACATTCCAGAGCTTTTAGTTTGATATTTCCTTACCTCAGTTTTCTAACCACCTGCTATTTTCTGACATCTGTGCTTCTCTGATTTTATCTTTTGAAATAGCATAACAGTGGTTTGCAGGACGCTGAGACAAAGAAAAGCCATCATAAACTTCTGACATGTTTGTTGCAGGACACTGATATGAAGAAAGGCATTACAAACTACTGATGGATTTTATGGTAGGACATTTGTCGAAGACCTTGCATGTTTTCACAACTTCTTATATCTGTTTTCAGTAGTTAAAAAACACTTCGGTTAGTGCTTAAAATGAATCATTGTCTTGCGTGATTGAAGTTTTTTTTATATTGTAATCCTAAGAACTATATGAATGTATCCTCTCCCCTCGCCTTTATATATCTTGGGTGTAAGAGAGTTTCATGTGATTCTTCTAGAGTGGCTACCTACCGAGAGCTTTAGTAGAGCCGGTGAGAGTGGATGCCCAACTGATAACAGGCTAAAGCCAAGCCCTTCCAAACCAGTATACAAAAAATTATATTGTGATTAATGTCACAATAGACAAGTGTGACTTTGTTGTGGCAACCAAAATCTCATCTAGTACCCTTTTGGTGTGTTAAAGTCTCGACATCGTTAAGGTGAAAGCTTTTCTTTGAATGGATTGGGAGAGCCTCCTTAATTGGGAAAATGACTTGATCACAACACCTGAATGGATGACCTTACTACAAATTGTTTTTCTAGTTTTCGAAAAACCCTCTATCTGTTGGCGTGGAAGGTCAGAGACTGACTAAGATGCCCCACATTCTTACAGCTTTTAGTAGAGATAAAAGCCCTTTGGGAAGCAATTCCTTTGGGGTCCAAAGCTTGGTATGCCTGAGAAGTGACTGTATATGTAAGGAGGAGCCTGTGTTTCCAAGCTTCTAAGTTATCCACTAAGAGTAAGCGTAGCTAAACTTCAGTTCAAGTTGGGATTCAACAGATATTGTCCTGGCTATCCTAGGATTTTGATATTCTTGTTCTGGTACTACAAATCTTCTGTTTAATATGTTTTGCGTGGGTGTATCATTTGACTAAATCAAAACTATCATCAAAACACACAAAATGTCAATCTTGAACATGTCCAAAACAATCTGTAACTTGAACTATCTATCAAAAAATAGCATGATTTCATCTTAAAAAACACAAACTAGTCTTAACAGTCTGATTTTGTAAATGTCCTTTTTTCAATATTTGCATAGTTTCACGTGAAATTTCCAAATCTTCACATCATTCGGTGAGAATCTTCGCATGATACATAGTATGCTATCGTGTGATATTTGGCAATAGTGCCATTACTCTATCATTCTTTATTCTGTCAACTGGTGTTATTTTTTGTGTGAAGAGAGCATTTCTTCGTGCGGTTCGGTGAGAAACTTCGTGTGATGGAGCATTTTGTCTCACAAAACTAGAGTCTTTTGCCCAAAATAGTGAGCTAAAATATTCCAATCAGTATTCTTCTATCAAATCTGGCCTCTAATATGGGTCTATTTTTCTTCCATCTATCTTCACACAGTCTGAAACTTGGTTTCTTGGGTTGAGAACTACATGATTCTTGCTTAAACTAGTCTTGTCTCATGTCTTTTTGATTTATTTCATCTGTGTCATCATGCCTTGTGTCACAATAGTCATCTCTTGGCTTGTTCTAGCCTCATCTTAGAAGATTTGCACCAAGGATACTTCACCTTTTGGCACGTTCTGTGTAAATTACTTTGAGACAGTTTCAAGTTTGGTCCTAGTTCACATTCCTTGTTCAAAACTTTGTCTATGACTATCACAACTCAAAGTGGCAAAACATTTCCTTCAATCAATCAAGATGAATCTATACTTTCCACACCATTACTGGCTACATCTAGTGAGGAATCATCTCGATCTTCTTCCCCAATACGATGACCTTACAATAAACGGTCATTTCCTATGGATCTTAGTTGGGTTCGAAATCCTTTGTTCCAAGAAGACCCAAACTCATAGAACACTCAATATTTTCATACCGATTCTTTACACCTTGAATCCTTGCATTTTGGCAAGATGGCAGATCATAACCAATCAGGTGGTAAGGTTAGCAGAATTGACCTCTTTAGAAATTGGGGTAAGTCCCATTCTAAAGACCCCCCTAACGATGTAGAAGTAGAAATCACTCAAGAAGAGATTGCACAAGCTCATGCTAACAAAGAATTCTATAAAATGATGGGAATTCTACTAGCTAAGGAGAAATAAAAATACATTCTTGAACTAGCCAATCAAGGGGCTAAGTTACCTTCCAATTATGTTGTAGAAACACTTGTTGAGAAAGAGGAAGAAACTAAAAATTCCCGCTTGCGCAAAGAAATGGAAACTATGCGAGAGAAACTCTCTCAACTCTTGAAAGAGAAAGACAAACCTGTTACACAATTCACACTAGAAAGCATCTATCCTTTCCCATTTGATAAAGATCTTCACATGCCTCCTTTTCCCAAAGGAGTTGAACTTCCCAAATATGAAAAATACTTGGGTACATCTAACCCTCAAGACCATTTGAGAGAATTTGGTGCTCTCTCCATGGAATTCATACATGACACAACCTATCTTATGCATCTTTTCCCATGTAGTTTGGGAGGATCAGCTATGGAATGGTTCTCTAGACTACCAACTGGCATCAAGACCTTTGACAAAATTGCCAATTTATTTCTACAACACTATTCTCACAACATCCAACATCCGGTTCATATTCGAGATCTTTGCAACTTCAAACAAAATAATGGGGAATCTTTCTTGGCATTTCTCCAAAGATGGAGACAACTTTATACATGATATTCTCGCAAGACACCCAAATCTAAAAAGTTGGACATCTTTCTCGATAATATTCTCCCCAACTTTGGGTATCAAGTATAGCTACAAGGTCCTCTAACCTTTGATGACATGATCAAACAAGCTATAAGAATCGAGACATTTATGATCAAGAAAGGAGAATTGACCTTACACAAGGAAAATAAACAAGGGTCTTCCTCCTCAAGCAAAGATAAATTAAAATTTCCCAAAAAGAATCAAAATGTTGTGAATGATGGAGTTGTAGACAATGTGACTCTTAAGCCTTCCAAGGCTACGTTTAATCTCACTACCATGATGCAAGCGGCCAAAGCCACTAAATAGGCTACGGTAGAATCCAAACTAAGTACTTCATGATTTTCTAGACCTAAACCTTGGGCTCCTAGGCCCAAGTGTGAGTTCACTCCTTTAGGAGAACCTCTTGAGGCTATTTACAAGACTCTTGTGGACAACCATTTACTTACTCCATTGGCTAGTCCACAACCTTATGATCCACAACCAAGACCCTCTTGTTGGAATGAATCCACTTATTATGATTTTCACCAAAACAAAGATCATAAAATAGCTACTTGTCTTAAGTTGCGGAATACAATCTAGGATCTCATCAATAGTGAGGTTATTGTTGTGGGAGGTCACAACAAAAATTTTGATCACCAAGCTTTCAAAAACCCATTTCCTCCTCATGGAAAAGGTGAATCATCTAAAGGAAAAAATATTGATGCTAAGGTCAACTATACTTACACCAATAATGACAATGTCATTAATATGGTTGAACCTGTTGATATTGAATATTCTA
Organism: Thuja plicata; assembly: GCA_018584345.1. Classification (NCBI taxonomy): domain Eukaryota; kingdom Viridiplantae; phylum Streptophyta; class Pinopsida; order Cupressales; family Cupressaceae; genus Thuja; species Thuja plicata. The sequence goes on from MU224613.1 coordinate 1,276,332, forward strand.
ATGTCATCATTCTTAAGGGAAAGGAAGATACTTCTAAGTCCAAAACACCTTTCACTTTGAGAGGGTCTACATCTCAGTCTTCTGAACAAGGACAGTCTCAAGTGAGCGCTAATGTTATTACTCAATCTCGTGCTAAAATCATTCTCAAAGGCCCTGAGCCTTCTATATCTACATCAACTCAACCTTCAGACAAAGCTAAGGTTGACTCTGCTACTAAGAATCCCAAAGTGGGTTCCTCATGTAATGGTACCAATTACAGAATTCTTGATCAATTGCAACATACTAATGCTTAGATAACTATTTTTGAGCTCCTAAAAATCTCCCCTTCTCATAGGGAAATCCTGGACAAAGCCCTCACTGAGGCAAATGTCCCAAAAGATCTTGATCTTGACTGGTTTCAATCTATGGTAGGTCACTTGACCTCCTCACATTATTTGTCTTTCTCTGAAGAAGATGACCATTCTTTGAGTCACCCGCATAATAATCCTCTGCACATTGAAGTCATGATAGGTCCAAAGTGTGTTCATTGTGTTCTCATAGATAACAGTGATGGCCTAAATATTTTCTCTGGTAGTTTCCTTATTGAGTTAGGCTATGGAAAATATTGCATTGATGCTCACAAAAAGATTACCATTAAAGCCTAAGATGAGGAAGAACATAAATCCAAGGGGCTAGTCGTATTGCCAATTAGAGTTGGTCATGTTGAACGAGATGTTATCTGTCAAGTACTTGACATCCCTTTGGCATACAATATCTTGTTAGGAAGGCCATGGATCCATGAAATGAAGGTTGTCCCTTCCACATATCATCAGTGCATTAAGTTCCCATTCCAAGGTTCTGAAGTGACTATACCTACTAATACACGCTATGATTGCAACGCCCTCACAAAATCTGCTAACTTCCTTGTGCCTACCAACAGAGAATCTATTGAACTCCTTGAGGATAAATTAAAAGAAATAGAAAAGAGTCTAACACTCAAAGAAACTAATATTTGAGGATATTAGATTGAACCTATGCTATCTATTACATCTTTTCCTTTGTCTCCCTGTTCTTTTGGGAGACCTTCTGAGAGCACTAAACCTTCTATGGTTCCTCCTCCAACAAAGTATGGTGGCACCTTTGTACAAGCCACGGTACCATTAGAAGAAGAAGCTAAAAACATAGCTATCAAAGCTTGGATCTATAAAAGAGAAGATAATTCTAAAAATTCTCCTCCTTATGACATAAAACCTGAGCAATATGGCAAAGGTTTATCTATTATGCAACGTTTTGGCTATAAAGGAAATGGTCCCATAGGTACAAATCATAAGGGATTGATTGCACCACTTGAAGCCATTGGTCACAGAACACACGAATCTATAGGTATAGGCTTCCAGAAACTCACATTCCAACTGGGAATAAATAAGTTTGTACCTCGATAAGAGAAGAAACCAACACTTGTAGAAACACCTAAAATTGCAGAACCTGAAGACAACTCTAATGAGGATACTTTTCCTTATCCAATTCCACCAGACCTGGCAACATTCTTTGCTGAGTCAGATAACTTTGTACCATGTGTCAGTACAATAGACACTGACAGCGATTCTGATACCACCACTTCACTGGCTCCATTAACTTATGAAGAGTGGAAAGAAATATATACCCTAGATCCAAGTCATCAGGGTGATTTATACATACCACCACACTTTCAAGAATAGTTTGACCAGGAAATCTAGTCACTTCTCATTACACAAGAGATAGTTGATGCTAAAAACACTACTAAGGTACCTAGGTCAATAGGTGCTCATCTGACCATAGCAGAGGTTCTAGGTAGAACTCATCCCAACTGGGGACAAAGGGTTGATTTCACCCATGTTCTTGACATGAGACCTAATGATGAAACAGACTCCCATGAATATGAGTTCGACAGCTTGTCATATGCAACTTTTGACAGAGATACAGATACAACTAATGCATATGAAAACCTTCTTGAAGTAGGTGAATAGTCTAGTGTAGGGTCACATGAGTCCGATTCTCTAGATTTTAACATGTCGTCTACTACGGTTGCTAGGAATCAAAGGAATTTGACTATACCTCTAGATGTTATCACTTTGGGTCTCGACTTGCTTTTCCATGCCTTTGATAATTATACCATGAATGCACTTGAACCCATCACTCCTCTTTCAATTTTCTATCTTGAGCTTGTAGAATGGAACCCTACCTCCCCATCTAATGAAGTCCTTACATTCCATAATGATTATGCTCTTGCCTGTTACCTACACACTGTCAAACCTGTAACGTCTCCCACTAGCAAAGCAAGTGTCAACATGACTGAGGCTGACATCAAGTATCTTAGTCACAAAATAAAAAGAAGAAAAAATAGGCACTCTAATGGTGAAAACCACGTTGTGGCAGTATCAGAGCCTAAAACAGTCAAAATAAAAGACGTATCCAAGGGTGAAAACCTCTCTGAGGTGCCTGAGGATGAGATACTTGATGCACTTCCAAGTCATTTTTAGGAAAGATCATCTATGCTTATTGAACCAACTCAACCTATCAACATGGGTACAAAGGCAGAACCTCAGATTATTCACTTGGCACAATCACTATCAGAGGCAGAAAGAGAGGATTTCATCACATTCTTCAGAAGAAAAAAGATTAACTTTGCATGGAAATATTCAGACATGCAGGGATTAGACCCTAATCTAATCATGCATCATCTATCCATTGCACCAGGTGTTAAGCCTGTCAAGCAGAAGCTTCACAAAATGCATCCACATGTGGCTCTACTTGTCAAAGTTGAATTAGAGAAACTTCTTAATGCAGTGTTTATCAGAGTAATTGATTATGCCGAGTGGATCTCTAATATTGTTCCAGTATCAAAACATGATAAATCTATAAGAGTCCATACAGACTTCGGAGACTTGAATTTTGCATTTCCTAAGGATGATTTTACATTTCCTAATATTGATATGATCATAGATATGACGACAGGGTATGAAATATATTCACTAATGAATGGTTTTTCGGGCTATAACCAAATAAAAATTGTGCCAAAAGACCAAGAGAAAAATGCCTTCACATGTGCTTGGGGCACCTTCTGTTGGAATGTCATGCCCTTTGGACTCAAAAATGCCGGTGCTACATATCAGAGAGCTGTTACCACCATATTTCATGACATGATGCATAAAATAATGGAAGATTATGTGGATAACACTTTGGCTAAGAGCATGCACCAAAAGAAACATCTTGCCGATCTAGGTCCTATACTAGATCATATGGAACAATTCAATCTAAGGCTCAATCCTAAGAAATGTGCATTTGGCGTAACATCTAGAAAATTGCTTGGCTATATCATCTCTGCCAAAGGCATTGAACTGGATCCTGCAAAAGTACAAGCTATCATGAAAATGCTGCCACCAAAAAATATCAGACAAATGAGAGGACTTCAAGGTCAACTGTAGTCTATCCAAAATTTTATCTCTCAACTAGCAGACAAGTCACAACTATTTACCAAGACTTTACACAAGGGTGTGGCTTATTAGTGGAACAAATAATGTGATGAAGGGTTCACACAAATCAAGCAGTATCTTGCAAACCTGCCAATCTTGATGCCTCCCATCCACAGGAAGCCACTTATACTTTACATATCTTATGCGGATACATCATTGGGTATCCTATTGGCTTAGGAAGATCAGCACAACAAAGAAAGGGATATCTATTACATTCGTAGAACTCTAGTTTCATATGAAATGAAATATTCTGCTATAGAGAAGGCTTGCCTTGTAGTGGTGTTTTCTTCACAAAAATTGTGGCACTACATGTTGGCTCATACTACATGTCTAATTGCTAAAATTGATCCTCTAAAATACTTGCTCAGTAAAGCTACCCTCATAGGTAGACTAGCTAAATGGGTCACGCTTCTTAGTGAATTTGATATTGAATATGTTGAAAGGAAAGCCATTAAGGGCCAAGCAATAGAAGATCAATTGGCCGAAGCACCTCTAGTAGATCATCATCCAATGCACATTGAATTTCCAGATGATTCCATATTATTTATTACACATCTCTCATGGACTATGTTTTTTGATGGTTCATTTACCCAATAGGGGTCAGGTGCTGGGATACTGTTCGTTACACCTCAAAGGTACTCTTTACCAAAAGCATACAAGATGTTGTTTCTTTGTACAAACAATATTGCTAATTACGAAGCCCTCATCAATGGTATGAAGATCGCCCTTGAGTGGAGGGTAGACAAACTAAATGTTCTTGGTGATTCACAGCTAGTCATCAATCAAGTCAATGATATCTATTAGACAAGGGACGACAAGTTGGTACCTTATAAACGGTTGGTTGATGATCTTAAACAATATTTTACTCATATCACATTTCAACAAGTTCTGAGGGTAGATAATAAAGTGGCAGATGCCATGCCTACTCTTTCCTCTATGCTCCAGATGCCTGAAAATGATTTTAGACATGAATTCCTAGTGGAGACGTTACGCTACCCAGCCTATGACTCCCCTGATTACTGGATGATCTATTTTGTTATAGGACATGACTCAGCCCGCTACCATCACATCTTTTCTTACCTTCATGACCAGATTGTTCAGGACACTTACTCCTAGAATGAGAAACGTCACCTAATCCATAGTGCTTCACGGTTCATTATCATCGCTAATGACTTGTATAGACATGGTCTAGACGGTACCCTCCTTAGGTGTTTAGAACCCGATGAATCAAAATGAGCATTAGTAGAGGTGCATGAAGGCATTTGTGGGTCACACTCTAACGGCCTGACATTGGCCCGTAAACTTATTAGAGTTGGTTACTATTGGCTAGATATGGAAAAAGAAGCAACTCAGTTTGCTAAGTCTTGCAAACAATGTCAATTACATGGAAACCTGATTCATGCTCCAGCCAAGGAGCTTATTCCATTCATTACTTTCTAGCCATTTCAACAATGGGCCTTTGATTTGGTGGGTCAGATCTACCCCTCGTCCTCTAATGGACATAATTTTATAATCACAGCTACGGTCTATTTTACTAAGTGGGTGGAGGCAGTTCCTCTCACCGTTGCCAATGGAAAAATAGTATCTATGTTTATTCTCAACTACATCATCTGCAGACATGGTGTACCCTCAGCCATTATCATGGATAATGGGGGACAATTTAAAAACAAGGATTTGACAGAGCTATGCTCTAAGTTTAAAATTACTCAACATTGGTCTTCCATCTATTATCCTTAGGGTAATGGACAGGTGGAAGCATCCAACAAAACAATCCTTAAGATCCTGCATCGCACAGTGCATAAATCGGGATGAGATTGGCATCTCCAGATCAATCTAGCTCTCTGGGCATACATGACAAGTATAAGAACACCAACCGGAGCTACACCCTATGCATTGGTTTATGGAGCAGATTTTGTGTTACCTATTGAGGTTGAGATTCCTTCTCTACGAGTCTCTTTGAAAGGCCTCATTACTGATGAAGATAACATAATATCTCGGCTACAAGAGCTAGAATTACTTGATGAAAATCATCAAGTGGTGTTCAATCACCTTAGAGCATACCAGAAAAGGATGTCCAAGAGCTATAACAAGAAGGTTAGACCAAGGGATTTCCAAGCAGGTGACCTTGTTCTGAGGGAGAACCCTAAGAATTAACAACATCGGATCTAGAAAGGGAAATTTGAACCAAATTGATTTGGTTTGTATGTTGTCACTACAGTGTTTGGGTCTGGTACCTATCAACTTTCTACCACTAAAGGAGAACAACTCAAAGAGCCCATCAGTGCTCTTCATCTGAAGCGGTTCTACAACTGAGACATCTTCAGAATGCTCATGTATATAGTAAAGTCCTCTAAAAATTCTAAAAATCTGAAAAGCTCCTAAAAAAATGATCATCTTAGTGAAAATCTAGCGATAGGCACTTTGATGTATCTCCAAAAAAAATCATATATTCCAAAAATAAAAAAAAATAAAAAAATTGAAAAATACCAAAAAAAAGAGAAAAAGAGAAAAAGGTGCCACTAATGAAAACCTGGCAAACAGGCATCATGGTACCAAAAAAAACAAAAAATTTCTACCAAGAAGGTGAAAACTTGGTAAACAAGTGCCTCTTGTTCCACAATGCTATATCTATTGCAGCACCACTTGGCTTCATGCATTTGCTTTCCTGCATTGTTGCTTCCTTGCTTTCATTTTCTTTCAGTTCCCGTCAAGACACCAACTCACATGGATTGAAACTGGTCATACTCTTAGGGAAACCCTCCTAATCTAGGGGGCACTGTCCTATTATATTTTAAGGATCTTCTTCACATCAGTCACCGGTGGTTCTCTCTGCATCTGCCTACTGATGTATAGCTTATACTATGATCATTTCATTTGAGCATCTCTCTCACGTCGGTCACCAGTGTTTCTCACTGCGTCTGCCTGCTGTCGCTATTCTATCAAGATTGCTCACATTTATTATAGTTGGAGTTATACTCAACCACTCTATCTATCGATACTCGGTCTTGATGATTATATGCTTTAGTCTATACATATCTTTTGGTCACTTTTGTGACACTTTGGTTCCTTTGTGGAGCCTCCTGACTTGTCATTGATTCAGCACCATACGCTTGGGGGAAATCAAATCTTGTTTTTCCTTGCAACATACATCACGTCAGTCATCTTTACTTGGGGGCACAGGGCCCTTCATTTGATCACATCTTTGGTTTACACCCGAGTCAGTAATCTTGTCACTTCTCAAGGACAACTCGCTACTGACACAAACTAGTGTTTTTCACACACCACCATAAACAATGTTTTTTAACACTATCTTTGGACACATCTGAGCTTTTTAACACACATCGGATATCTCAAACGTAAACATCTATTGATAACAATCAAACACAATGCACTCACAAGCACAACGGTGTTTTTTCAACACCTCCTACACATGAACACATTCACAAAACTTTGAAACATGCTGAGCTATGATTGAATATTTCTTTGTATGTTGTCTATTCTCATGAATTTCATTGCTATTTTCTTTGTCTACTACTTGTTGGTGTAGTCCTGATAATCTGGCAACGTCAAATAAATAGGGTGTATGTGATAAGAGCTCCCGCACTAAGGTGGAACAGCTTCACATCCCTCGATCTTGTTTATTTGTATGCCATGGTGAGGTCGGTACTGTCTCCTTGCGTGTTATTGCTCTATTTGTTTACACATGATCACACTCATGGTTATCTTGGCTTTGAATGTCTTGATACTGGTGTACTCTTGCAACATTAACTGGAAGCAATGTTCAGGTCATCTTGGCTTTTGTGCCCTGGTGCTTACATTTGTTTCCTACATTTTATCCAATGACAAGTCATATTCATATCCTTATGGTTGCATTGTGGTGCCAGTAAGGATTGTATCGAATTTTATGTTCCAAAAAAATGCTCAATGATGATGATTATACTATGGGTCTCACAACCATGTCCTAGAATTGCACCTTCATATTGCATCTAGCATAGGATTGCATTTTTCATTCTAGACTTGCATTGTGGTAGCAATTCAGTGTTCTCTTCTTTGCATTCTCCTGGGTTCATACATAGGGGATTTCTTCTTTAGAGTCTTGGTTTCATCATGACTGACCAAGTTTTTGATCCTCGCTCCCTATCTTCAGCTATATGCTCAACCCATTTTCGGGATCGAAATCAAAATCTGACACTTCTATATCACTCAAAATTGCATTTTAAAATTTTTGGGACTGACGTGATCAGACGCTTGTGCAGTCAACTTTGTGATGTCACTTTCTTGTTAGAATCATATCATATCATCATTTTCTGAAATCTTTGACTTTTTTTCCTCAAAAGTCAACTTTAGTCAACTCTAGTCAAACTTGGTCAACCAGACCTCGAAATTACTCAAAATTGATTCTGAATCTTCTGAATTCTTCCGTAATCTGTTCTGAGTTCTTCTTGATCTCTGACTCAACATCTATCTATAAATTTTTTCTCTCCATCATCATTATGATGTGTCATCTTTCTATTTCACTCCCGAGGGGCAGGATGATTACATCATTAAATCTATTTCAATCAATCTGATCTGATTTTCAAAAGTCCTCATTGCTAGGGGCATATCATCACTTGGGGCATGTTCAGTTTTTCATACTTCATAGTCAAAAATAAATACTCCACAATCAATAAGGGCATCTTTTTTCCTTACATCTTGTCATCTTTTAAGTATCTGAGAAATCTAACTCAGATTCTTGAGGATCAAGCTCCGTTCTAGAGATGGTTCTTGAAAACTATGTTTTTGGGACAGGTATCGGGGCAATCTAACCCTGACTCCTGATAATCAAGCTCCATTCTGGAGATGATTCTGAACCTTTATTTACTATTTTTTGAGACAGGTATCAGGGCAATCTAACCCTGACTCCTGAAGGTTAAGCCTCGTTCTGGGGATAGCCTTGTGAAATATGTCAATCTAACCAATGTCTTGGCAATCAAACCTAGATATTGGAGGACTAAGCTTCGTTCTGAAGATAATCCTAAAACCTCTATTTTACTATCTTTTGAGATAGGTATCGGGGCAATCTAACCATGACTCTTGAAGGTTGAGCCTCATTCTGGGGACAGTCTTGTGAAAGATATCTATCTAACTAGTGTCTTGGCAATCTAACCTAGATATTGGGTGACTAAGCTTCGTTCTAGAGATAGTCCTAAAATATTTATTGATTATCTTGTTGGACAGGTATCGGGGCAATCTAACCCTGAGTCCTAAAGGTTGAGCCTCATTTTAAGGATAGTCTTGTGAAAGATATCAAACTATTTAGGTATCAGGGCATTCTAACCCAGATCCCTGAGGGTCAAGCATCATTCTGGAAATGACCCTTGAAAACTCTACTTGACCGGCATCTTGGAAACCTAACCTAGACTTCGGAGAGTCAAGCTCTATCCTGGAGATGGCTCTGAAATATTTGCATCATCAAATTTAAAATCTATTCTTCTGTGCTTCAAGCATCAAACTATTATTTGAATCAATGCGCTGCTCTCACATCTATTCAAAGAGGGGCAAAATGTAACACCCCAAAATTGGCATCTTGCAACCCTAACCAATTTTGTTACATTTGTCATTCTTCTGGATCATTAAAGTCCTATTGTACTAGGCAATTCTGAGTTTTTGACTGACTCTACTTGACCTAAGTGTCAAATGTAGAAAATCCTAAATCTACATTAATCATACATCATGTTTAATTCCTAAATATCTATTGGCTAAACAAACCTTATGATCAAATTAGTTTAATTAATAAAGTCCTAGCACTTTAATTAAATTAAATTCACCCTCTTTAGCTGAGACACATGAAAAAGGGATTAAATAATATTCAATTATTAAATAAATATCCTCATTTCAATAATTGAATTTAATTATTCAGATAATTGAGAAAAAGCAATTATGAGGTCATATTTATTTAATTAATTGAATATTCTCTCAAAAATCTTATCTTTGTTCAGAAATAGAATCTTTGAATTAATTGTGCTTTAAAGAGAAAAAAAAAAATTTAATTCAAATAAAACAGAATTAAATCAAAGAAAGAAAATAGTTAAAGTAGGAAGAAAACAATTTATTGTATTCTTTTAAAGAAAGCTTTCTATTTTAAACTGGCTTTTCTATCTGTTTTATTTCAAAGAGGAAAGTTTCTATTCTGATCATCTCTGAGTCTATAAAATAACTCTCATTCTTCATTCAAGACCCCCGATTACTTCCTGAATTCCGGGAGAAAATATGCATTGTTAGAATACTAAATTATTTTCATAGCTTCATATAGAATAATATCATTTTGCAATAGAATAGCTTCAATTTCTAGAATAATTGCATTTATCATCATGTCTTAGATTATCTTACATCTCTCATTTCTTAGAATAATATTGCATTGTATTGCATTCATGGAGAAAAATCCTTCGTTCCTAGATTGGTCCATGGTTGTGAGACTCTCGTTCTGAGAGCAATTTTGAAAACCCCGTCTTGATAGAAGGCAACAGGTTGAATCATGCAAGCAGATAGGATGAATAGTCTCATATTTAGTCTTGTGTGTACCTGGTGAAAAAGGACTATGTTGAAGTGTATGGTGAATTAACAAGGCCAAATTTACCACATACAAGAGGAGCTAATGGAACAATTGATGAAAATACTATTATGAGCAAGGTACTGAGAGCTTTACTTCCTGTATATGCTATTAGAGTTTCTACAATTCAAGAATTGAGATGTACTCCTAACAATAATTTGAATCTGGAAAATATGATAGGCAAACTCACTGCATTTGAAATTTCAAATTATGATAACTATAATCCACAAGGGATTGATTATGCTTTTAGATCATAGCTGGTTCTCAATAAATCTAAGAAAGGAAAGAAACATGTGAACAGTGATAGTGAAACTTCTGATGATGATCTTGAAGAACTTGAAGCACTTATGACAAAAAGGATATCCAGAGGAAAAGGAAAATAGAGAGGTAAACTTCCTATTATTTTTTTTCATGCAATAAAGTTGGTCGTATAGCTGCTAGATGTCCTGATAAGAATGAAAAGGATGAAAGAAAGGACAATGAATACAAAGAATACAAAGATAGAAAGGATGACTGAGACTTCAGGAAATACAAGGATTACAAAGACAAAGGTAAGAAATCTTGTTATATTGCTGAAGAAACTTTTGACAGTGACACTGACAATTCTGATGACAATGATATAGAAGTTGTTTATGTTGCAATGAAAGAAGATTCTGATGATGATGATAAAATTGCATTAATCTCCTATATGAGTAAAAGTGATCGATGGATCATTGACAGTGGTTGTTCCCATCATATGATTGGTGACAAAGATAAGTTTGAAACCCTAAACCAATGCAAAGGAGGATATGTAAAATTTGGTAATGATGCACCATGTCTTATCAAAGGTAAAGGATTGATTAACTTGACTAACAAAACTAGATGTGATAATGTGTATTAGGTTGATGATATTAAATATAATTTGCTGAGTGTTGCACAGTTGAACACTTCTAGTTACAAAGTTGAATTCCATCATAGAAAAGAAAAGATCTATGATTCTACTGGAGAATTAGTTGGAAATGGTGATCAGACTAAAGGTAACCTATTTTATCTTGATTTATCTGAAGAAACATGCTTGCTTTCACAGTACAATGATGTTTGGTTATGGCATAAGAGGTTGTGTCATGTGAACTTTGATAACTTGGTAAGCATAAGTAAATTGAAAAAGGTTAGAGGGCTACCTAAGTTAAAGAAACCTAAGAATGCTATGTGTAAACAATGTCAACTAGGAAAGATGACTAAGTCTAGTTTTAAGAGTAAAACACATATATCAAAGGAAATTATGGAATTGGTCCATACTGATCTCTATGGTCCCATTGGAGAAAGAAGCTACTATGGTGCTAGATACTTTATTCTATTTGTTGATGATTATTCAAGGATGATGACTATAATGTTTCTCAAGGAAAAATCTGATGCATTCAAGTTATTTAAATGGTACTTAGCTAAAGTTGAAAAGGAAATAGGAAATTTTTTGAAATTCTTAAGATCTGATAGAGGTGGAGAGTTTATTTCTAATGAGTTTAACAAGATCTGCAATGACCGAGGCATAAAGAGACAGATTTCCACAACCAGGACTCTTCCACAAAATGGTATTGGTGAACGCATGAATAGATCTATCATGGACTGTGCTAGAACACTAATGATGGAGAAAAATGTTGCACAAAAATATTGGAAAGAAGCTATAATTACTACAGTCTATACATTGAATAGAGTTCAAGTCAAGAAAGGTACAAATGCTACACCTTATGAACTTTGGTATGATTATGCACCTAGTGTAAAGTATTTGGAAGAAAATGTTTTATACTAAAAGACAGCAAAAATGGAAAACTTGATGCTAAAGGAGAAGAAGGCATATTCCTTGGTTATTCAACAAAAAGAAAAGCATACAAATGTTTGAATTCTAATACCAACAAAGTTTTTGAAAGTGCAAATGTAAGAATTGATGAGTTTGCAAAAAGAAATGAAGCTGAAAGTACACAAGAGCCTGAAAGCTACAGATAATTCATATATCTGGATGAAGAAGATTCTAATTCACTAACTAAGACTACTGCTGAGCAATAGCATGCACCTGTTGAGTTACAAAGTGGAGTTGCCAAGCAACTAGAAATGAATGTCAAGCTATCTGATGGAGATGCCTAGTCATAGAATCAACCAGAACTGAATACAGATGATGAACCTAAAGCAAGGATTGAGCCTACTCTAGAAAAATATGTGAGAAGACATCACAATTCTGATCAAATCATTGGATCAAAGGATTCTGGTGTTATGACATGAAGTAAGTTGAAAAATGGCAGGTCTGTTATGTGAATTTGAGCCCAAAACAGTGAAAGATGCTTTAGAAAATGAAGATTGGATACAAGCAATGAATGAGGAAATTGAACAAATTGAGAAGAACAAAACTTGGACACTTGTACCTAGGCCAAAGGATAAAAATGTAATTGGCACAAAGTGGGTATTTAGGAATAAGCTAAATGAACATGGAGATGTGACAAGAAACAAAGCTAGACTAGTATGCAAGGGTTATGCACAAGAGGAAGGAATTGACTACGGTGAAACTTTCACCCCAGTTGCGAGATTGGAAGGAGTCAGAACCTTACTTGCATATGCAGCCTATAAAGGATTCAAAGTTTATCAGATGGATGTGAAATCTACATTTGTCAATGGTATCTTGGAAGAAGAAGTGTATATTGAGCAAGCTGATGGTTTTGTTGACCCAAACAAAAGAGATATAGTTTGCAAACTACACAAAGCATTATATGGATTGAAGCAAGCACCAAGAGCATGGTATGAGAGATTGCACAATTATCTGATCAAGATTGGATTTGCAAGAACCAATGACAACAACAACCTGTAATTAAAGATAGAACAAAGAAAAGGTACATTATTAGCTGAAATTTTTGTAGATGACATCATATTTAGTGGACAAGATGTGTTATGCCAAAAATTTGTAACAGAGATGCAAACTAAGTTTGAGATGTCTATGTTTGGTGAAATAAATTTCTTTGTTGACTTACAAATTTATCAAATGAAGAATGGTATCTATATCACTCAATATAAATATATCAAAGAGATACTAAAATTTTTTGGAATGAAAGAGTCCAAACCAGTGAGTACACCCATGGCTACTAGATAGAAGCTGACAAAAGATGATGACACAAAAGAAGTGAACCAAACACTCTACAGATCAATGATTGGAAAACTATAGTATGTTGTACACAGTAGACCTGATATTTCCCTAGCTATTGGAATTGCTGCAAGATTTTCTACTAACCCCAAGGAAACTCACATGATGGCAGTAAAAAGGATTCTAAGATATTTGAAAGGAACTGATGACTATGGTCTATACTAAAAAAAGAATGACAAGTTTGAACTCAGAGTTTACAATGACTCTAATTGGGCTGGAAATGTTGATGACAGGAAAAGCACTACTGGTGGAGCATTTCTTTTAGGAAAAAGATTGATCTCCTGGACAAACAAGAAATGAAACTGCACCTCACAATCTATAGCTGAAGCCGAGTATGTGGCAGTAGAAGTTAACTATTCTAACATTGTCTGGTTGAAGATACTATTGAAAGGTATGAAAGAAGAAATCACTGACCTAGTTGTCATATATTGTGATAACATGAGTGCTATTAATATTTCTAAAAATCCTGTTATGCACTCAAAGATAAAGCATATAGCTATCAAATATCATTACTTGAGGGAGCAAGTTCAGAATAAAGAAGTGAGACTGGATTATGTGAACACTAAAGAACAATTAGCAGACATATTCACAAAAGCACTACCCAAGGGTGCTCATGAGTATCTACGAGGTAAAATGGGGGTGATTCCCCTAACTAAGGCTAATTAAGTTCTGTATGATACTGTTGCATCAAATATTACATTCAGAATACTTGAAACATTGATGTACAGTTAGTCACACTTTAGGATGCTAGCTAAAGTTGTGAAGATGAACAAGGAAAGAAAAGAAAATCAGTCATACTTAAGATGACAGGATTGGCATGATACTGAAGATCTACATGATAAAGATATCAACGTCTTTGGCATTGTTATCAAAGAGGGAGAGATTACCTATAAAGAGGGAGATATTACATAAAGGAAAGAGAGAAAGATAGATTACCTATATAGAGGCAAAAGTTACTACTTAAAACATTGAAGTGATTATCTACTCAGAGGGAGTCTACAGATGATTAGACACAGATGATTATAGTGTG
>MU224613.1:1299213-1310872 GCA_018584345.1 Thuja plicata
GCCCAATCAATAAGAATGTGTGAAGTTGTTGAATAGAAAAAGAAAGCTGAAGATGACAAGGCTATGGTAGAAGAAGACAAGAGAATGCTGACTACCAGACTTGATGAAAGAACACATGATGTGCAAAGAATGACAGTCAATCAAGTGGACATGGAAAATCAACTACTAGTTGTGAATCAGGAGATCAACAGGAAAGACTTGGAGATTGTTAATCTTAGATCTGAGAACAGTCAATTGAAAGATGAATTGAGATCTGAGAAAGAGCTTAATAATAGAGTGAATGAACTGAGTGTAGCTATGAGCTACTTTGAACAACTGGTGGACGCATCAAGAAGACCTAAAGATTCTTCTAGATTAGGTCACACTGAACAAAATTCAACCAGTGAAAATGGAGAATCATCTAAGACAGGTGAAAGAAGGCATGCAAAGCCAAGAAACAACAAACTTGTTTGTCACCACTATGGGAAACTAGGTCATACAACAAACATTTTCTTAAGCAAGAATGGTAAGTCCAATCTGAAAACTAACTTTAATGGTTACTGCTTTAACTATAATAATTTTGGACATCAAGCACGTGAATGTAAGGAAAAGGCAAGAAAAAAACCTAGACTCAATGGCAATTGCTATCTATCACAAATATGGTCATAGAGCACAAGATTGTAGATCTAAAGGTAAATAGCAGTGGACATCAAAGGTACAAGATAAATCACCAAGAAAAGGAAATAATCACAATTGGGATTACAATACATGGCATAGTTGTCATTACTGTGGTGAGTATGGAAATGTTCCAGAAAATTGCATAAGGACACATTTCAGAGGTAAGTCTAAAAGTTGGATGAATGGAAGCCTAGTTTGTCATAGTTGTCTGAAAATTGGTCATACAAGGAAAGATTGCAAGACTAGGGTACCTGCTCCTACTGTTGAGAAAATAAGGGAATAGATGAACAAGACATGGGTTAAGAAGTCTGAACCATGCAGCACTGAAGCTAATGAAGCCAAGGTCACCCAATCTAATGGATCAGGTGATCACATCATCTCCAACTAAGAGAAAGAGGTATGTAAGGAACTATATTTAAAACTCTTATCTTACATTAGTTCCTAACATGAAATGTACAAAAGTCCATATTTGCATATATTAAGATGTACCAGGACATATTTTGAAGACAAATGCTGAGTTTAGCCAAATTGCACTAATAGGTGCTGAGTACTATTCATGGACACTAAGGCCGAGTTCTTTAGTGTGTGTGCCAAGTTTTTTTGGCCAAGTAAAATTTTGTGAAGGTAGAGTGTAGTAAGCCAAGTGGGATGCAAGTTGTGTTAAAGCCAAGGACAGCTGGCCTGCACTAACTCAATGGGTAGAACATTCATTGCTTACCTACCTTGACCTTTAGAAGTCTATAAAGGATGAAAAGTTGACATTTCATTTTTACCTTGCAATTTTTTTACTATTTATGGAGCGATTGAAGTAATTTGCAGAATTGATCTTAACGAAGTTAGCTATGAAGATTTCACCAGCGTGCTTTCAGTAATCCTAAGGTGAACAATGCGAAGAGCTACTTGCTGAGGTACACTATTTTTCATCTCTCAAACCCTAATTTCAAAATTATGGCTGCAAGTTCTTTTGCACCAGCTAAGAGTATGGAGGTAGAACCAGAGCAAATTTAGTTGATACAGAGTTATGAATGTGAACCTCTCAACTTTTGAGCCATTCCTAAAAGTGTGATTTAGAGTGATTTAACAAGAGCTCTCTCATTTATTCCACCCAAGGTACTCATGATTCATGATGTTCGATCATGTTATATGGTTAAGATTGGTGAAGTAGGTGATAGTGAATTGAGGAAATCCTACAACAAATTGTGTGAAAATAGAGTTCTAAAGGTAGAATTCAAAAATTTAGCTGACAAAGGGTTAACTCATGCCCTATATTTTCCACAAGGTTTCAAAGATGAATGGATTAAGGTTATCCTTAGTTGAGTTCATGACATGTGTATGTGGTTGGATAATGGACCAGTCAAGATCACCAAAAGCATGATTCATCGAGTGACTAGATATCTTGTAGTGAACAAGAAACGAACAATGAGAGACAAAAACAAAGAAGAAATTACATTGAACACTGGAGCAATATGGAACAATAGAGGTATGACTATCTCTACAATTACTGACCTAGAACTTGACTTTGGAGGAAGGGTAATAGCACATAAGCTCTATCAGTCTAGCAGATTGTATAGTGTTCCTTGTACAGTCGTTGATCAGGCATGGAAAATTGTAAAGAAGAGTCACACATATGATCTTGTCGAGATATAGCTGACATAGTTAACCAAGAACATAGCATCAATCAGAAAGGCTAAGAGCTCATCATGTAAGTTTGGTTCTTTACTAGTCCGTATATTTTTCTACATTCAGGATACATTTCCTACATTGGGAAATATTGTTTGGAAAAAGGATAGGCCCATAACAGTTCAGATTAGTGAATGTATTGAGAAACTTAGAAGCAATTTCAATAGCATTATGGGAAGCTATTTTGTAGAATTCAAGAAGAGAATGAGATTAAGGACTAGGATTCCTAAGTCACTAGTGGAGAAGCACTATGAAGAAATCTATTTTCTAGTTGATACAGATAATACTTATATCCAGGTAGTGACTCCTAGGATAACATTCTTAGAGCCATTTCCATATGAAATAAACATTAATGAAGCATCAAATACCATCATTGTACTCCTAGCTAGGGCAATTGATGCTACAACAGAGAGATTTGGAAATTTTGATGAAGCTAAGGTTAAAATTTCTAGAAGTTTGAATGAGGGAACTATGGATAGGAAAAGAAAAAAGATTGTGAAAAACATGAAGAAAATGGTTGGCTTAGGTAGTGATGAAGAACCTGAGGATGCACCTCTAGGACTGACCACTAGACAAGGTGAGGATATTTCTACAGAGGAGGAAGTTAGTGCATTAGAATAGGTTACTAAGAAAGCTAAGGGAAAGAAACCATAAATTGTCATAGTAACCAAGAAAAGAAAAGCCAAACCTAAGGTTACACTTCCTGTAGCTAATCATCCAAAGACTAGAGCATCTACTGTTACTTCCCTAGTAGAAGTACAAACTAAAGTGTATGGTAAGAGGAAAGTTGCAGAAAGTAATTCTGGAAAGGAAGCAAAGGTTGCTCCTAAGGTTGAGCCGAGTAAGCCAGCAAAGAGACCAAGAAGGAGATTAAATTTGGGGACAAATAGTGATGAGGAGAAGACAAAAATAGATGAACCTAGAAACATACCTACAAAAAAATTCAAGAAACCAACAAGTATTGATGAGGTATGTGACACTTTGAGGAATTCAGCAGGGTTAGCAACATTTAAGTTCATTAAGTATGAAAAGTTGAAAATTGTAGATAGGCACAAAGTACAAGAAGCACTATTGGACATGATGAGTACTTTAAAATTAACTCCTATAGAGATAGGAAATCATGTGCCAGATGAAATTTATGATTTTTTGTCAAGCAAATGGGAATTCGCACTTGCCACAGAAAGACAGATCAGGGAAGAAACTCTAGCCCAGGTAATACCTGAGCTCACCTCAAAGAAAAGAGTCAAATTTATTGAGGAGTACAAGAGTAGGTTTGTTCCTAAACTTAGTGGCTATGCTATTTTGAAAAATGACATTGAAGGTGTAGTATAGCAGAGCATAAGGATCTGGAAGGAAATCTTTGGACTGATCATTCCAAAAGATAAGAAATTTGATGAGGGGACATCTGAGCAAAAGACAAAAGAAGTTGAAGTAAAGACTACCCCTAAATTATAGGTAACACAAGGTCAAATTTCTATTGAATAGGACAATATCAAAGACACATTAGATGCAACAAACTCTGTTGATCTGACTATAGACAGTCCTATGGATTTTATAGTTGATGATCCAAGAAATTTGAATGTCGAGGAACAAGAGATGCCGAGTGGTAAAGACACTGATTCGCCTTTTAAGAAAACCGATACTGAAGAAGGGAAGACCACAACATCTGATGAAATCATTGAAGTTGTCAATGATTAGAAAAGTGAAGAGATCCAACAAACAAATGAACAAGAGGTAACTTCACAGAATCCACCTATTTTAGAGGTTGTGAAAACAGTTTTAGATAGTGGAGTAGGGATGAAGGATACAGTTGATGAGCCTAAAGAAGAAGAAGCAATGCAAGTGTTGGTTTATCTACTACACTTTGCATCATCCACTCCCACTGGTTCTAAAATTGGGAGTATGCCAAACCCCCAAACAAAATTGACAGAACTGAAAGAGGCATTGGATATTGACACTGTCAAAGGGAAAGATATTACGCTGCTGGGCATAAGTTCTCTAGAGTTGAAGAAGAAGAAAATTTTGAAGAAGAAGTCTCAGATTCTAGATGTAACATTAGATGAAGTCATTGTGATTCCACAATGGGATCCCAATGAGTTATCTTTTGAACAAATAAGGACTCTTCAAGAATTACTTAAAAGGAAGAAGAGACAGGAAGAGATGAAGATATAACAAAAGAAAAAGAAGGTGTTGCATGACATCAAAGAAATATTTACAAAGGCTTTTGACTTAGAGGATGAAATGCCTCAAGCTCCAATCATTGATCAGCTAGTCAACATTGTATAGAAGGTAACTGATGAGGACATAGACATCAATGAAAAGCTTCTGCAATCATCTAGGAGAAGATTTGAAAGCAAAGTTCTAGAGAAAATCTCAAAAGAGATAGCAACAAAACAGGTTGAACTTTCTATTCTTGTAGAAACTTTAGAGAAAGTCACAGCCAATGTTTATTCTTTGTATAGAAAATTATGTGATGTTGAATTTTTCACAAAGGATAATCTATAGCTTGTTGAGAAGCTACAGTTAGATTTGAGATCAACTGGTACTACTTTAGGTAAAGATATTACCTCTAGTTCTTTACATTTTAATAAGTTGATAAATTCACAATAGAGAATAGCTAAGATTATGGCTGAAGAAAGTCGAATAAGGGCCAAATTGATAACCATTCAGACAAGCCTATTGCCTCACTTGGAGGTAATACAGAAGGAACTTTCAAAAGCAAAGGAGTTATCACAGAGTACTGCAAATTTATCGACTGCAGAAAGTTTAATGAGTCTAGCTGCCAAGCTAGAAATCAAATTGGAAATTATGAAGATTGCAAAGGAAAGCTGGGATACTACATTTGAATCCACCTTGTAGCTTCATAAACAATTTTTGGATAAGTACAACTTAACCCCACCAGTAATTAGTGACAAAAACAAGGGGGAAGATGGTAAGGAAGTTGGAAAGGATACAACATGATACATCAGTACAGTACAGGTACACTTGTATATAATTTTTGGAGGCATGTAAACCTTTTGTATGAATTATTCTGAGTATATTCCTAGGGGGAGTACTTTGTATACTTAGGCAATATTTTGATGATATGAATGGAAGTAATGATAAGTGTTTTTGCCGCTAATATCAAAGGGGGAGATTGTTAATCTCTAAGTTTTGTTGATGATTAGTGACCAACACTTAGTCATTCAATTAGGTAGTTTTAGTTGGCTATCACTGTGGCTGAGCTAAAAATATGCAAGGCCGAGCAACATTGTCGGGCAATTTTTAGTTTTCCTAGTTACATTGCCGAGTTGAGTTACATTGCCAAGTCGAGAAGGATACAGAGATATTAACTGCCAAGTGATAGACAGACAAGTGTCGAGTAGGAAAATTTTTTTATACATGTTTGGAATGATACAAACTTTGAGGATAAGTGATCTAGCCAACTTATATAAGCTTTTTGGGTTGACTTATGTATGCATTTAATATTCTTATACAGAGTCAGTTATGCATTTAATTGTTTTATCCTATGCATGAACATTAATTGTAATACCATCAAGGTATGGATATCAGATCTTGCTTGTTGATATAGATCTCGCTATCAGATTTGAACAGGTATATTAGATTGCTTCTAAACCCTATTTTGTAAGAGTGTGCAAGGAGAGAACAGATATCTGGGTTACCAAATTATTGTGTTATGTGTTATTTATTTCATTGTATGGATGATATTTGAGATTACATTAGATTCATATATGTGTGAATGTGGATCAGTTTGTTTTAAGTGTTTAAATTTGAAGATCTGATTCACCCCCCCTCTCAGTATCTTGCTTTCCCATTATTGTATTTCCAACAGAATTTCCCAATCCATCAGTAATACAACTCTGGTTCTTAGAGTAGATAAATACGTTGTTGTGGATAGATTTATCTTTGATGTCCATCTCTTTTCTTGCATCAACATGAATGATATTCTGATAATATGTAGGTTGATGCAGCCTTCTAGTCATTTTTACTGACTAGTAGAGAAGGGTCTGACCCCTAGTCTCTTTCTCAAGTACTCAAATACATCCTTGGGCAGTGGCTTGGTGAAGATATCAACTAATTGTTCCTTTGATTGCACATACTCAAGTATTACCTCCTTTGCTTGAACGTTTTGTCTCAAATAATGATACTTGATAGAAATATGCTTTGTCTTAGCATGCATGACTATATTCTTGGAAATTTTTATTGCACTGGTATTATCACAATAGATAATTACTAGTTCAATAATTTTAATATCCATACCTTCCAATAACTATTTGATCTATACAATATTTGAGCAGTTTGCAGCAACAACATACTCTACTTCTGCAGTAGACTAAGAGATGCATCCTTGCTTCTTGATGATGCATGTGACAAGTCTATCACCCATAAATAATTCTCCTCCAGTTGTGCTATTTTGGTCATCAATATTTCCATCCCAATCAGTGTCGGTAAAGAGTTTAAGTTCAAATTTTCCTTCTCTTCTATACCATAAGCCATATTCCTCGGTATTCTTAAGATATCTTAGGATTCTTTTTACTACATTCATATGTGATTCCTTGGGATTAGCAAAAAATCTTGCAGCTATTCCTATTGCATGTGCAATATCTGGTCTAGTATGTACAACATACATGAGTTTACCAATCATTGATCTATACAAAGACTGATTTACCTTTGATGACTTGTCCTCCTTTGTCAGCTTACATCCAGTTGTCATCGGTGTTCTAAATGGTTTGGAATCTTCCATATTGAATATTTTAAGCACTTCCTTGATGTATTTGGATTGAGTAATGAAAATACCTTCATCTTGTTGCATGATCTGTAGACGAATAAATAAATTGATATCTCCAAACATAGACATCTCAAAAAAATTTCTCATTTCATTTGAAAATGATGTGCATAGCATATCATTGCCTCCAAATATGATGTCATCAACAAATATTTCAGCAATCAAAATGTTAGCATCAGTATCTTCCTTTAAATAAAGATTATTGTTTTCACTAGTTCTTACAAATCCAATACTTATAAGATAGGAATGAAGTCTTTCATACTAGGCTCGGGGTGATTGTTTCAATCCATATAAGGATTTGTGTAGTCTACATATCATGTTCCTCTTGTCTGGATCAACAAACACCTCTGGTTTCTCTATGTATACCTCTTCCTCAAGCATTCCATTTAGGAATTCAGACTTGACATCCATTTGGTATACCTTGAATCCTTTACATGCAGCATAAGCAAGTAATATTCTCACTCCTAGCCTAGAAATGGGTGCAAAGGTTTCTCCATAGTCAATCCCTTCTTCTTGTGCATACCCCTTGCATACTAGTCTTGCTTTGTTTCTGGTGACTTCTCCATTCACATTTAGTTTATTCCTGAATATCCATTTTGTACCGATGACATTCTTCTCATCTGGTCTTGGTACAAGTTTCCATGTCTTTTTTTTCTCAATCTTCTCAATTTCCTCATTCATAGCACTAATCCATTCATCATTATCAAGTGCAGCATTGACTGATTTTGGCTCAAAATCACAAATTAGACATCTTGTATTTAGAGACTTACTTCTGGTTCTCATACTAGCCTTCTTGTTGTAACCACCTAGATTTGGTCTACTCTGATTATAGACACTATTTTCACTAAGTGTGATCATACCCCCAATTATGTCCACACAACTCTTCAATCGGCTGACATAATTCATTCAAATCAGATTTAATCTCTTAGGTGATTCAATCACTAAATTTTATTAATCACCTTAGCCAATAAAAAATAATCAATTTTAATTCAAATCAATGCCTGGCTAAGGTAATTAATTTAAAAAGGAATTAAATAAATCCATATTATATCTGATCACTTACAAAAACCCTATCTTCTAGCTTAAATTAATCTAATTAATTGGCTATAGTCCTAATTAATTATCTAAAGTAATAAAAGGCTTAAATAATTAATTTTCCTATTTTTGAATGAATATGTTAATTATAATTGATTTCATTAATATTCCTCTTAACCCTAGTCTAACCTATCTCAACCACCTTAACCCTGGGTTCAAACCCATGCCAACCTATTCCCCGCATGCTAAATCTAATCATAATCTTAATCCTATCCTAACACACTTCCTAATGATGTCACATTCCTAATCTTATTATTAGGAATCCAACCCACTTGAGAAAGTCAATTTTCTCAAGCTTGACTCCCTCTAAGTCCACCTTCTCAAGCTTGGACTTACACCCCTCACCATGCCTCATAATTTCTCTCATTAATGCATTATTGATGTGATGACATGTAATTGATTGAATGTTTGATAATGTTAAGTTGAAGATGATGCAAGATATTAAATCAGTTAATGGTTTGTATTGTCATTGATGTCAACTTGATATCATCTATACGGTCATATACATGATGCCAAAGACTTTAGAGAATCAATGGAAAAAAGGTTATGCTTTCACCAATGCATAAAAGTCAAGTATTCACTAAGTGACAGACAACACCAATGGAGTGCACACCATCGGTAAAGGCAAAGAAAAAGTCACAGTGATCCCCAACGAATAGAAGATAGTATTGCCCAATGAGAAAAATACAATGATGTCTGATGGACAAAGATCCTGAAGCTAACTAGAGTCACACCAACAGAACTGGTACTTATCACCGATGACTAACTGCAAAGTTGACCGACAGAATATAGAGTTTAGAAAATGACAAAATATCTAGCTGGCAGAGCTTAAGGATAGACTTAACTTGTTGTTTTATTTGTTTTATTTGACTAGAGTTAAGTAATTGATTTAAAGAATATTTGTACAGTTGGCAAGAAGATAACTATGAGATAAATCAGGAAGTAAAGCTGTAAATCAATTGGGTGGATTGTTTTTCATGCCAAGAATCAAGAATTAAGGAACATCATGTCTATATAAGAGACAAGCATAATTCATTTCTATAATCACAAGCATTCACATACACAGGAAGGAGAGTGAATAGAAAGAGGATGCTGAAGAGAAACTGATGAAGGATAACTTCATACAGTCCTGATCAATCAAGTTGAAGAAGAGCTAAAGAATTCTGCGAACATCGATGAACAATGAAGCACGGCATCACAGAGCACAAAGTGTGGAGCACAAAGAATTGAATTGATACATTGATTAGAGAGGTATTATACTTAAATAGATTTGAAAATCTGCAATTCAAGTTGCATTAGAAATAGGTCATTGTGTTTCAGTTTAACCATTGAAGCATTAAGTCTCTTAATAGAGAAGGACTTAACAGTCTTCTACATTTGAGGTATATCCTAACAGATTTCTAAAAATATTATCATGAAGATAGCATTGAGTGCCCGATACTAACACATAGTCTAAGAAGGAGGCTGATGCAGTTAGGTAGCACCAGATATGCCAGATACCTATTGTGCCCATAGAGGTTGATCAATATTGGTAGCTTATACATGCCAGATATCAAGTGACATTCTATTATTAAAATCCTCTAACAAGGTCACACTTAATAGTGTGTTTGTAACCTTTAATAGGGTTGGCTCCTAATAGGGCTCACTTCAGAAGAGTGAAAATTTGGGGTACCGGTCCCAGTGTTTTTTCCCTTAATAGGGTTTCCACGTTAAAAATCCATGGGTTATGTGTGTATGGTTTATTATTTTAGTATTTTACATTTCACATATGCATTTCTGGATTGATTGGTATACTCATCATATTTACTGAGTATCGGTAAATAAGTTTTACTACTTATCGGTTATCAAGGAGAATAAGGACAGACAAGATAAAATGAAAGACAGTTAATTATTATAAGTATTTCAAGGCATGCATCTTGTAGGGACTTAATAATCTAAGATTTATTTGATTGGTGGTTAGTGATTAAAGGATATTTTTTGAGGCCACTGATTCACCCCCCTCCCTCTCAGTTATTACTAACAATTGTTATCAGAACTTGTGTGCTTAGAAGGAAGGTTTCAAGACCTAAGTAAAGATCACAAGATGAACAGACGAGATGTGCCCAAGTTGAACAAAGACAATTTTGCTTCATGGAAAAGCAAAATAAGACTCCACTTATCAGGTATTGGTAATGATGTTACTCAATACTTAAATATTGAATATGTGTTTCCCATAGGACCATTAATGGTAGATCAATTGAGAGTGAAGCATGAGCACAACTGCATGGCCATAGAGCCTTTTTCTTCTCTCTATGATGCTGAATTTGAAGATGTCAAGGATTGCACAACTGCAAAGAAAATGTGGGACAAACTGAAGCTTGTACATGGCGGTGATGCAAATGTTCTGAGAGCCAAGGTAGAAAGCCTTAGAGGAAAATATGATGATCTCAGAATGAAATAAGGAGAAAAAATCACACGATACAACACAAGAATAAAAGAAGTATTCAATGTTATACGAGGTGTTGGAGGTACACTTGAAGAGGAGACAGTGGTAAGTAAAATCTTAAGAACCTTATTGTTTGTATATGCTATTACAGTTTCTGCTATTCAAGAAATGAGAGTAGTAGAAAACAATACAATTACTCTTGATAGTTTGATTGGTAGACTGATTTCATATGAGATGAATAACTTTGATAATAGTGCCTTACCAAACTTAGAGTCTGCATTTAAGTCTTCAATGAGAATAAGCAAATCTAGTCAGAGACACACATCTAGAAGAGATAGTGAAAGTGAAAGTGAAGAAGAAGATCTAGATGAAATAGAAGCACTCATGGCAAAGAGAATGCAAAGAGGCAAAGGTAAATACAAAGGCAAGTTACCACTTGTATGCTTTAATTGTAAAGAGATTGGACACTTTGCTGCAAGATGTCTTAATAGAAGAAAAGATTAAAGAAGTGATGACAGATCTTTTGAGAAGAAATATGATAGAGGTGATAACAAAGATTACAGAGGTTACCGACAATCAGAAAGAAGAGATACCCAAGACTACAAGGATAAAGGCAAGAAGGCTAGCTACCTAGCTACTTGCAAAGATGAAGATACTGACACCGAACCTGATGATGACATCAAGATGGTATTTGTAGCTGTGAAAGATGATTCAGATGAGGATGAAAGGTATGAAGAAACTGCACTCATATCTAAGGTTAGTAATAATGATATCTGGATTATAGATAGTGGTTGTACTCACCATATGACCGGTGACAAAGAAAAGTTTAACACTTTTGAGTATTATAATGGTGGTACAGTAAGAATGGGTAATGATACACCCTGTCCAATTGAAGGTAAAGGAACTATAATGTTGAATAACCTGATTAAATGTGAAAATGCTTATTGGGTAAAAGGATTGAATTATAATATGTTGAGTGTTTCTCAGCTAAATAATTCAGGTCACAGAGTAGCATT
>MU224613.1:1323765-1336595 GCA_018584345.1 Thuja plicata
TAATTTCTTTGCTTATTATTGACTCTGCAGCCCAAAGGATAGGCACTGGTTCAAGAATCTATTTGAATACCTATCTTTGTCACATGTGTTCTAAGTTTTCAAATACCAAATCAATTTTAAATACTCTATTACCAAGAACATATAAGCTGAAATTATAAAGGACCTCTGTCAGTAGGACACTGTCCATGTTATTGATTCCTTGAAGAGAGAATTGTTTAGGTTGTCCCTCCTATCAAGAAAAGGAAGAAGGATGAAAATCCTTGTCTCACTGGTTATTATTATGTCAATAGCTATGATTTGCATGGTAGTATCTTGTTAATGGTTATGCTTGATCATCAGCAAGATTATTCATAAGTTGGTTCAGTAAAGATACATAGTTAATCAGTGTCCACATCAACAAATACTATGTTAACAGCCATCATTAAAGGTAAAACCTGCCTGAGTAGTTGTGGAACTCAAAAATGAAGAAGGACCTTATCCAGTCCTTAGAAATTAGGCTTTTCTTGTCTCTGAATCAGAAGTAAAAGGTACAAGGTTCAAATAGACATTTCAAGCATTGTGATTCATATAAGAAAAATCCCTAACAGAGCCATTACATGATTGGTGATGTTTTTATTTTGATTAGCATTTGAGTGTGTACCTAAGTCAACAAGCAAGGATTTTCATCCTCTACCTAGAAAATAGGGCATAAGGATGTGTTTGTTCCCCTAACAATGCAAATCTGCTTGATGTATCTAAAAAATCACTAACAAGATAAAATCATCCAAAATAAGAAACAAAATTCAATGCTTGATTTAGATGTATTTTTCACTCACCAGCAACTCTCTGAAAATGATCCCAGATCAAACAAACTTCACGAACTTCTAAAATGCATTTCTACAAAACATACAAAATCTGATAGAAACATCAGAAACTCGCATCCTGCATTTCCTGGCTCATATCTGGTATCTTGGCTCATATCTGGTATCCTGCATCGCATCTAGTTAGCACTTCATCGCATGTAGGAAGAAAGCTCACATCCTGGGTCATCAGAAGCTCGCATACTATATTTCCTGGCTTGCATCTAGGATAGTGGGCACTTGTAGATTAGTTTCTCAGAAAACCTCAGTAGATTTGGATACCCTTTTGGCTCTTTAGTCTGTCCCTATTGTCTTTTTTGGTGTCCCTATTGTTGTGTCAAAACACTTTTTCAAAATGTCTACCTTGCATGTCCTTTTAGTTTCTCATGATTAGTCTCAATACATGTGGTCTATCCACTTTTTACAACAACTTGATTCCCAGCTCACTATCAGGGTATTCTAACCCTTTGATGCTGGAATCATTTATTTCCACCAAAACACAAATAAACCTTCTACCTAGACACACTCACTTGAACGATTTGAGACTCTACTTGACACTATCGGGAAACTTTGACAAAGTTGAGATCCAGATACATGGTTAACATAAGACGCAACAATTACACTTCTAAAGAATCAAAAGCACCTCCCAGATCACTACACTTTCAGCGAGGAGAAACATCTCGTGGTTCCCTATTTGATTTCAACTCTCTAGAAATGGAAAGAACCTCTCACAAATGGAGTAAGTCTTTTGAAGACCACGACAATGATAAAAACCAAAAGCAAGAAGATATAGATGAGGAAGAAGAACCATGCTTTGAATTTCCTTTGATACAAGAAGTGAAGAAGACATCACTGAAGAAGAATACAATAAACTCAAAAAAAGAAAGAAATTCCAAAATATGTTGGAAAAGATGATTGGCGAAGATAAAGAGAAATAATTTCTCCATCTAGCATCCACTGGCACAAAATTACCTAAGGATTATGATGTTGAACAAATAAAAGAAAAGGAGGTGTCAAATCCTATATCTATTCTTGTCAAACAACTCACCTTGATGCAAACAGAGCTTGCGACTCTCAAATAGGAGAAGGCTAAACCCAAGACAAAATACTCTTTGGCCTCCATCTGTCTATTTCCTTTCAACAAGAGTATTACTATGGTCCCATTTTCCTCCCAACATGGCAAGGCCAAAATACAAAAAAATATATGGGAGAGACTGACCTGCATGACCATGTGAGAGAATTATGTGCTTTGAGTATAGAATACATGCATGAACCTACATACCGCATGCGGCTCTTTCCCAGAAGCCTAGGAGGCAACACCATGGAGTGGTTCTTGAAACTTACACCTAAGGTAAAAAAATTTGAGTTAATTCAATGATTTATCCAACATTACTCCTATAATATACAACATGGTGTGACTATGATGGATCTGTGCAACACTAAACAACAGACTGGCAACTCCTTTAAACACTTTCTACAAAGGTGGAGGAAAATCTTTGTATGGTATTCAAGAGCTATTCCCGAATCTGAGAAAATAGAAATCTTTGTTAATAACTTGGTACCTGAGTTTAACTACAAATTACAAATGCAAGACTCCCCTAACTTCAACAGGATGATCAAAAATGCCATCCGTATCAAAGAAGTCATGGTTAAAAAGGGAGAAATCACTCTTCAAAGTAAAAGAATCTAACAACCCCAACAACAAACCAAAATGAAGGAAAAAAAACAAAAATGTTGTCAACGATGGATTAGTAGATGCCTCCAATGTTAGTCCTAAACATGAGGTATTCAACCTAACAAATAGCATGCAAGCAAGAAAAGATGCCAAGGTAACAACCTTCGTACCTAAAGCAAACAACAAGAATAACAAGGGTCGGCCATGGACTTTAAAACCTCAAAGAACATTCACTCCTCTAGGAGAACCTCTTGAAACTATTTTGAAGACACTATTAGACAACAAAGTTCTCACAATCCCAGATTCCAAGCCATGGGAGCTGGAAGTCAAACCAAGGTGGTGGGATGACAATTCTTACTGTGTCTTTCACAAGAACAAACGATACAAGACTAACAACTATCTTAAACTCAAACATGTTATCTAAGACCTTATTGAAGGAGGCAAGATCAAAGTGGAAGGACACACCACTAACGAAGATCATACAACATTTAACAAGTCGTTCCCTAATTATGAGAAAGGGGAAGCATCTAAAGGAAAAGGAAATGAGGTGAACTATGCCTACTCTAAAAATGATAATGTGATTAACATGCTAGACATCAAAAATGAATCAATTAATGTGATCACTATCAAAGGTGTTCAAAATACATCTTCCCAATCAAATTCTGTGACCCAAAGTCAAGCACAAGTCACGATCAAAGGACCCAATTCCTCATCAAAACTAGCAACAAATTCCAAAGTACCCATTGTCACTATCCCTAAGCCGACAGCGGAAAAAAAAATAGTTATTATTCCTGTAGAAAAGTACAATTTGGTGGACCAATTGCAATGAACCTCTGCTAAAATGTCTATTTTTGAGTTTCTTAAAATCTCCATAGTACATAGGGAAATTATTGAACAAACTCTACACACTGAAAAATATGCCAAAAGACCTTGATATAGACAAATTCCAAGTGATGGTTAATCACATCTCAACACCACATTACCTCTCTTTTTTAGAGGAAGATGATAAATCATTGACACATCCACATAATCAGCCCCTTCATATTGAAGTCCTCATTTATAAATCCTGTGTTAGACATGTATTGATAGATAGAGACACATGATTGAATATTTGCACCCTTAACCTAATCAGGAAGCTGGGTCTCTCAGAATAGACCATTGATTCTAGAAGAAAAATCACTATCAAGGCTTATGATGAGGAAGAAAGATCCTCTAAAGGTCTTATTGTTCTACCCATCAGAGTCAGGCTGGTTGAAAGAAATGTCATATGTCAAGTTCTAGATCTACCCCTAGATTATAACATACTATTAGGGAGACCCTGGATTCATGAGATGCAATTTGTGCCATCTACCTTCCACCAATGTATCAAGTTCCCACACAATGGGGTGGAAGTGACAATACCTGCAGACACCAATTATACTTGCAACAATATTAAGGTAGGTAGTATGGTTCTACATAACAAAGAGGCTACAAATGAGATTTCTCCTGAGACTACCAAAGATATGGTGATGAAAAGTTTTGGAAAGACCTTAAAACTTGAAGAAATGGGTATGGGAGAATACAAGTTGGACATGACCCCATCATTAATAGAACTTCTGGTATCACCAAGATCCTATGGAAAACCTTCCTCATTATTCACACCTACTACATCTCAAACACCATAAATCTACAAAGCAACTAGCATGGTTAAGGCATCCACATCTTCTTTAGATAACATGGAAGAACAGGCAGTCTTGGCCTGGCTTTACTAGGGAGAACCAAAGGAAGCTGAGGTAAAACATGTGGAAATATCCATGGAGAAGTATGGGAAAGGATATGATCTCCTCAAGAAAATGGGATATAAAGGAAAAGGACCTTTAGATGACAAAGGAAAAGAAATTATTGAGCCAGTACACATAGAATTCAGGGACACCAAAGATAAAATAGGGCTAGGATTCAATAATAAATTTGAAGACCCTTCTTCAAGGGATAGTCCAGTTTATGAAAAAGAGAGTGATGAAACAAAAGAAATAGAGCTGGAACCATGGTCCTATGAAATATTATTACATGCTGGTACAAAGAATCCCAAATATCAAGGTGAGTGCTATGTACCAAGCTTTGAGGTACCACAAGACCTTCGCATGCCTTTGTTAACACAAAATCCTATTCAAGAGGTAGAAGAAATAACAGAAGACAAACCAATGGTACCATTGGTCGCAACAACTACTGAAGCTACACCTCGACAACATGATTTACATCATAACTGGGGGTAATTAGTCACAATTTCATATGTCCTTGATTTACCACATTTTGATCTACAGGTGGCTAATAGGGTACACCAGGTAACTATTGCTGAATTATAAAATAGGTCTGATGATGAAGTAATTGACTCTCATGATTATGAGTAGGATGAGATATCTGGCACCACAAAGAATATTGAAATAGATGTGATTCACATGTTCGCATCCCCATCAACATATAGAGAAGATTCTAACACCACTCCTAACAGTGTTGATATTCCTGAAGTAGAGGAGGAATTCCTTCCCCCAATTGTTGATGAAGAGACTGGTGTTCTCTTAGGTCTAGAAGAAATTCAGAGGCGACAAGCTAGGAGCCTCCTCCTACAAAGAGAGGAAGAAGAATAATACTCCACTAATGAGTCACTAGAGTTCAGTCCACATATAACTAATAATGACTTCAATAATGATGATTTAACTCTTATTGATCTAAACATCGAAGAGATTAACCTAACTGAATGTGTCATGCCAGTTAATAGTCTTGATGCTAATGCAATGTTGTCCTTCCTAGAGTCTGACTTCTTGTGTTTGACAAACCCAGACTTAATTGATTGGACTAATACGTATCCTACTCCTACCCTTGACTTCCCTAATGAATACACTTTGTCTTGCTATCTAAATGCTTGTGAACCTTACGCTTCTTCCACTAGTGCAAGGAGCGTGAACATGTCATAGGAGGATATCAAGTTTCTCAATCAAAAATTGAAAAAGAAAAAGAAAAATAGAACTGACGGTGAAAACCACGTTGTGGCAATGTCATATTCTAAAATAGTAAAAACAAAAGATGTATCTAATGGTAAAAACCTCTCAGAGGCACCAAAGGATGATATTCTTGATATCCTCCCCGAGCACTTTCAAGAAAGGTCTTCAATTCTGATAGAACCAACACAACCAGTTAACTTGGGCACAACTGAAGATCCTCAAATAGTTCACCTAGCATAATATTTTTCAGAAGAGGAGAAGACACAGTTCCACCGAGTTCTTGAAAGAGAAAAAGATCAAATTTTCATGGTCTTATATAGATATGCCTGGACTGTATCCTGAATTAATAATGCACCATTTATCTATATCTCCCGAGATTAAACCTGTAAAAAAAAAAATAAGAAAAATGCATCCTCATGTTGCATTACTAGTAAAAGCACAGCTGGAGAAATTGTTGAAAGCTGGATTCATCAGAGTCATTGCTTACGCAAGATGGATCTCCAATGTGGTCCCAGTGTCTAAATTTGATAAATCTATCAGGATCTATATAGACTTTAGAGACTTAAACAAGACATGTACTAAGGATGACTTCCCACTTCCTAATGATGTCACATTACTAATCTTGTTATTAGGAATCCAACCAACTTGAGAAAGCCAATTTTCTCAAGCTTGACTCCCTCTAAGTCTACCTTCTCAAGCTTGGACTTACACCCCTCACCATGCCTCTTAATTGCTCTCATTAATGCATTATTAATGGAGATTCCTCAAGCCCATGCATCATCAATGCCTTTGGAATTAATGTCTATTACATCTCATTAATGTTTTTTTTTAACTCTATTAATGACCCTTGTCCCCCCTCTCTCCTCATTTCTTCTATAAATAGAATGATTTTTTGAGCTCAAATGGCCCTTAATTTCCAGATTGAAAGCATTGTTATGCTATTTAGATTAATTGAAAATCCATGTTGCATTGTAGTTTTGATATTATGCATTGTTATTATCATTCTTTTTAGAGCTAATATGCATGTTTAGTGAGCATTTAGATTGTTTTTTAATCAAATCTTCCATTCTTAGGTTGTATATGTCACTGATTTATGCATAATCTGAGGGCATGATTATGAAATTCTTCAAACTCCTCGTAGATACGAAGCAATAGATTAGTTTTATTATTTATCTTCAAACCCTTGTTTTTGTATGCTTTTCTACTAATATAATGATCTATTGAAGTGTCATGTTGCAGATAACAGGTGCACTATTTCACACACACACACTTGTCTCCAATGATATGGTTCTATGAATGGTTCCTTCTGACATATTTGGCAAGTATAGGTTTAGTTCTCTATCTATCATCTTGATCATCATTGTGTCCTTCATTCTGATCTCCATCGCTTGGTACATCATCTTGAGCAATATCCTGATTTTTTGGTATTTGTGGCCTAATGCTCGGGTGAAATAATTTGTTGCTCAGGAGCTATACATTGTCACTCAGGTAGAGTGTCAGGTTCTTCATTGTAAACAAACCTATTGTAGTCCTCTAGTTCTTTAGTACTTTCCTTTTCATTCTTCTCTGCAAATTCATCTATCTTTACATTTGCACTTTCAACAATTTTGTTAGAGGCTTCATTGAGACATTTATAAGCCTTTCTCTTGGTATAATACCCTAGAAATATTCCTTCATCACTTTTGGAGTCAAGCTTTCCATTTATATCATCTTTTATGATATAACATTGACTACCAAAATTTTTTAAGTAACTGACATTGGGTGTGTAACCATACCATAGCTCATAGGGTGTCTTCTTGGTGTCTTTCTTCAATTGTACTCTATTCAATGTGTAAACAATAGTACTGAAAGCTTCCCTCCAAAAGATTTGGGTGATGCCTTTCTCTATCATCAGTGTCCTTGCACAATCAACTATGGATCTGTTCCTTCTTTCAGCAATTTCATTTTGTTGTGGTGTTCTCAGTATAGAGACCTATCTTTTGATTCCATTCTAATTACAAAAGTTAGTGAATTCATCTGAAATAATTTCCCCTCCTCTATCTGATCTTAAGCATTTCAATTCCTTACCACTTTGTTTTTCTACCATTGCTTTGTACCATTTAAACATCTTGAATGCTTCAGATTTATCTTTTAGAAACATTATTGTCATCATTCTAGAGTAATCATCAACAAAGAGAATAAAATATCTATCACCATAGTAACTCTTTATCCTCATGGGTCCACATAGATCAGTATGGACTAATTCTAGAATGGCATCAGATGTATGGGTTTTTCTTTTGAAACTCGACTTTTTCATCTTATCTTTTTGACAATTTTTGCACATGATATTTTTGGGCTTAGTCATCATCGGTAAGCCTCTTACATTTCTCTTTCTTCTTATCTTTATCATGTTGTCAAAGTTTACATGACACAATATTTTTTTCCACAACCAGATGTCTTCATTTCAAGCCGTTAAGCAAGTGGTGTTAGTATCATTCAAATAGAATAAGTTACCTTTTGTCTGCTCACCAGTACCAATCAACTTTCCTGATTCATTGAAGATCTTTTCCTTCTTATTTTCAAATGCTACTCTGTGACCTAAATTATTCAACTAAGAAACACTCAATAGACTATAATTCAATCCTTTCACCCAATAAGCATTTGCACATTTTATCAGGTTATTCAACATTGTAGTTCCTCTAACTTCAACTAGACAAGGTCTATCATTACCCATTCTTACTAAGCCACCATTATAGTATTCAAAAGTCTCAAAATTTTGCTTGTCACTGGTCATATGGTGAGTGTAGCCATTATCTATGATCCATACATCATTTTTACTAACTTTAGATATGAGTGCAGTTTCTACATACCTTTCTTCATCTTCATCTGAATCATCTTTTACTGTCACAAACACCATCTCGATGTCTTCATCAGATTTGGTTTTAGTATCTTCATCTTTTCATTTAGCTAGGTAACTAGCCTTCTTTCCTTTGTCCTTATAGTCTTGGGTATCTCTTCTTTCTAATTGTCAGTTGGTTCTGTAATCTTGGTTATCACCTTTGTCAAACTTCTTTTCAAATGACCTTTCATTACTTCTGTCATTTTTTCTCATGTTAGGACATCTTGCAGCAAAGTGTTCAATGTCTTTACAATTAAAACATACAAGTGGTAATTTACCTTTGCCTCTCTGCATTCTTCTAGCCATAAGTGTTTTAATTTCATAAAGATCTTCTTCTTTACTTTCACTATCACTATCTTTTCTCATAGTGAGTTTATGACTTGATTTACTTACTCTCAAAGAATATTTGAATGCAGAATCTATGTTTGGTAAGACACTATTATCAAAATTATTCATCTCAAATGAAATCATCTTCCAATCAAACTATC
The DNA here is from genome assembly GCA_018584345.1 of Thuja plicata. NCBI lineage: Eukaryota > Viridiplantae > Streptophyta > Pinopsida > Cupressales > Cupressaceae > Thuja > Thuja plicata. The sequence goes on from MU224613.1 coordinate 1,332,624, forward strand.
TAGAGTAACATTGTTATTTGTTACTACTCTCATTTCTTGTATGGAAGATACTCTAATAGCATAAGTAGGCAGTAAGGTTCTTAGAATTTTACTTACCACTATATCTTCTTCTAGTACACCTCCAACTCCTCGGATTGCATTGACTAAATCTTTGATTCTTGTGTTGTACTGTGTGATTTTTTCACCTTCTTTCATTCTGAGATCATCAAACTTTCCTCTAAGGATTTTTGCCTTGGCTTTCAGAACATTTTTATCACCACCATGTACAAGCTTCAATTTGTCACACATCTACTTTGCAGTTGTGCATGCTTTGACATCTTCAAATTCAGCATCGAAGAGTGAGGAAGCAAGCTCTATTATCATGTAGTTGTGGTTATGCTTCTCTCTCATTTGTTCAATTGTGAGTGCTCCTATAGGAAACACATATTCAGTATCTAAGTATTGAGTAACATCATTTCCAATACCTATTAAGTGGAGTCTTATCCTACTTTTCCATGAAGCAAAGTTGTCTTTGTTCAACTTGGGCACATCTCATCTGTTCATATTTTCACCTTTAGCTTGAGCTGTTAAAATCCCTTTCTAAGCACACAAGCTCTGATACCAATTGTTAGTAATAACTAAGAGTGGTGTGGGGGGGGGGTGAATCAATGGCCTCAAAAATTAATCCTTAAATCAACCCTTCAAACTTAGTACTACAAAATTATACCTCTAGTTATATTTAGTGTATATAAGCAATCTTTCTATTTACCAAAACACAGTAAATAACTAGTGTATATCGATCAATCCAGATTTACTTATGTGAAATGCAAAACAATAAAGTAATGACTCATAAAAACATGACACATGGATTTTTAACATGAAAACCCTGTTAAGGGAAAAACCACTGTGACCGGTACCCCAAATTTTCAATCTTCTAAAGTGAGCTCGGTTAAGAGCCAACCCTATTAAAGGTTACAAACACACTATTAGGTGTGACCTTTTCAGAGGATTTAAATAGATAGTTTTTCACTTAGTATCTAGAATCTAATGCTACCATCCTTGATCAAACACCCACTTGGCCTGTCAATAGGTATTGTGCATATCCAATTCTACTTTGTATGATCAAACTTTTTGATACTCCTTGGGATGTATCTCAATTAGAAAAGACTTTTAAGTCCTGCTCAGTTAAGAGACTTGATGCCTCAATGGTTAAATTGAAATAGTAAATTGATCCATTCACATATACAACTTGAATTGCAGAATTTTAGATCTATTGTAAGTGCATTACCTTTCTGATCAATGTTATCAATTCAATACCTTTACTCCACACTATTCTGCTTTGTGATGCTATATCACTATTCATCGATGTCTGTAGAATTTATCTCTTTCCTCAGCTTGATTGATCAGGTCTGAATGAAGACTTTCTTCTCCTTCAGAATCTCTTCAGCATCTATTCTATTGTCACTCCCCTTATTCATAATGAATAAGCTTGTCTCTTAAATAGACATGATTTCACCATTTCTTGGCTTTCTTGATCTTGGCATGATCCACAATTCTCGCCAATTAGATTTAAAGAAAAACTCTAGTTTTATCTCGTAGAGATCTTCTTGCCAACTGGACAAAGAACCTTTAAATCATATAATTATCTATGGCTTTATTTTTTTGATTAAAACAATGATAAGTACCAATTAAGTCTATATTTAGCTCTTGACAGCTAAGCATTTTTTTGTTTCTGAATTCTATGTTCTATCAGTCAATACTTTTGTTAGTCGTCGGTGACAACTGACTGTTCCATCAGTGTGACTTTAGTTATCTTCAAGATCTCCATCCATTAGGCACCACTGTAATTCTGTCCATCGGGTTACATTGTGCTTTTCTCATTGGGTAACACTGTGATTTTGCTTGTCGGTAATGCTGTGCATTTGATTGTCAGGAAACACTGTCCATCGGTAATGCTATGCATTTGATTCTCTCTTACTCTGTCCATCGGTGTGCACTCCGTTAGTGTATATAGTCACTTTGTGAATACTTAGCTTTTATGCATTACTAATAGCATAGCCTTTGATTCATTGGTTTTCTGAAGTCTTTAGCAGTATGTACATGACCATACAGATTATAACAATTTGACATCAATGAAAATACAATACATTAACTGATTTAATTCCTTGCATTAAATTTCTATATCTTGGTGATCATTAACTTAACATCTTCAAACATTCAATTAGTTATAGTTCATTAGAAGTGAGTACATGAATCTAAAATGGTCATCAAAACAAATGGGAAGAAGTACATCGACTATTATAATGTTGATAAATACATATTCTTCTACAACTAAGGGCCTATTAGATAGTCGTAGAAATTGAGGCTGAGAACAAGGGCTTTATAACAATATTCCCAAGGATATGTTCTCAAAGTTTAGGTACATGTCTAGGACATTTTGGAGATAGAAGTTAAGCAATGGAAATTAACTTACTTTTGAGTTGAGCTGAAAAACATTACCTTTGGTCTTTGAGCCTGATGCAATCATGTCTCCTTCTTTTTTGTTAATGATGCACTGGTTGTTTTTGAATTTGAACTGATATCCTTTATCAAGCAACTATCCAACACTTAGTAAGTTATGATGCAAACCATCAACATAGAGAGCATCATTTGTCTTGTTCTTTCCATATAGGGTGATAGAACCTCTACCTATGATAGGTTTGGGAGTATTATCTCCAAATATAACCATTCCACCTTTGTACTTGTCCAAATGTAAAAATCTTTATTTGTCTCCTACCATGTGGTGTGAACATTCGTTGTCAATGATCCAGTCAGTTTTGATGTCAGCTTTTGAAAATAATGCTAACTCTTGTTCTTTTACTTCATCTTCTTTGTCCATTTCTTCAAGCATCTTCTCAATGTCTTTAATGGAAACAAATCCAATTTCATCTTCTCCTGAGTCATCATTAGTTACACCATCCTCAGCATGATAACATTCTTTAGTGTACTTAGGTTTGTAATCTAATCTAAATTTATTGACTCTTGTAGGGCACTTGGATACAAAGTGACCAACTTTGTTGCATGAGAAACATTTGAATGGTAGTTGTCCTTCATATTTCCATTTACCTTTCCTTTTATTCTTGGAAATCATAGCAATGATTTCTTCTAGTTTTGTATCCACTTATTCATTGTTACTAGAGCTGCTTATAGATTTCTTGTTGTGGACTGTGTCTTTGAAGGCTATCTCACTTTTAGGTTCTGTCTTCAATCTAGATATCTCAAATGCAGATATTTTGCTGATCAAGGTTTCCCTCTTGAAGTATTTTGAAAATTTCATAGTCTCATCTAAGATATTGATCTTGCTCTCATAGTCTGTTGTCAATGTGATCATTAATTTGTCCATTATATCTTCCTCTAATATTTCTCTGCCATTGTTTCTCATACCTGATACTGCTTCATTAATCCTCTGATTGTAAGCTCTGATGTTTTATTCAAGTAACATCTCTAAATATTTGTATCTTTTCTTCTATGTCTTTCTGCGTGCCTTCTTTTCTTGGATGTCTCCTTCAAACATATCTTCTAAGTATTTCCAAATAGAGTATGCTTTGTATGTCTTCTTGATCTCAAAAAATTCACGGTCAGATAGGGCACTGATTAGGGCTTCTTTGGTAATTGCATTATTAGTGAACACTTCCTTTTGTTTCATAGTAGAGTCAACAGCTGCAAGATCTTTCAAGGTGGGAATTTCAACTTCTTTAGTGGCAATCTCATAGATCTCAAATCCAACACACTGAATATGTGTTATCATTTTGTTCTCCCATTCAAGATAGTTTTCTCCATTGAACTTAGGACTCTCTTTCCTGAAGTATGCCATCTGATCTACCTTAAGCTGTTAGGCTTTCTCTCCAAGGCACTTGGCTCTGATACCAATTGTTGGAATAGTCTCAAGGATAACTAAGAGGGGGGGGGGGTGAATCAGTTATCAGTCAATTTAATTCTTTTCTCTTTCTTTAA
>MU224613.1:1336645-1380868 GCA_018584345.1 Thuja plicata
GGGGGGTGAATCAGTTATCAGTCAATTTAATTCTTTTCTCTTTCTTTAATGTAATTTGATATAAAGTAAATGCACATTCAGATAACACAATAGAGTACTCAACAATTTGATTACGGGGAAACCAAATTGGCAAAAACCCCAGTGGGAATTAGCACCCACAAATAACTGCACTAGTTTATAATGATCCCTATTAGAAGATCTTACAACCCTGTTAGGAGTTGATCTTTACAATGCAAGAAGTACAGAGACCTTGTTAAAGGTCAGACCCTGTTAGGAGTCTTTTACAGATAACCCTGTTAAGGGTGAAGACTCATTGTCCAATAGCTCACTGCTCAGATGGTGAAGGCTACAACCTTCAGTATAACAGATATACACTATATCTGGTAAATGAACTGTTTGATTAGACTTATTTTCTTGATCAATTCCAATGAATTGAAATCAACTTCTGTTTCTTCACATAGATGTTCGACTTATTCTTTCTGATTTTCTACTCTTATTTGTCTTTTCTTCTTCAAAACATTTTTTCCACACTTAGTGAACATAAGTGAACTATTATATGTATCTTAACCAAGGATAAGGTCATGATGATATCTGGAAACACTTCATCAACTTCCTTGTTGGCTCAACCAAGCATGCAATAAAGATTAAGACCACACAACTCAAACTGAATAGACATGATGCTTCACAAAGTCGGCTTCACCAAATTAACTCTAACATCAAGATTCTATTGAAACATGTTTAGTGCCTTTGGATAATTATCTTTAGTGCCTTTGGATAATTATGTTTAACTCATAACTAAATATGAATACAAACACACATATCTTGAAGATAGGAGCAACTTAATAAACACTATATTTTCATTGGCTCCTTAACAGATGAACTCCATAAACTGTAGCTGCCATAACTAATTAATCATAACTCAACTGAAACTGTATATCTGACTTGGTGTGAATGCACATAGCAACTAGAACATGTATACACCATGGAAATAAACATACATAGGTCCAAAGCATCTATACTGATAATTTCATATAGGATACCTGCTGTATATTATATGTTGTCATCAATGGAAAAAATACAATCAATTATTTGCACAGAAGAAAATCTCCAACAATAACAACATTTGATTGAGTTTAGGAAAACATATGTTGTCCTTAGTCCACTGGAAAACCCTAAACCCTGAAATGACATTCAGAATGTTCCAAACACATAAGAAGACATCATAGGGATATTATAAACATATTAAGAATACACATAGATGCAACCCAATAAATAAAAATCCTAATAGCCTCTGGTAACCATTCAAAACCCTAAAACTTGGTAATGTTCTTAAACTGATATATTTCAAGAAAGGATTAAATGCAAAGAATAGAAATCATAGAAAACTCGCCCATATCTTTCACAAAAAAAGTAATATAGAAAATCACTTCAGTGGAGATTTAGGTAACATTTTTATCAAATCTCAATTTAATTTTGGTGAAGATCCAGCAGTGGGAAAGAAAGTTATGGCTTCTCGTGTAAAACAGAAAAACCTAGTTAGGGTTCAGACCTGCCTTCACTAAAACATTTGTAACTTTCACAAAAAATAATAAAAATGATCCAAAAAAATTGGAAATGAAATATAAGATATAAGAACATCTCTAATATCAAATTTATATTTTTACACCATCTTATCAGTCTATAGCATAGGAATAGTTTTGACATAAAAATTAGAACCAAGAATGGACAGGTATAATTTGCCAAAATGTCTAAAATATGGAATTAATAAGACCCTAAAAATAAATTCTAAGAGATACCCATTTTATATCTTTGAATTTTCCTTTCAAAAAACTAACCAAGAAAACCCTAGACTCAATTTATATTATTCAAATAACAGGTCTTAAACAATAGGATGTTAAAAAACCCTAGGAAAACACATGACAGTTCTCCCAAATAAAAACTCAAAATTTTTAAATAATTATAGGCATGAAAAGTACAGATATAATACATGATTATAATATATAAATAGATCCATATTTTATCAGATACATTAAGCAACAAATAAATTTAATCCATACCTCAAGTCCTACAAAGCTTCAACTGAAGGAGGAAGGAGACAAAGGAGGAAGACAAATCCAAACTTGAGATGCATCATTCAAACCCTATCCAATTTCATAAATCTCCATGAAATAAATCACAATTCCATAGAAATGAATCCATCTCTCTCAACTACTAAAACTCTCACCTAAAATGTCCCTCTCCCAAAATAAAAGATAACCATAAATTATCAAAGAAATATGCTTATGAACTCTCCCTCACACCTCCTAAGTTTCTCTCCAAAATCTCCATGAAAAGTAAGGCCACCCTCTCTTCAATGATTTAGCCCCCAAAATTACTTCCTCTCTAAATGAAAAATAGTTCATATAAATATATTTCCAAAGGTTGAGAGGAAAGGTAACCAACTCCCAACTAACTCTTAACTGAAGGGCATTATTAAATAACTTAATATAAGAGTAAACTCACAACTATATATTACTCAAATATACTATAATAAATGCTTTATACTCATTCATACATATATGTATTATTATTTAACATGTTTTCATAATACAATTACATCAATACTATATATATATATATATATATATATATATATATATATATATATATATCCACATTATAAATAATTAACAATTGAGAATAATATACCTCACCTTATTTACTATTTAATTATTAATAATACTATACTCTACATTAATCTCCAAAATATAAACCATAAAAAATATCTACAATAATGAAAATATAATTACATATAACCTATCTATATACATATGCATATATGTGTGCAATCATATATAAATATGTATATATATACTTTTATATAGCTACATGTCAAAAACCAAACACTATAATCTATATGATTATGAAGTAAAAGATCACAACATTAATATAATTACCTATTTATATTTACTATAGGATAGAACACTCAGATAGAATAGAATCACATAACTCAAAATAAATATAATCATCCAAAGAGGCCATAACAATAAACTATGAAACATATTGAGAAAACCACAAGATCAAACAAGGTCAACTGTAGTCAACAAGGAAAGTCAAGCCAAACTCCTGACCAAACATGAAACTGTGAAACACAACATAGAAAAGATTAAGTAAGAATTATCCCATTAAGGAGAAATAAATGAAATGAATAAACAAATCGCATAACCAAATGAATGCAAGTGACCACAAGGCACTATTTACAATAATGCCCAACCGGTTGAGGTGGATTTGGGTTTTATTTTTACCCAGAAGTTGACTGACAAGGAAGGAACCCCAATGTTCCTAAATTGGAATAATGATAAAGGAATACTATTGCAGGTGCCTTAGTACTATCTCCACAACAACAACCATCAAGGATTTGAGGTCACACTTAGACCTGTGAATCTAGGTGAAGTCGATGCCTGATACCTGCAAGCCTGCATCACAGAGAAGAAATACATGTGCATGGATATACATATAGAAGAAGACATTGCAGACAACTGACCGAGATCAATACATCATGTGGACCTCATCTATGTGAGTAACTACGACTTCATCCCAAGTCATGAAAACATATCACACACACACACACACACACACACACACACACACACACACACACACACACACACAAAGAATGTATCATCATCATAATGAAAATTAGAATCTTGAGCATAGGGTTAGTCTCTAATAGATCCTAATAATCAATCAACATAATCATGAGAAATATCCCAAATCCTCAAGTGAGATACAAGATTTATCAAAAGTAACCTTAATAGAAGAAAGTATAAATAATCACTTATATGTATCCATCAAGTACATATCATCTAACATCCTAACTATATTCATAAAGGTCTTGAAGGTCCTCAATACATACAGGAAGATAAATACATACAAAAATGATACCTTTAGGAAGTATGTCTGATATTAAAATACTCGTGTACTAGCTTATGAAATCATTATAAAAAACTATAGGAATAGATCAAACAAATATCATGAACAACTTAAGCTTTAAGAAAACATCGAAAGATCTTTCTTCGTTCAAAAACACAAATTTTATATTAGGGTTAGAGGGTATTACACTTAGGGATGATGAGGGTTGATTTGGGATAAGCAAGATCATGATAGGGTAGCATGGATGCAACAAGTGAATAGGCTAATGAAAAGGATAACTGATGTCAAGATACCTGATGCACATGGATATGTTCAACCTTGTCAAGATAAAAAGTGAAAGAGGGAAGGCAGATGCAAACAGGATAAATGTTAGGATATGGAATATGTAGAATATGATGGATAACATGGATGATATATCATGGATGGAACTTGCCCCCAAGTGTAGAGTACAATAAAGTGAACTGCGCATTATGCCTGTTTTCCAAGTTTTCATCATGGTACTTGTTCAAGGTGCCATAGAAGTGGTTTTCACCATAGGATGAATGATTTATCTTAACTTTTTTATTTTATTTTTTTCTTTTGGAAGATAGTAAAAGGAGGAATTAATTTGTAGATTCTTTCTCTTTGGATAATTCCCCTTTGAAACGTATGATATAATGAACCATGGATATGGAAAGGATTTTCAAAGATATTGATAAGGTGAGGATAAAGGATAGATATGGAGGATAAAGGTAGATGATGGTTAAGGTTTTATACCATATATTTGGTAAGAGGGATGTAAGGATGGAAAATAGGTATTGAATAATGGATAGGAGGATAAGAAACATTTATATTTTGGATAGAAATGTTAGCAAGATCAACATTGACACACACTTTTAAGGGTGGTGGAATGATGGAGGAAAAATGGATGGGGAAGCTTGAAATTGTGTTGGAGGAAAGGTTGTGTATTTTGGAACACAAGGATCCAAAATGGATGGACAAGGTGATGAAGTATCTAAGGTAGTGGATTTTGGGACATGATAACCCAAAATAGATTTGGAAGATGGAAATTTTTTGAAATGAGGTGGAGTGGAAGCCTTTGGAAGCTTGAATATCAACTTTGATTTTTCTTTTGTGTGCAAGTCTTGGAAAAGAGACTTGGGAATCCACATATTCTTTGATTTTTTTTCCTTTGTGATGCTTTAGAATACATTTATTCAATGAGGGATTAGGAACCCACATTTTCTTGGTGGACCTTTGCGGCATTTTGGATATTTCTTTTTGATTGGTATTCACATGTCAATTAGATTGGACATGATAATTTTTGAATGCTTGTAGATTCTTGAATTTTTTATTTTTATGTTTGACATCCAAGTTTCTTCCAAAGGTTTTGGGGTTAATGGATGGATATGAATGATATGGAAGGCTCATATGGATATTTTCTTGGAAGTTGATCAAGTATGTGTGCTCTAGTTGATCCTTATACATGATAGGGTATGTGGATATTGAGATAGGAATGGTAGGAATGGTAGATGTAGAAATATAAGGACCCAATATGGATGGAAGGGTTGAAGATTATAGCTTTGAGAAATAGGGACCCAAACTGGATGTGGAGAATGGAGACTTTAACTTTGGGATATAGTGACCCAAAATGGATCTGGAAGATGTGGAAGGTGTATGGTTACGTTTGAATGGAGGGAGATAAGGTGTGAAAGGGGTATCAACATATTTAGTGTGAGTTATATTTCCATGGTAATCATCTTTTAGATTTATCTTTATCTCAATGGGCTCATTAGTAGCTTTTATAGGAGCAACAAAAGCTTCAGGGGATTTATTATCATGAAATTGATTGGGAGGAATGATATATTTTTGAGGTATACATGGAGTGTCATGAAAAATATTTGATGTGATACTTTGATCTTGACATGGATGAGTTTTATTGGATGAGGTGGGAATGAAAATGGAGCTCTTAATAGGAGATATGGAGATGAAGGTAGAGGAGGTACTTTTCTCTTAGTTTTCAATAGGCTCATTGGAAATGGTGGAAGGGATGTCATGATCTTTCTTAGGGGGTGGATAAGATATAGGACTTGGAGGGATACTATTTTCTTGAGATGGAGGGATATCATCTTGGAAGAAGTCTAAGGGTGTGATATGGGATCTTGATCAAATATTGGACTGGATTGGATAGTATGTTGGTCTTGATCTTTACTAAGACTTGTTTCTTTTCACTTTGAAATACCTTTTTGACATGGATCCACTACTAAGGACAAGGTATGGGTTTGGATAAGCATGGAGGATTCTTGAAGGTATGACAAAGCATCATTTTGAATATCCATGATAGGAATTCAAGTACATGATGTCTTAGGGTCTAAGATCTTTGAATCATGGAAGAAACTTGCAAAGTGATGCAGGTTAGCTTGGATCTATTTTAGAGGCAGCCCTTGAGGGTATACATAGTCAAAATGGAAAGTATCATCCTTAGGTTCATTATTTTATGGAGATGGTGTAGCAGGGTGTGAATCTTTAGTGGATGGAGGAATAGTAGAAAATTCATAGGTTGCATGAGGACCATTGCTAGACATAGGTTCATGGTTTAGATGTTTCTTGAGAGTAGTATCTTGTTCTCCATTAGATGACTCATTAGGATTTTGAACTTCAATTATGTCATCGTCAATTAGATCTTGTATTTTATGTTTCAACTACATGCAATTTGAAGTCTTATGTCTATTATATCGATGGTATGCACAATAGTTTCTCAAAAATGTAAATCCACATGAAGTCGTTGCAGGCAACATGATGAGATTGTTTTCAAGGAGTTCTTCCAAAGATGATTCATAAGATTATCCCAAAGGATTAAATGATCTATCCAATGGAAATTTAAATTCATGTGTATTTTCCAAAGAGGTATTGGATTCAAGATAATGATGATCTAGTTCATTGTTTTCATATGATTGATAAACAAGACCCTCAACAAAATCTTATGTAACTTCCTCTTCATTCTCTTGATCAAAGATAGGATGGTCATGAAGTTGTTTTTGATCAAACATGGGTTTTTCACACTTAGATGCCTCTTTGTTTTAAGAAAAGGGAGACATATTGAGATCATTATTAAAGAGAAAATGAAACATTGATCATAATGAGTCTTTTTTTAATGGTGTATCATTTTCTTCCTATAGGTCTTGGATTTGTGATTGAAAAGATTGAAATTTCTCTATGGCAGTTGCAATAAGATTCTTCTCTTCATTGTTATCAAGATTAGGGTATCTAGATCAATTATTTTTAAGGATTATATCAAAAATCAGTGAGCTTGAAAGAAAACAGAAAGCAATGAATATGGGGCCAAAAACCTGGCAAAGAAATAAACTCAGATTCACTAATCTAGAAGCCTAGAAAATAGAACTACTAGCTAGTCATTCAACTAGTAGTCATAGTTTAGACCATGGATATAAGATTCCACCTTGGAAAAAGGAAAGGTCTCCTAATTTTGGAGGTCATCTTGGTCCAAGTTCCTACATACCACCTTTAAGATCCACTCGCCCTAGTTTGTTTCACACGTTCAATCCTATTGACCAAAAGACTATGGCAGAAGCCCCTAAACCAGGTAGCATGGCTAGAAGAATTTGGTGACAACACCGCAAGGAATTCCTCTAAAAAGTTTTCAATCAAGCCAGAGAAGGACTTGAAGAACTCTCTCAAGAAGAGGATGAAAATATTCAAGAAGAATTAGAGAAAGGAAAATAATTGGAACAATTCTCTTCCAAGATAGATCTAGTAGAAAAAGCACCTCAACTTACTCCTACCATAGATGATTTCTTCTGTCATGAAAAATCATATATCTCGTATATGCACACAGCTATGGTAATAGAAGGATTTGATCTAGACACTGGTGATCAAATCAAAGAAGCAAAGAAAAAAGTCTATGAGCAAGAAGATGAAGAAAACTTTGTGCAGCATAGTCAACACTGCAGAGTCACAAAGAAACCAATTCAGACATCTTGCCCAGGTTTGGAACTTCATGTACACTTCAGAGGTACAAATTATTATCCCTTAGCCTTTCTATGGGATACTGGTGCTGATCTAAATATTTCTAGATATCACTATTTTCCTCCCGATCAATGGATAAAAGGTAATACATAAATTACTTTTAGGAATGGAAAACATATGTCTAATATGGTGTGTAAGGCACCTATTGAATTTGAAAATGGACACCAAGATGAACTAACATTTGTCCATTATGATATTTATGGTTATGATGGTATTATTGGCAGCACAACAATGCAACAATGGGAACTAATCCTAATCACTAAAGAATCCATCAGTCTGAACTATCACAAGGTACCACGACTACAGACAGAATTTGCTTACACCAGCAAAGCAGAACCAGTGGTCGTCAAATCCAAATATATGGCCTAGATTGCAAAGCAAGTGGAAGCCTTGGCTTCAAAAATGGAACTATTGAAGCAATAATTCAGCTCAACAGTAATGACCAAAGATCTCAAGCGGCAACATCATAATCTAACCTGGAGATTACCTTTATAGAAAGATCCTGATGGTAAGGAAACTCTTCCTAAAGCTAAGGCTAACTAATTTATTATGAGTCCACAGGAAACAAAGCTCTATAAAAAGGATATTGAAGAACTCTTAGACCAAGGAAATATATCCCCTTCCTCATCACCTTTCTCGTGTCATGCCATGTACGTTCCAAAATTTGATGAGCAAGGCCAAGAGTTATCTAAAAAAAGGTTAGTTGTCAACTATAAACCTTTAAATAGCTGTTTGCTTGACAATCAGTATCCACTACCCAGTAAAGATCACATTTGGCAGTCTATCCAAGGGAGTCATGTTTATTCAAAGTTTGATTTAACCAAGGGGTTTTGGCAAGTTACCGTCCATCCCGATGACCGTTTCAAGATAGCCTTGTTTGTCCTTCAAGGTCTCTATGAATGGAATGTCCTTCCATTTGGTATAAAGATGACACCATCTATTTTCCAACAACACATGGATAATATTTTCCAAAAATTTTCAAAATTCATCATTCCCTACATTGATGATATCCTTGTCTTTAGCCAAAGTCCTTCTACACATATTGACAACCTCTGTCAGTTTTTACATATCTTCCAACACCATGGTCTCACTGTGCATCCCACTAAATCACACTTTGCCCAAGACTCCATTATCTACATTGGCATTTGTCTTCTTCCTGGGGGAGAATGGAAGCACAAAATCACATACTCCAACAAATTGCCAATCTTCCAGTAACCACCGTCAAAGAACTACAAAGTTTCTTAGGCCTAGTCAATTACATTGCAGGATTCTATTCCAATATTGCACAAGACAGACTGATAGAAAATCAGTTACTCTAGAAGAATCCCCCTGCTTGGTCCAAAAATCATAATCAAGCCATTGAGTGCATCAAGCAGAAATGTACATAGCTCCCTGCTCTGCACCTACCTGGACCTGGTGCAAAAGTAATAGAAACAGATGCTAGAGAACATACTCTAAAGGAAAAGAACAATCAAGGAAAAAAAGAAATTGTAAGGTATGCATTTGGTAACTTCAAAGGAAGTGAAATCAATTACCACAGTACGCATAAGGAAATCTTAGCAGTAATCAATTCTTTAAAAAATCTCTATATGTTTATTGCTGATAAAAGATTTTTGATTCAAAGTGATCTCCAGAATCTCAGAGGATTCTTCAAAAAAGAATCTAAAGACAAGGTAATAAGAGGACACCTTCTCAAATGGGCTCAATTTATTAACACCTTTTATTTTGACATAGAACATATTCCTGGAGATAAAAATATCTTTGCAAATTTCCTAACCAGAGAAGGAGCACTACAAGCCATAGGCAATGTAAGAATTGTCCGCATCCACGAAGAACGTTGGTGGGAAGAAAGTTGTCTAGACTTCAGCACCAATCCATTTGAAAGAAGAGATAGAAGAAATTTTGATTTAGCTAATGATTATCTCTCTGACAGAATTCACATGTTACACGCAAAAATGATCCTAATAGCCTCAAACATCTGGGATCCTAGCAGCATCTTCCATATAGGATAAAATGATGAACTAGTGGATGAAGAAATAGCACAGTTCTTGTATGTGCCGATAGTCCAATATCAGATACCTATCCAATTTCTTAATCCACCAATCCAAAGACTTGAAAGATGGCTGCATCAAGAAAGAGGAGTTCAACTCATCCGAGATCTGTTCCAAGGTCCTTATCCTATAACCTTCCCTCTAGAATTCTCGGGATACTATGGAATCCTATGGTGACTTACCTTTGGATCTTCAGAAGATGCACTCATCAAAAGGAACATATGCATGAAATATGGACCACGTGGATATGTATCCATGTTTCAACACTGGACCATAGGTGCCCAACTTTGATACCTTATGGAATCTAAAGCTTCTGTATGGATTTCCACATCTACTTACCGATCTGATCTGGAAAATATACTAGCTCAATCTCAAGGGATTCATGGTCCCTGCAAAACCAAAACTCTCAAGATAATGTGGAAGGAACCTGATCCACCACATCCACCCTGCACTAGAGAGGAACCTCATGAAAATTGATACTATGCTGGATGCATCGATGGCTTTACTGACAGTGATGCTTAATAATCATTGTTGTAAAACCTAATAGATGGGGTTGTCATCTATTCTCTCTTTTTGAGAAATCATCTGATAAGATAAATTAGTCTGGGTAAGCTAATCCCTCTCTTTTCCCCAAAATCCATCCAAATAGGTTTTTGATTCTTTTCCTCAAAAAAGAACTTGACTTATTATGGCTCTAGTTTAATGTTATCTACCTGACCATTTGGTTAATTACAAGACTCCAGTAACTCAAGTCTGGCTTATCAAAATAGAGGGTAGACTCAACTACCATTCAAAAGGGTTAGTCCAATTCCTTAACAAGACCCATGTTTCTCTCTCTTCATGGGATAAAAAAGAGATATCTCTGTAGTCACTTTCAAATGTAAAGTGAACGCATTACGAGTTGCATGTCCCCACTCATTTTTCTACCACTATGTTGTTCTGTAGATATTGGGGTCCACCCAGACCGACATACAGGTCATAGTTGGCATCTACTTTTGGTAGTGCACATTGCTTTAATAAGCAGTTTGACTGATTGTTGTCATGTGACATGCATCGGTACCCTCTCTTCCTCCTCCTTGCCTATATAATGAAGATTTTCAGCTCAAAGAAGGCATTCAGAGTAGAGTAAGTCTTAGAGTCTTAGAGAGTCTAGAATAGCTCTGCAAGTAGAGAGTATCCTCTCACCCTTTGGATGATCAGAAATTAGACCTTTCTATAGGTATGCCTGAGTCAGTTAGAAAGAAAATCATCATCAACAGGTATATCTTGCTAGTAGTTGGTATAGTCTGTCTAGTTATATGGCTTGTTAATATATAAGCGCTCGATTTATGCAGTGGAAGTAGATCCTCTTCTTCTCTCAGAGCTTCTATCAAAATATGGTATCAGAGCCAATGTCAATTCTGAATATTTGTAACAGCTGTAAATCTGTATCAAAGAAAAGCCTTTAATGAAAAGCATTTTATGTTCACAAATTTCCATCTGTTCTGTCTTTGTCTTACCCATCTAGTTAAGTTATAAAGCTCTTAGTATATCTCTTCTTATGGACTCCTGAATCTATCGCAAAGCATTGTAATACCTCATTACTAAGATCCGTGTGAAGCTGTGTGAAGGTGTGTAGGGAAGATTGAAGGCAGTAAAGTTTTTAGTTTGAGCGAGAATTCGAGCACTGGTTAGAGCATAAGCAATGGCAGACAAAGGACAAAGCAGCATAGATAGTAACTTGCCAAAACCCCTTGGTTAAATAAAACTTGGAATAAACATGACTCCCTTGGATAGACTACCAAATGTGATCTTTACAGGAAAAACTTGCATGATGGTTGGCCGCACTGTTACTTTCGCTGAGCCAGATAATGAGAATGAAGAAGCCATAGAAAATGTCACTCCTGTAGGAAAAACTGTCACACCAGGAGTCATACCTTCATTTTATGATTTTTTGCAAATTGATCTGACTAGTAAATATCAAATGGAATTTTGGGCACAACATGTCTCTCCTATTGGAGAATCCCAAGTCTCTTCCCAAAGCAAGTTTCTCAACTGGAACAATCTTTGTACCCGCAAGCATATGCTGCTAACCAAAGATATTAAGCATCAGCAATTGCTACAGACTATTGCCTGAGATAAGCAATATGCTAGCACCCAAACCAATGCACATAAAATCCTAGCCTTTATCCAACAGCTAGAAGCCCGTGTCACCAAAGAATGGTAGGATGAAATATATCTATTTCTCTGACAACTCTATACTGACTTCAATGAGTTTAAGCAACATGTCGAAGTGTGGTAGGCGCAACAAATAGCCTTCCAACAATCCCATGAACAACATGTTAAAGTCTTGTGTTCAGAAGTTAATACAGTTGTTAAAAATGTTAACCACATTGAAGCAATGACCTAGTCAACCAGTCAATAGTCTCTCCATGTTGAGACTATAGTTATAAAAGAATCCATAGAAATCAAATCACAAGTGGATGATGTGTTGATAGAATCCACGAACATCAAAGTCCAAGTGGATAATCTGATAGACAAGCTTCAAAACTTGTCTATACAGTCAGCCTGACCTATCAAGTCCCTAAACTTTCTAGATACCTTAGCTAGCTATCTTCAAGCCTAGTATAAGGGAAAAGGGCTAACCATAGATATCCCTAAACTAGAGATTGAAAAAATTTGGGATACTGTCACTCGTACTATGCGAACAACAACTCCAGAGGAGAAAAGAAAAGGAAAGATTTAGATGACCAGAGGACCAAGAACTAGAGGAAATAATCCATTTAGAAACCTCCAGAACATTAGAGTAGATACACCCCCATTGGTTAATTTTGATACCTATGACAAAACTAAGAATCTCAGAAACATAGATGCCATTAGAGCATGGGTAATTAACTACATGGCCACAAATACTGGTGTATCAAAACAAGATGTTATCAGACAAGCCCTCAATTCATTAACAGGCACAGTGGTGTAGGAGCACCTTTAAGGAACCAGTAAGTTGGTGGTCTCATGCCATTTTGGGTGTGTGGTTGTGTGAAAGACCCTCTTTTAGGGTAATGTAAATACATAAGGTCATGTGGACCAAGAGTGATTAGTATATATTTTAGTTTTGCTCTTTGTTATGTGAAAATAACTCTAATTGGCTCTATTTAATGAACTATACTTGATGATGTCATCAAATGTCAGGATGATGTCATGGAGTTTCTTAGGGTCCTTGGATACCCTAGGTGGTCTAGCTAAGGTTAGATAGGTTAGATAAGTATTAAAACACAAGGAAAGTGAAATGGGGGAAAAGATGTAAAAATGTTGCATAGCAACATTAGCAACTTTTCAAAAGTTGTTGACAACTTTTGAGTTGTCTTAAGCATTTCGGTGTTTAGAGTAGATGAAGTTTAACCAAGGGTTAAAACATCTGAGGTAGGGTATATATGTGGTGAAAAACCCTAATTTGGGGGTTCAACAATTATTGTGTACGGACTGCACCCTGAACAATAGAGAGTTTGAATGAAAACAGAGGGAAAGTTGATGAAATTGGATTGAAATTGTGACTATTATATATGGGATACATTTGTGCATATGTTGTGGAGTGTTTTTAAATATTTGGTTTTTTTTGTAGTTGCTTTTGTTTTTTTGTTTGTAAATTCTTTTGTTTTGGACTGTTTGTTGTCCAGTTTTGGTCAAGAAGCAAGGATGTGGACCTAACTCCACTTTCCACCATTGGTTCTGTACGATCATTTGGGGATGGATAATAGGTCCATGGAGCTTCAATAATATAGAAGGAGGAGCTCTGAAGATGCATGCAAGTATTTTTAGGATCTTTCCATAGGCAAGCTGGATAAAAATCCCGGTTAGGAAGATCAAGTAGTAGATAGCTTTAAATTGCAGGAGGTTATTTTCATGAGCCAAGAAGGCCATGGATGTCATGTGTGATGTCATGATGGTAATTAGTAGTGTGGAGGAGTTCCCAAGACATCAGATCACCAAGTTTTGAAGCCAAATAACTAAAACTGGTCCAAAACCAAGAAAGAAGCCACATTCTAGAAACAGGGTGTACGGACAGTGTCAGACCATGAGACCCAAAAAATCCTTGTGGGTTTTTTCTTTACTTGAAGATTGCCACAAAATATTTGGGGGTTCTTTGAAGGTTTTTCACTTAAAAATTGTTGTCCTACTTTTTAGGAGGCCTAATTGGAGGAAAAAGGCTACAAGGCCTAAAAGATAGGAATCCAAGACTTGATGGTGAAATGGCTCAACTTGGGAACTTTAAACCTAGTTTGATATCCAAGAATGGAGATGATTAAAGCCCTAACCCTCCTGCAAATCCAAAATAGAGATTAGGGCATGGGTGTTATTGTGGAGGAAAGTTTTTGCAGAACACAAGAATGGTGAAACTAACCAGATGGGTAGTCTCTTGGTTGGAGGGAAAGAATTGAATATTTCCAAGTTGTTAGAGGGTGGATTGAGGAAGCCCTAGAGGTCCTAAGAGAGACCTAAGAAGAGTTCAAGCAAACTCAAGAGGTTACCAAGGAGACTCCCTATCAGAGTGGTATTAGAGCCCAAGTTCAAGATTTGGGAAGAAGAAATAGTGCAGCTAGTGAATGTTGTAGACCAAAGACTCAAGTGAGGAGTCTAGTGCATTAAGAAACATGGTGACCAATGCTGAATTGGCCAAGAAAGTGGATGAACAAGAAGAGGATAATAGGTTACTGAGAGAGAGATTGGCTCAAATGGAGCAACTCTTGGATGAAGTCTGAGCTAAGGAAGATAGTTTAAAGGAAAAGGTAGATCAGAAGGAGGAAAAAGAAGCTAAGGAGAAGGAGTGGGACCTTGATGAAGAAGCACCTACCCCTGATCCGGTCTTACTAGAGGAACCCTTCTTGAAGGCACTCAAAGCCTTAAGTGGTAAAGCCTTGGAGGGTGTGCCACTATTTAGTGGACAAATGGATGTTGATTTGGTTTTGGACTGGACAGACAGTCTTGAGAACCACTTTGAGTGTGATGGGGTGACTGATGCTCAAAAACTCAAGGTGGATAAGTCTAGATTGAGAGGACCAGCACTTACCTGGTGGAAATTTGTTCAGAATGAAAGGGAGAAAGAGGGCAAGAGTCCTATTGTATCATGGAAGGGTATGTTGGCTAAGTTGAAACAAACTTATCTCCCGGATGACTATGAAGTTCAAATGCATAGAAAGAGACAAAACCTCAGAAAAAAAGACCTTGAAGTCCAAGCATATACATAGGAGTTTCAGAAGTTATGTTTAAGGTCCAAGATAGTGGAGGATGAAAGCATTAGATTGGCTAGATATCAAAATGGGCTCAAGTGGTCTATACAAGAGGAGATGAGTCTTGCTACCTTAACAAGTGTGAGACAATGCTACCAAATGGCTCTAAAGATAGAAGAAAAGAGAAAAAGGAAACATGATCAGACCTCTAGAGGAAGAGGTAGAGGTAAAGAAAATAGAGGAAGAGGTGGCTTTGCAGGTAGAGGAGGTGACTATAGGTCCCAAGGTGAAGCTAAATTGACTGAGATAGTCAATGAGACTAGTGGTAGAGGCAGCATGAGTAGATGAAGAGGATTCCAAGGTGGAGGAAGAGGTAGATTTGGAGGTTCAGGCAGAGCCTCACACTTTGCAAACATGGAGTGTTTTCATTGCAATCAACTAGGCCATCCAACCTATAGATGCCCGGAGAAAGCTTCTAGCTCACATGGTGAGAAAAGAGTAAATTACATTGCTCAAGAGGATAATAATAGTGGTAAAGCCCCTAAAATCAACCTTTATTTAGAAAGTGGGGAGAATCTTATGATTAGGAGAATACTCATTAAAGAGCCGGTCAAAGAAGAAGCCAAGCAAAGGAGGGCACTATTCAGAGTAAAGTACAAGATTCTTGGGAAAGTTTGCAAGATGATCATAGACTCAGGGTCTACTAATAATATTATCTCAAAGGAGGCAGCTAGCAAGTTAGGATTGACAAAAATACTCCATACAAACCCATACCGAGTGACATGGTTGAATAAGGGTCAGCATGTTCTTGTTAATGAGCAAGCATGGGTTAATCTCTCAATAGAAAAGTATGTGGAAAAAATCTTATGTGATGTACTCCCAATGGATGCATGCCACCTACTCTTAGGTAGGCCATGGAAATTTGATAGGAAGATAATTCATGATGGAGAGAAGAATTCTTATTCTTTCAAGAAGGATGGGGTCACTTATAAAATTCAGTCCCTCATGGATGATGAGGGGTCTACATCAGCTAAGTCTAATGTCTTGTTGGAGGGAGGTAAAGAGTATTTGCAGATAGTAAGGAGTGAAGGAGGACTACACTATGCCATCATGCTTAATCCTAGTGAAGAGAAGAAGATGGAACAAACACTATTGCCAAGGGAAGTGCAAGAGTTGTTGAAAGAGTTTAAAGACATAGTTAGTGATGGAACACCAACAATGTTACCACCTCCAAGAGACATAATTCATCAGCTTGACTTCATACCCAGAGCATCTCTACCAAACAAGGTAGTGTACAAGGTGACTCCTGATCAAAACAAGGAGATAGAAAAACAAGTCCAAGAACTTTTGGACCAAGGTCTTATTAGGAAAAGCATTAGTCCATGTGCAGTGATAGTGGTTCTAGCATCAAAGAAGGGAGGCAAGTGGAGGCTTTGTATAGACTCAAGGGAAATTAATAGGATCACTGTGAGATACCATTTTCCCATTCCTAGGATTGAAGATCTTATGGACTATTTGGGAGGAGCAAGGTACTACACCAATTTGGATTTGAAGAGTGGGTACCATCAAGTCATAATTAAGGAGGGTGATGAATGGAAGATAGCATTCAAGACAACAGAAGGGCTCTATGAATGGTTGGTCATGCCCTTTGGGCTTAGTAATGCTCCAAGAACCTTTATGAGATTGATGAATGAGGTGTTGAAGGACTACATAGGAAAATTTGTAGTTGTGTACTTAGATGACATCCTCATTTTCAGTAAGACAAAGGAAGAACACCTCCAACATTTGCAGATTGTGATGAAGAAACTTCATGAGGCGAAGTTGTCCATTAACTTGGAAAAATGTGAGTTTATGAAACAAGAGTTGATCTATCTTGGTTTGTGGTGTCACAAGGAACCTTGAAGATGGATCCCAGCAAGGTTGAGGTAATCTTGAATTGGCCTACCCCTACATGCAGTTTTGAGGTAAGAAGTTTCCATGGACTTACACAATTTTATAGAAAGTTCATTAGAGGCTTTAGTGACATGTGTGCACCAGTCTTAGATACAATAAAAGGTGGAGTGAAAACTAAATTCAAATGGACTCCAGAGGCTGGTAGAGGTTTTGAAGTATTAAAGAAAAGAGTGGCAACACAACCTATTTTGGTTTTGCCTAATTTTGATAAGTTGTTTACCCTTGAATGTGATGCAAGTGGTATAGCTGTTGGGGAAGTATTGAATCAAGAGAATAGGCCAGTGGCCTTTTATAGTGAGAATTTGAATGAGGCCAAGAAGAGGTACTCTTCTTATGACCTAGAGTTATATGCATTTGTGCAAGCTTTGAGGAAATGGAGGCACTATTTGTTGCCCGAAGAATTTATAGTTTATACTGACAATAAAGATTTGAGTTTTATCAATTATCAGGAGAAGCTGGGAAAAAAACACCTTAAATGGATGGAATATTTGCAGGCCTATACCTTTACTATCAAACATAAGAAAGGGAAGTTGAATAAAGTGGCTGATGCTTTGAGTAGGAGACTCTTGACCGTCCAAGAAGTGCAACTACAAAGTATAGGCATAGAAAGCTTCAAGGAGCTTTATGAAGGTGATGAGGACTTCTCAGAAGCATACAAGGTATGTAAAGAGTTCAAAAACCATTTACATAGTCAATTTATAGACTATACTATTCAGAATGATCTCTTGTTTAGAGAAGGGCAGCTATGTATTCCTAAGGGGTCTATGAGGAAGAATGTGATTCAAGAGAAGCACAATGGTAGCTTAAGTGGGCATTTTGGCCTGAATAAGACACTAGAACTAGTGCAAAGGTTCTATTATTGGCCTAGGATGTAGAAGGACATGAGGAAGTATGTGGAGCAATGTTTGGTTTACCAAAAAGCCAAGGGTATATCATCTAATGCAGGTTTGTATCAGCCTTTGCCCATTCCTAATAGGCCTTGGGAATTTATTAGTATGGATTTTATTGTTGGGCTGCCTAGAACCAAGACTGGTTTAGATAGTATATTTATGGTGGTAGACAGGTTTAGCAAGATGAGTCATTTCATTTCTTGCAAAACCACCCATGATGCTAGTCATATTTCTCATTTGTTCTTCAAAGAGGTGGTAAGAATTCATGGTTTACCCATCAGCATAGTATCTGACAGAGATGTAAAATTCATGGGTCATTTTTGGAAGACCTT
Source organism: Thuja plicata (assembly GCA_018584345.1). Lineage (NCBI taxonomy): Eukaryota > Viridiplantae > Streptophyta > Pinopsida > Cupressales > Cupressaceae > Thuja > Thuja plicata. The sequence continues at coordinate 1,355,014 of MU224613.1, forward strand.
GTGGACAAGATTGGGAACCAATTTATCATTTGGGTCAGCCTACCATCCCCAAATAGATGGTCAGACTGAAGTGATAAATAGAGTGCTAGGAAATCTCCTTAGGTGTTTAAAAAAGGAGTATGGGGTGATGTGGGATCAGATGTTACCACATGTTGAATATGCCTACAATGACAGTGCAAATAGGACAACAGGCAAAAGCCCCTTTGAAATAGTCTATGGGCTACACCCTAAAGGTGTCTTAGAGTTGAGAAACTTGGAAAATGTAGAAGGAAGGAGTGCATATGCAGATGATTTTGCTCAATCCATGAAGGAAGTTCATGAGCAAGTAAAGAAGCAGCTCCAAGAGGCTACACAAAAATTAAAGGCTAGAGTTGATGAAGGAAGAAAAGATCTTCAGTTTTCTATGGGTGATCTTGTGATGGTACATCTTAACAAGTCTAGATTGTAGAAGGGAGTCCCCACCAAGCTGTAGATGAGGAGGATTGGTCCTTGCAAGATTCTTGCAAAGTATGGAGACAATGCCTATAAACTAGACTTGCCATCAGAATTGGCAATGTCTCCTATTTTCAATGTGCAGGATTTAGTCTAGTATAAAGGACCTACACTAGTAGACACTGAGTTACAATTAGATGGTAAGGACATAGCAGCAGATGTTCAGATTGCCCCTACATCAACACCAAGGGTAGTGAATATTTTAGACTCTCGGGTGAAGAAGAAGACTAGACAGGGGACTTATATGGATCATCTCATTTAGTGGGTAGGAATGTCAAAGGCTGAGGCTACTTGGGTAGCTAAGAATGAATTCAAGAAACAAGGAATTGTTCCTAAGCTCCTGTCCCCAGAGGTGACACAAGTTTTTAGCCTTGGTAGTATGGTGTAGGAGCACCCTTGAGGAACCAGTAAGTTGGTGGTCTCATGCCATTTTGGGTGTGTGGTTGTGTGAAAGACCCTCTTTTAGGGCAATGTAAATACATAAGGTCATGTGGACCAAGAGTGATTAGTATAGGTTTTAGTTTTTCTCTTTGTTATGTGAAAATAGCTCTAATTGGCTCTATTTAATGAATTGTACTTGATGATGTCATCAAATGTCAGGATGATGTCATGGAGGTTCTTAGGCTCCTTGGATACCCTAGGTGGTCTAGCTAAGGTTAGATAGGTTAGATAAGTATTAAAACACAAGGAAAGAGAAATGGGGGAAAAGATGTAAAAATGTTGCATAGCAACATTAGCAACTTTTCAAAAGTTGTTGAAAACTTTTGAGTTGTCTTAAGCATTTTGGTGTTTAGAGTAGATGAATTTTAAACAAGGGTTAAAAAATCTGAGGTAGGGTATATATGTGGTGAAAAACCCTAATTTGGGGGTTCAACAATTATTGTGTACGGACTGCACCCTGAACAATAGAGAGTTTGAATAAAACAGAGGGAAAGTTGATGAAATTGGATTGAAATTGTGACTGTTATCCATGGGATACATTTGTGCATATGTTTTGGATTCTTTCCAATAGTTATTTTGTTTTTTAGTTGCTTTTGTTTTGTTGTTTGTAAATTCTTTTGTTTTGGACTATTTGTTGTCCAGTTTTGGTCAAGAAGCAAGGATGTGGACCTAACTCCACTTTCCACCATCGGTTCTCTACGAAAATTTGGGGATGGAGACTAGGTCCATGGAGCTTCGAGAATCTATAAGGAGGAGCTCTGAAGATGTATGCAAGTATTTTTAGGATCTTGCCCTAGGTGAGCTGGATGAAAATCTTGGTTAGGAAGATCAAGTAGCAGATAGCTTTAAATTGCAGGAGGCCATTGTCATGAGCCAAGAAGGCCATGGATGTCATGTGTGATGTCATGTAGGCACTCAGTAGTGTGGAGGAGTGCCCAAGACATCAGCTCACCAAGTTTTGAAGCCAAAGACCTAAAACTAGTCCAAAACCAAGAAAGAAGCCACATTCTAGAAACAGGGTGTACGGACAGTGTCAGACCATGAGACCCAGAAAATCCTTGTGGGTTTTTTCTTTACTTGAAGACTGCCACAAAATATTTGGGGGTCCTTTGAAGGTTTTTCACTGAAAAAGTGTTGTCCTACTTTTTAGGAGGCCTAATTGGAGGAAAAAGGCTACAAGGCCTAAAAGATAGGAATCCAAGACTCGACGGTGAAATGGCTCAACTTGGGAACTTTAAACCTAGTTTGCAATCCAAGAATGGAGATGATTGAAGCCTTGACCCTCCTAAAAATCCAAAATAGAGATTAGGGCATGGGTGTTATTATGGAGGAAAGTTTTTGCAGAACACAAGAATGGTTAAACTAACAAGATGGGTAGTCTCTTGGTTGGAGGGAAAGAATTGAATCTTTCCAAGTTTTTAGAGGGTGGATTGAGGAAGCCCTAGAGGTCCTAAGAGAGACCTATGAAGAGTTCAATAAAACTCAAGAGTTTACAAAGGAGAATCCCTATCACACAGCTAAAAGAGTTTGGGATCGTCTTGATAATATTTATAGAACTGATCTAATCACCAATGGTATATATCAGGTATGTGCACAACTGATAAGAATATTTGTAGGCAAAATAGATGCTCTTGAAAGTACAACCTATAGAAGGTTTATCAATAACAAATGTTGTGACCTATCCAAATTTGATGAGTATTGTGCTGAACAATTCATCAATTTCTATCAATCTGGACATGAACAGAACCAGGAGTTTATGTACTCCATTTTTGTAAAAAGGTTTGAAGGCCTAGGAGATTATTATCATAAGAGAATACTAGAAAATGTAGTAGATGAAAACTTGACTATCAAGGAACTAACCTTCCCACAGTTAATTCAATTCCTAAAAGAAATCAATGAATCAGTTTGTCTTGAGGTCAACAAAAGGAAGGAATTGAAAAGGGTTAAACCTCTTATTTCTACTACTGTATGTAAATCTCTAATACCACTATATGGATGTGGTAAAATTTTCCACAGGCACAAAAAGGGAGACAAAGGATGTGCTGAGTGCTCAAATAGAAAAGGAAAGTTCTCAAGAAAGAAATACAGTCAGCAAAAAGGCTATTTCTGCAAGAAGAATAGATTCAAAGGAAAAAGTAAATGGAAACCCACCTGTTACATTTGTAAGGATGATCATTTTGCCAATAAGTTCCCTGACAAGAACAAGGCCAAATTCAAAGGTACGGCACAAATGTTGAAAGATTTTGGATTAGAAGATCCAAAATAATTTGTGTTTATTAATGACTACCCCTCTGACTTGATGTTCTTGTCTAGGCGATTGAGGAGGTTTGGTCTCTTCCCTATGTAAAGTTTTGTCTTTCGGTAAACACAATTTAATATGATGGGATTTTATCCAAACCGACATGAAAGGGAATTGTGAATCTTTGTTGAATAAGTATCCTTTTGAGAAAATTATGATTTGAATGAACTTTGGATCTTTCAAATGTATGTTGTATTTTTTTCAATATCATGTATCATCAAGCATAGAACCACAAATACACATGTTTTCTAACTTCTAAAAAAAGCTATAAAAGTGTATATTCTCCTATGTTTTTGACAAGGTCTCCACAAGAAAACAATTCAATCAAGCTACCTATGGTCAAATTTGGCTCTTAACATGGCTTTAAGAGGGTAGGCTTGCTAATTTAACAAGTTTTTAATCAAGATTCTATTCAAAAAGACTTGAGTCTATCCCCCATTATAGAGGCCTCCCACATGCATGAAAGTATGATTTTGCACAATCCCGTAGGACTACTAGAGGAGGTATGATTCTCAAATATTTTTGTCACTCACCCCATTAAGGATGAATGCATTTTATTTTATAGTGGGTTGGATTACCATGGTGAAAATGTTTGTATCCCACTTGGGTCATTCCCTCTCACCGTCCTCGATAAGGAAAATCTTGGGAGGTAGGCCCACTAAAGATCTAACAACTATATGGAAAGCAAGAAATGAAATGAAAAGTAGGTTTAGGATTTTGATCAACCCAAAGGGTGAAGATCATATCCCTACTACTTCCTCACTTCCAAACATGATTAACAAAGTTCATTCCAAGCCTCTTTAATCCACAAGAAATAAGGCTTAATTAGGTGTTTGGTTCATTACTTAGCTCTTTGCTATCCCAAATTTATCACTTCAAGGAATTTGATTCACCAAAGGTGGAGAGAATATCCTGAATGCTTCACTTAATATTTCAATTTTCTATTTTACCTTAAGATAGATGTGTAAATGAAATTGCCACAATTTATACAAAATGCATAAGGATTTAGGAATACCTCATTTTGATTCTAGCAAAGGCTAGGCACATTTATGATTTTGTTTAATTTTTTTTTTGTATACTCACCTAGTGGAAATTGTTCCCGCTCCTTAGCATCCAAGATTTCTCCCCAAAATGTTAGTTTCAACAACCAAGAAAAACTAAGTGAAAGAAAATTGAAACCAAATCCACCTCAAATGAATGAACAAATTATAAAGCCAAAGATGGAAACTTAGTTTTATAGAGTTTGAGAATTTTGATGTAATGTTCATATGCTTTCTCTTCTTCTTCTAATTTTTCCACTATGTTTGCATTATGGATTTGTTTAGCATATATTTGTTCAATCTTTTATATTCCTTCTCTTTCCAATAATCTTCTACTCTACACTTTATTTTTGAGCTTTAAGATGTATCATATTCAAATGGGAGAAGTATCTAAAGGACTATCAAGCATGTTATAAAATTCTTGGTAAAGGTTAGTGATTTTCCAATACCTATTTCATGCTTGAAACCTTTTCTCCAATGTTTTGGATTCAATTTATAATTGTATCTATTTTTCTTCTTTGTGTAGCTTCCTTGCCTCCCTCCTTTGATGATAATCATGTGATTTCTATATTTCTTTCTGATTTTTTCTTGACTTGATGCTTTTAATCATCTGAAATTCATAAAAAAAACATCAATTAATTGTCAAATTTATCAATTATACAACTTAAATTTGATGTTCTTATCATTAACCAAATGAAATGTAGAACAGACATAATGCAACTCAAGATAGACCAGATGCAACTCAGAACAGACTAGATGCAACTTAGAAGAGACCAAATGCAACTAAAAATAGACCAGATGCAAGTTAGAACAAACCAGATGTAAGTAAACACATACTTGATGCAACTAAACATAGAACAGATGCAAGATTTATCAAATGTTTATGCAGAATCTCCCAAATGATATGCAAATTTCACACAATGAAATGCAAAGTTTTCCAAAGATATGAAAATTTTCACTAAATGAAATGCAAAGTTTAAAAGATATGAAAATTTTCCTAAATGCTATGAAAACTTCACTAAATAATAGAATTTACAACATAACCCTCAAATAGAGTCTATTTATCAACCAAAACCAAATGCGAGCTTCTTTGGACCAGGTGTAAGCTTCTTTGGACTAGGTGCAAGCTTCTTTGGACCAGATGTAAGCTTATACAGACCAAGTGTGAGCTCCCTTGTACCAGGTGCGAGCTTGTTTGTGCCAAGTGCGAGATTTCAAACACTAAATGATATCTTTCAAAAAACATCAATTAATTGTCAAATTTAGTAATTATACAGCTTAAATTTGATGTTCTTATCATTAACCAAATGCAATGTAGATTAGACCTAATGCAACTCAAGACTAACCAAATGCAACTCAGAACATACCAGATGCAACTTAGAATAGACCAGATGCAACTAAACACAGACCAGGTGCAACTAAACATAGACCGGATGCAAGTTGGAAAAGACCAGATGCAACTAAACATAAACCATATGAAACTAAACACAGACTCGATGCAACTCAAGATTTATCAAATGTTTATGCAGAATCTCCTAAATGATATGCAACCTTTCTAAATTAAATGCAAATTTTCTAATGGATATGCAAATATTTAAATGATATGCAAATATTTTCAAATGATATGCAAAGATTTAAATGATATGTAAATATTCACTAAGTGAAATTCAAACTTTCCTAAATGCAATTTAAACTTTCCTAAATGTTATGCAATATAAAATAAATGATAGAATTCATGAAAATACACCATATAACCATACAATAAAGCCTATTTAACATCCAAAACCAAATGAAAGATGATCAGGACCAAGTGTGAGTTTCTTGGGACCATGTGTGAGCTAACACAGACTAGGTGCAAGCTAACACAAACCAGGTGCTATCTTTCATTGACCGGATGCTATCTTTCACAAACCGGATGCTATCTTTCACAGACCAGGTGTGAGCTTCTTGGGACTAGGTACCAGCTAACACAGACCAGGTGCTATCTTTCACTGACTAGATGTTATCTTTCAAAGACTGGATGCTATCTTTCCGAGACCAAGTGCGAGCTGTGACAGACCAGGTGCGAGCTTCTTTGGACTAGGTGCAATTTTCTTTGGACCATGTGTGAGTTTTTTTATGATTTAGGATAATTTGTGAAGTAAATCCTTCAAATTTGATGTTAGAAAGTGAGGCTTGGGCCCCACGGTGGGCACCAAATGTTGTTCACAAATTTGCAACTCACAAACCTGCATGAAACATTAGTTCAACATACTTTTCAATCAAACTTTGAAAGATCTAGCTAGATTAGTCAATTTGAGAAAAAAAGAAAATTAAAAGCATCTCATGGATCTCTATCTAGGAGGACTAAAAAAATGCTCTTATCTGCAAAAACATCCTAAAGTGACAACCCCTAAAATGAGAATTGTACTGATTATGATGAAGATATGGATCTAAGATGAAAACTAAGATGAAATACCCTATTCTATGCTCAAATTCTATGTGATCATGAATGATTTTTCCATTATATCAAGACTTCTTCAAGAATTCTTCAATGCTAAATGCAAAATTCCCAATTCAAATTACAATTTGAATGTGAATTATGACTCTAAAAGTGAATCGGTTTCATTACACTATGAAAATCATCCTATTTATCGGAATTCCCAAGGGTAGGGGGATGATTTTGATTAACCAAGGTCAAGGTTGAGTGATTTGTTTCAAATAGGGGGACATAGTTTAATTAATCCCCTTTTATCTTAGAATTAATTAATTAAATGGATTTATTATTTAATCCATGATTTTGACTTGATTTGACACCTTTTGACTTGGGTTGACCATGTTGATTTTGTTGACCAATTTAGGGTGTCTACACATAGGCTTTTAGATCCTACAATGCTTCATCTCCCAGTGTGGTGCCCTCGATGATTTGTAACTGACTTCCTATTTCTTGTTGTTTTCTCCAAATGAGAAAGTTCTTGAACTCCTCACTTTTGACAAAGGCATCATCACTCAGCAGTTCTTGGTAAAATTCCTCCTCATCTTTGCACAACTAGAGAGGAAATTCAATATCTTCCTGGCTCTCCTTCTTCTTTCCCTCTCTTATGATTTTTCTTAATTGGTGATGGTATTGCCTATCACGAGTGACTAGAGAAGCTACTCTGTCCTTTTTATTTTCATGCTTTTTTAGCTTAGAGGATTCTCCATCTCTTGTTTTCTTCTTTTTCTGAGGAGGCTCACTTATTTCCTCTATGTCATGCACCTTTTTTCTCTACTCAAATACAGTGGCTCAGTCATCTAGGGAGGGCTATGCTTCTCATAAGATCCCTCACTATCTTCTTCATACTCTGAGGATGAGTACTCTCTGGGCACTTCTAGCTTCTCCTCCAACTAATTTTATAGTTAATTGTAAAGTATGCCATACATGTCTATCATTCCATATATCATAGTCATGTAAGGCAGGCTAGAGAAGTATCGTCCAAATGTAATTCCTTCCTTCTTCAATTTAACCTCAAAAACTACCAAGTCAAAGAATTTCCCATTTCTTTTCTCTATTTCTTGTTCATCAAGAACATTTCTGATGATGTCCTCTTCATAACACCCTCATGTACGTGGATGGTGGTAACAATCAAAATCAATAATTTCTTTGCATTTTTTTATGAAATCCTCAGGGTCTACATATTTTTATTGGGCTATACCCATCTTATATTGACTCAACCATTTGTTGATCCCATCCAGAGCTTCTTCCCAATAAGAAAATCATAAAGCTTGAATTATCTTGGTCTAAAAGTGCCTTTTCTGTGGGGATCCAGATTCTCCTTGTCTATCTATGCCAGCTACCAAATGAATTCTATGATTGCAACCCTTGGAGTAACATATTTGGGAAGCACTTGTGGGGGCTGAGGACATCCATATACCCTAATTAAAGTGAAATTCTGCCCAAGATAGAAATCACCCCAATTATGATCTTGAGGCCACTTATCAACATAATCACAAGGCCTTAGAAGCCTTAACACTTTGATAGACAATATGGTTATATTCACACCAAAAAAATTCAAAATTGGGTTCACAATCTAGTTCTGAAAGCCACAAAACTCGTGCTCATTGGAAGTGTAATTCCAAACCCTAATCCATAATTGCACAAGATTTGGCTGGCCATTAATGAGTGTTCTAGGTCTCAACATCTGTGTATCAAAATAATTAACATTATGGAAAAGTATTAAATGCATCAATAGAGATTAATACATAAAACAAGGCTTCTTTCCCTTCAAAATACTCATGAGACGGCCCTCATGCATCTGGTCAATCACATACTGAATATTTTCATAATCAGTATTGACATTTGAGTTATCTATGTCTAGGATGATCATTAAAAGATTTGCAGGCATTCTATCAACATCCCCGTCCAACTAGAAACACTCTAAAAATATCGTATGCCAAATACTTCATGTAGAAATGTAAATCTTTGAGCTCATAGGGTGCATTCATATGACCGGGTAATGGAGCTACATACTTCCCCATTTTTGGCATGAAATTGGGGATTAAACTCTTGACCCAATTGATTTATTTCTTATATCTTTCTCTTTATTTACTCAAATGAATCTCTGTAGATGAGGAATAATAGATACCAAAGGCCTTCATTAAAGAATCTCTATCTAAGGATATTAAGGCTGACTGATCCTTCTTCTTGATAGTTCTTGACACTAGATCATATCTCCTAGCCAGTTCTATGAGCAAATAAACATCTAAAAAGACATCTGGGACTATCAACTTCCCCAAACCCAATTTCCAAGGATTAGAAACAAGAATTTTCCTAACTCTGTAACTATAGAAGTAATTAAACATATGGTAACTAGAACAACTTGGAGTAACAGGGTCTCTACAACTTGACATATAGTCAGAGAAGATCTCATCACTAACCTTTTTATTTTGACTAGACCCAGGGAGCTATATGATGAATTCCTATGAGAATTTCTACTTTACTTTCTTCTCTTCTCCTGTATCTTTAACCCCTTCACTAGTTGAGGCCTTTCTAGACTCTGGTTGACTCATTTTTATTCTTCTTTTAGTATTCCTTTCTGAAAATCTCTTCTTAACAAGTCTCTGTAATTTTTGAATTTCTTATCACTTTTCACTAAAAATTGTGATAAGAAAAAGATAGCATCATTTTGTCTATATATCATTCAGCAATAAATTAAACCATCTAGTTGAGATCTCAGAATATCGTTGCTCAATCACCTCATCATTCACTCTTCATGTATTAACTTTAATTCTGAGCTAGTCATGGTATACGAAGCTGACATGTAATTCAATTTGAAAAGAGAGCTGGAAAAGGCCATCATTGCTTTTTGCTTTTATGATTGCCAAAAAAACCATAGATTTTGTTAAAAAACCTTGGACAATAGCTGATTGGCTAGAAACCCTTGCTTTTTACACTTCAGTAAAGTACTTTAACTTGTCAAACTTTCATATTTTTCCTCAGCCCTGGCAGTCCACTATTTATTTCCTAGAGATCATGCCACAACAAGTTTCCTAGAATCTCCTCATGATTGGCTTAACTATAGTTCTATCTCAAGATTTAGAGATAAGTCTATTCTCTAGGTCGTTGAACGCCTTACTAGCACTAGGTTTTATCTCAAGATTGAGTGACTACCACATATCTCATAATCTTTGAATAGGAGCTCTAACCCTAGTTTCTTCACGAAATCCAGTGAAAAATCTCTTCACTACTAACTTCTAAACATCTTCTCCCAGTCTCTAAATGTTAGTGACAACTGTATCAAATTCTGAGATTGAGTGACTAAAGGATCTCTTGATTGCTACAGGTTTCTTTATTAACTATCAAGATTACGAGATATTGAGATAACCTTGAAACATCCTTTCTCTAAATTGTTGAATTTTGAGTTCTTAATTGTTAAGATTACGAAATTCAGAGATAACAGTGAACTTTGCTTTTTCTCCTAATCTCACAATGTTTTATACAAGTTTGAATAAATCAGGAGATTGAGCACACACCACCCATCTTTTGAACCTTTGGGACACGTGTTAGCCTTTGGTCGAATCTCATCCATGTATCTCATGATTGTGAATTCTTTCAGATTTTCTTATTTTAGTTGGAGATTCAACTATAGCCACACATCTACAATATAATCAATGGTCATCGCTTAATCTCATAAGAGTTTGCTTAACTCTTGTCATATTTTGAGATTCAATGACCAACATAGTTCTCATAATCTTTAAATAGAGGCTTTAACCATGGTTTCTTTATGATATTCAGAGATAAAGGATTTCTCCCAATCATTGAATACTTGGCTTAACTCTTCTTAACTCACGAGATCTAGCAATAGCCTTTGATCTTTAATAGCATCGACGGTCCATGCTTGATCTCCAGATCTCAAAAGACATAGTCACTACTTTATGAGATTCAACGACATAACACCATCATTAAGTCTTTCACTTTTTCTCTTAATCTCTAGATGTTATATACTTGACCATGATCTTTACGAGATTCATAGATAACCTTGAAACATCCTTTCTCTGAATCGATAAATACTTGGAACTAACTGCCAATTCTTAGGAGACTTGGAGATAACTGCTCCACCAGATTGCTGAACATTTAAACTTAACCACCATCCTTTATGAGACTTAGAGAAATCCTTTTCGCCAGGTTTCTTTATAATCATAACTAACCGCTGATCTTTAAGAGATTCAGAGACTTGAAGGAAATAAAAGAACTATGTGCATAAAAGGGGGGATTATGAATGTCAACTTGAAAACATAAGAACTAGGGCATGACTTGGAAATTTTAGAAGACATAAACCCTAACAAAGGCAAAAAAGATCTAGTGTTTATGGATTTCAAACACTTTCAAAGCAAAATTGCCTTGAGAAACAAATATTTTCAAAATTTTTGTAGGGACATTTAAACTACTAAATGCAAAGGAAAAACTTACTTGACACCAGGAACCAAAAATTTGATACATCTCAGAAAACCTAAAACACACCCAACACCTTGTTTTACTTGAGCTTATGTATAATATTTTTTCTCAAGTTAACTTAGGAGAACATGTTTCCCCTTGTGACATAACAAAGACTCTTTTAATGTATTTTTAATATCTTCAACCATTAGATACTAAAAAAGAAGTAAGAATATGAATATGTACTATGTGGGAAGAATAATAATAATAGACATTGTGTAGGGTCAAGGCCAAAATCAAAGGATAAATCATTAGCTTTGGACTTGATGTATAACACTAAATTGACTCTAGATAAATCACAAGATCAACCCAAAATGTAATACATTCAACTAATAGGAAGATGAAAGTTTAGAAAGAAAAAAAGAAATGATATTATAAAATATTCTTTGAATGACACATTCTTTAATCATGAAATTAAGTATCAGGAAACAATATCCCACATAGTTACCCCCAAATGATTAATCTGGTTAAGTTCTTAATTTTGTATATTTATTTTATTAGCATGGATTAACCGCAAAGGAAGTTTTATTTTTTATTTGTATTATAGTGATCCCAATCAAATCTATAAAATCTAATATTATTTTAGGTTTATTGAATCATAGAGTTCTTAGATCTACACTAATATAATATTTACATCTAAATTATATATTTGAATTTTTTTGCATGATCATTTATTCATTGATTTTATATTGCTATATATTTATTCTATTATCGTGTTCATGAAATCCCTTTTACTTACCCACTCATCCTTAAAAAGAACATTAGGGAACTTCAATTTTATATTTGATACATCATTGATATTTCTATGTTTTCAATGTGATAGTGAAAGTATACAAATTTGTGATTTTTTCCCTACCTTTTGTTTATACCATAAGTTACTTATCCAATCCTAATATTCCTTTGAATTAATGTTTGTCTAAACCAAATCATGACCCTAATCAATGATAATGAGGTTTATTTTGATGCTCATAATGAAAACAATGATTACAATGATCACAAGGTGTGCATTAAATCAAAGACAAAAATAAATTTCTTATGATGATTTATTCAAAAAAAAAAATTCCCTTAGTACATGAAATCTATATGTTTTATTATTGATTACTCCTTTAATGTTTCAAGTCTTTTGGGATGACGTCCACTAAAAAAGACTTCATGTGCAAAAATTGTGAGAATTTGAAGCCTTTTAAATAAAAGATGAATTGTAAATAATTCTACCTAATTTTGGTACATAATCTAGAAAAAGTACCTATAACCACCTAGATTTGGTCTGCTTTGACCATAGACCCTATTTTCCCTAAGTGTGATCATACCCCCAATTATGTCAAGACAACTCTTCAATCGGCTAGCATAATTCATTGAAATTAAATTTAATCTCCTAAGTGATTTAATCACTAAATTTTATTAATCACCTTAGCCAATTAAACCAATCAACTCAATTCAAATCAATACCTGTCTAAGGTAATTAATTTAAAAGGAATTAAATGAAATCCTAGTTATACCTCATCACTTGCAAAATCAATCCCCTACCCTAAATTGATTCAATTTTGCTATAGTCTTATTTAATTATTACAAAGCAATTAAAAGATTAAATGATTAATTAGAATCCCTATTATTGAGTGAATATGTTATTACAACAATTCATTTCATTAATATTCCCTCTAACCAAACCAATCTCAAAATACCCAACTATGAGTTCAAACTCATCCCAACCTCTTCTCACATGCTAATTCTTCTTAATTATCTAATTAACCCTAATTAGCTAATCCCCCCTCCACTCATTCTCTCTCCTCCCATCTCTATCTCCTTAATCACCTATCTTAAACCTTGATACTAATCCTAAGCTACCCTTAAGATTGTCACATTCCTAAATCTGTGATTAGGAATTCAACCCTCCCCCTAAAGTCAAAGTTATCAAGCTTGACCTTAAACCCTCACCCACTCTTCTTAAACCCTCATCCATGCTTCTTAAACCCTCACACATACCTCATTAATTCTTTCATAAATGAAGCATTAATTTCTCTTACACATTCTCTTCCACACTCCTCATTAATGAGTCTTACACCCTCATTAATGGCATCCCTTCTAGAGTCTTCTCCCCTTCCTCCATTTCTTTTATAAATTGGATGGATTTTGAGCTCAAATGGCCCTTAACTTTTGAATGCATTCCTATAATGCTCTTAATTTTTAAAATTTGAAAGCATTTTTATGCTACTAATTTTCATGTAGATCTATATTGCATCATAGTTTTGATATCTTGTATTGTTATAATCTTCATTTCTAGATCTAGAATGCATGTTTCTTAAGCATACTCCTTATGATTTTGGTGATATTTAAGCTTTATAGTTTCATTTGAATCTTCCATTCTTAGGTTGTATATGTCACTAGAATATGCATAATCTGAGGACTATTATGTCATTTTTCATACTCCTAGATAGGAAGCAATAGATTGATTTTGGTGATTGTTATGCTTGATAACTATTTGTTTTCACTAATGCAATGATCTATTGAAGTGTTGTGTCCTTCTTAACAGGTAAAAAAATACACACACATCTGTGGCGCTCACCGTGGGGCAAGATTGCTTGAAATTTCATGAAATTCTTCTCTCTACCCTTGACATTTTTAAAGTTTGAAGGCAGTTTATCATTTTGGGTTAATTAGATGTTATTTCCCAGAGTAATCTATCATCTGCGGTATACATTCTATCATTTCTGAGAGTTTCAATATCGTCTGTTGCTGCATTTGTGGAATGTAAAATTTGGCTTTAAAATCGTCTTTGGTAACTTTTTTTTCATTTTTGGTATGTGTTATCATTTCACGTAAAAGGGTTATTATTTTGGGTAAATATTATCATTTGGGGTCAAAATTTTATCATTTCTGGTGATTATCGTTTTGGGTCTCCGAATTATCGTTTGGAGTCTAGGGGGCAAAAATACAGAGTTTTTTCATTGACAAATTTGATTTCTAACTTGCTAACTTGGTTGTTTTTATGATTTTGATCCTATTTTTAGCATCCTAACTTGTGTTTGCAGATCACTGTTGGAGACTCTCTTGTTCAAAGAAGTTGGAAAAAGAATACTGACTTGTGGTTTTACAAGTTGCCAATCCCTCATCTTGACTTCTATTTTTTTTACGCTTTCAAAACTAAAGACATTTTCCAATCTCATACTAAATTGACCAGAGGAATATGCTCTTTTCCTTTTTAAGAAAAATCAGAAACTCACAAGTCATTTTATGATTTGAAAGGAATTTGGAGTAACTGAACAAGGCAAACAAAAACACTGTTTAAATTTCAATTTTGGATAGTAAATGAACAAACACAAATCACTAAATTTTGTGGCTCAATGAACAAACACATCGCTTAATTCATTTTGGGACAGTAATTGAACAAGCAAAGCACTAAAAACTGTGGTCAACTGAACAATTAAACTTTTCTTTCACATGCAATGTTTACATAATCTAGGAATATCTAAATCGAGCTCAACATAGCTTGAAGGAACATTGATTTGCGTGTTTTAGGAGAAAATGACATGGACTAGGAGAGTATGCTCTTCTTATTTTAAAGAATCATAAATTTAGAAATCCTACGCTCGCCAATCCTTTGTATGCTTATTTAACAATAGAGGGCCTGTCGGTTGAGGAAAAAAAAAATCCTAGAAATGACCCAAGTGAGGACAGGTTTTACACCAACCCTTCCAACTCACTATAAATAATTGCTTCCTCATAGGCCAAAGCCTCGGAAGATGGAATCGGTTTTGTGCTCAGAATTTTGACATCATTCCTTGAACATGCTTGGGTATGTGTAGAGCGGAGCCGCTTGAATCTTTCTTGCGAGACTATGCATATTTGAGTACTCATAGGGCTATACGCCTCAATTTTTCCTTGTGCAATTCTATGGGAGATGGTTTTGAATGGATTGCCCCATCATAAACAACGAACTTTGTAGACAAACTACCTGATTCATCCCCGAAAGGGTGAAATCTTTTTTCAAGGAAAAATGTAATTTCCCCAAGACACTCGTCATATCATGCCCTCACTTGCATTTGGAGTCGGCTAATATGGCATCATGAATAGAGCCATTGCATGCTTGGTGATGGTCATATTTGTTAGATTAATAAAGTGATTCCACTTATTAATTAAATCACATTGATTTAATTATTAAGTCACTTATTATCTCTCATTTACTTAAGCTAAACTTTAGGCATATAATAATTAATTATTTTATTAATTATTATTATACAACCTAGATTTTCCCTTTAGGGTTTTGGTATCCTTTTATAAGGATTCCCTCTTTGGAAATTATTCAATTCGATGGTTATTAATTCATTGAGGATGTTATTGCATTAAGAATTTTTCTCCATTGTTTTGCACAATATGTTTCCTCTTCCATCAATTTGTGATTTTTGGCCTCCATAACTTTTTTGCTTCTCTCTTTCTGTGACAGGTTTACATGTAGGTGATTCTTAGGAGTTGTGGGTTGATAGTTTTCATCAACTCCAATATGGTATCAAAGCTCCAGATCTTCATGTCCCTGTTCTCTTCATGAGAGATTTGGCCTTGTTCTTTAAATCTGTGGTTTGAGAGGTTTTTATCTCAGATTTTAGTGGTTTTGGGGAGGATATTTTTTTGGAGCCGTTTGAGCATAAACTGACATCTGGGTTGTGTTTGAAATACCCCCAAAACCCCTATTTTCATATAAGGCACATCTTATTTGGACACAGTTGAAATATGGGCCCTCTTTTTTGCTTGCATGACCTTGGCTCATTTTTTGAGGCAAAAATCTACCTCAGTTTCCGTGTCGCTGATGTCAGCAACCACATGCCCCAAGATTTTTTAATATTTTTTTTAAAATAAAAAAAATCATTTTTTTTGTGTTTTTTTAATATAAAAAAAGCATGTGTTTTTTTATGTTTTTTTATTATTTTTTTTTTATTAAAAAAAAAATAATATTTATTTTCTGCCATTTTGGTGGGAAATCTGGAGGCAGTATTTTTTTTTGGAGGAATTGCCAGTTTAGTAGGGCTCTACCAATTTTGGCTGAGGTTTCATGAGGTTCACTTCTGTTTTGACCTTCAGGTGGTTTTTTGCTCATATCTAGAGAAAACAGAGGCCGATTTTCAACTTCCTTGTATTGCCAGAAAGCTCTTTCCGAGATGGACATCTTTCTAGAGGATAGATTTTCTAATTTTTCTATCTTACAGTTTTTTTTCCTGTCAAAGTCAGTGATCATTTTTGCACTCTGGGAGTCATATCTTGCTCTTCTGGACTCCATTTTTTGACTTCCACATGGCATCGTAAAGCTGGTTATGTCCTCTTTCTTCTTCTATGGGTCTCACATCCAGATTCTACTCCAAGTATCTATGTATTTAGTTTTTTTCTTTATGGCATTCTGGTAGATATCTTGGATGTTTCAGGTCGTGGGATCGTTTCCTTCTCTAAACATTGTATACTCCTTTTTCTGTAGCTTTATTTTGTAAATGCACTGAAATAAAGTGCCTGCAGTTGCATATCTTGGATCTTGTACACCTTATGCTTGTTTGTACTTGCACTCATTTATAAAGTGCCATGGGGGGGTTATGATGTTTTGCCTTTTGTGCTCATCCACCTTTGTAGAGTGAGTGTCCCTTCCATGACATTAGCCTCATGATGTGTGTCTAGAAGATCATTTCTTCTACTTCGACATTGCCCTTTATCCTGTGCTTGTACCTTCTTCTATACTATTGGTGTTCCTGATTCTTCTTCTTGTAGTTGTTTTTGGCATTGCATTTCAGTGTTCCTGTCAGACCTCTCCATGTCCAGCATTATGGGGGGTATCTCCTGTTGGTTCTAATGCTTCCTTGGTTCGATGGAGTGATCTATGTATTCAGTATTTGTTCCTATGTACTAGGTGGATGCAGTGGTTGGTACCTATGCATTTCTGTGAGATGGATCATTTACCATATGGACACTCTTCTTTCATTCCTTTTTGGGAGGCATTCTTCCATCTTTGATTGATCAGCTCTTCAGGCTTTGTTTAAAGTCTTCTCTACCTGATCACGTTCTATTACAATGGAGGTTCTAGCAGTTATTTTTTGACAGTGTTTGCAGCTTCATGCTTCATACGTGTTCTACATGTCCTTTCTCTGTTCCTTTTTTCTGGGACTTTCTCTAGTTTGGAGGCTTCTTCTGTCCTTCACTAGGATTCATCTCTTTTTGGAGAGGGGTTTTTCCCACTAGGTTTTCTCCTTTTCTTCTCTTTACAAAGATTTTTTGTATTAGGTACCTCATTAGGCCTTGTTGCCGGGACCCATTTTTCCTGCTTTGAGTAGCCGTTTCTAGGTTTTTAGCTTCTCCCTAAGTTTATCTTAAGGGGGGGTGTTAGGGTAATAAATTGATTCCACTTATTAATTAAATCATATTAATTTAATTATTGAGTCACTTATTATCTCTCTTTTACTTAAGCTAAACTTTAGGCATATAATAATTAATTATTTTATTAATTATTATTATGCAACCTAGATTTTCCCTTTAGGGTTTTGGTATCCTTTTATAAGGATTCCCTCTTTGTAAATTATTCAATTTGATGGTTATTAATTCATTGAGGATGTTATTGCATTAAGATTTTTTCTCCATTGTTTTTCATAATATGTTTCCTCTTCCATCAATCTGTGATTTTTGGCCTCCATAGCTTTTTTCTTCTCTCTTTCTGTGACAGGTTTGCATGCAGGTGATTCTTGGGAGTTGTGGGTTGATAGTTTTCATCAACTTCAATAATATTCTGAATAGAATTTGAGTGTGTACCTAAGTCAAAGAGCAAGGATTTTCATTCTCTACTTAGAAAATAGGGCATAAGGATGTGTTTGTTCACCCTTTAAACAATGCAACAATGCTTGATGTGACTGAAAATCATTAAAAAGATAACACCTTCAAATCAAGCAACAAAATTCAATCCTTGGTCTACATGTGTTTTTCACTCACTAGAAAATCTCAAAACCTAATCTTCGATCAAGAAAACTTCATGCACTTCCAAAGACAAATTTGACAAAACTGACAAACTTTGATAGCGGGCACTTACATAGTTGTCTCTTAGAGAAGGATAGTCTATTCAGATACCCTTTTGGCTCTTTAGTCTATCCTTATTTCTTTTTCTAGTCTCACTGTGGCTGTATCAAAAAAATTTCATACATCTACCTTGCATGTCATTTCAGACTCTTACAATCTGTCGCAATACATGTAGTCTATTTACTTTTCAAAACAATTTGATTCCCAACTCACTATTAGGGCATTCTAACCCTTTGACACTGGAATCATTTACTTCCACCAAAACACAAATGACACTTCTACCTAGACACACTCACTTGAACAATTCAAGACTCTACTTGTCACTATCAGGAGACTTTGACAAAGTTGAGATACAAATACATGGTTAACACAAGACGCAACAAGTACACTTCTAAAGAATTGGAAGTACCACCAAGATCACTACACTTTCAAGGTGAAACATCTCGTGGTTCCCTATTCAATTTAGACTCTCCATAAATGGAAAAACCCACTCACGAATAGAGTGCAGCCTTTGAGGAATATGACAATGGTAAAAACCAAAAACATGAAGATAGCGATGAGGAAGAAGAACAACACTTTGACCATCCTTTGTTTGGTTCGAACAGTGAGGAAGACATCACTGAAGAAGAATACAATAAACTCAAATAGAGCAAGAAATTCAAAAAGACATTGGAAAAGATAATTGGCGAAGATAAAGAGAAATACTTTCTCCATCTTGCATCTTGTTATGCCCTACATACCCGTCCCTACATTTTGTAGGAAAAATGTTGGGTCCCCCTTTTCGCTCTTTCTTTTTCCTTTGGTTTCTTTTATTTCCTTTATTTTTCCTTTGGTTTTTTTTGTTTCCTTTGTTTTCCCTCTGGGCTTTTCCTCCACGAGGGCTATTTTTCTTTTGTTTCTCTATTATTTTGTCTCCGAGACCCGGTCCCAGAGTTTGTTTGTTCTTTTGAGTCAGTCAAATCCCAAACTCTGGGATTCTCTGTCATCATGTCTCCTTTTGCGAGAAGATATGGCTACATGGAATCCTCGGGCCCATAGTCTAGAGGTTTTCTTGTTTCAGAGTTTGCGGAGAGAAAGCAACACATTTTTACCCTAGGGGTATAAATATAAATTACCTGTCATTTTCACATTTACTACGATCAAACACTTAGAGAAATTAGAGTGATCCAAAGGTGATTAAGAAAATTTAAATAGTGTTTTCTCCCTATGCTTAGTGGTTGATTAAATAGTGATTTTCTATGCTTGTTCATGGTCACTCAAAGGTTAACTTGTTGTAGATCACCTCCCATGCTCATCTTTCCTGCATTCCTTGTGTTTTCAGGTAGGCCTTAGGCTCTCTCCTCTCTAGTTTTTGGTTATGTTTCTTGCTTGTCTATTGTTTTTTGTTTTGTTTTGTCTTGGTTTTATTTTTGTGTCACCGCATCTTTGCGTTGGCTTTTCTATCACCTCCTATTGCTGGGTTGGCTATGCCAGAGGGTTGTCTGCCCTCTATGCAGTTATATTTTAGTGTATATTTTGTACATTATTGTAGAATGTTGTAAGTGCTTCTGTATATTGTGTATATATTGTAGTCTTGCTGTACATTCTATAAATTGTGTATCTTCTGTATATATCTGTATATATGTCCATTTTTCATGGTTAGCCTATGAGTTGTGCTTCGGTCCTCTGTATATTTGTGTATATCCTATATATATCCTTATGTTTGTGTTGAGCTCATCACGCTCTATCATGTCTAAAACCATGTTGTCAAGCTCATCAAAGAGGTATTTTCTACAGTTCAAACTTGACACCTCACTGGTTCAAGCCGTTGTGACTTTCTCTCTCCTCTATCATGTCATCTTAATAGTGAGAATTAATGGCGACAAGTGCAATTCCATGGGATCATTATTCCTAGGTCTAGTGGGAACTTAGCTTCCAAAATTTTTGCAGGGTAAATGATGTGTTCATTTACCAGAATATTTTGACACTTACGTGGGACTCCGAATACCGGTTATCACAAGAGGCGATGAACCTGGTGAGTACTTATAGAAATTACTTTATTCAATTCTAGCAGCACACATATATTTGGGTGACCGAATTCTCTGGGAAACCCTACCTTCTTCCTCGGTATTGTGGGGATAGAATTATTCTTTTTTAGTTCTGCGAAAAAATTCTGAAGCTGCATGCCCTCTTCACATTGAAGAAGGTTACCAACATTCTATTCCCAATCTCTTGTAGGAACTATTCTTGTAGTCTTTCCACAGCAAAGGAGGCAAACAATGAACTTAAGAGTCTAGGACTGGAGGAATTCCACCATACCAGAAACAATTTTTATCGATTGGGTAAGATATCACTAGCACTTCCCCAGGTGTCCCCACTGCACAAAGATGATATTGAGGATTTCTAGGCAGATTTTCAAGATAGTTTTGATCTCTAGGCCCGCTATCATTCACGGATGTCTAAAGGCTTGATAAAATCCCTCGACCTTCAGGGTTTCCAAAGGGTTTTTCAGAAGATGGGCCGCTGGAGGACCCATTGTAAAAAGAACAAGGATTAGATAAATTGGATCTCCCTCCGGTAGATTGGGCCACCCAAGAAGATTTGACAATTGAGGGGGTATGCCACCCCATTATAGAAAATAGTCACAAGTATTTTGAGCAGGTGTGTCTGAGGAGTACCCAGAAAGGACTGATTGTTCAGAGGTCTGCTTCGACCTCTGGAGCTGCACAACCCAGCACAAGAAAGGGGAAGGAGAAAGAAGATATCCTGGCCCAAGTACCTCCCAAGGGTTCACTCCCCATAATGGTGCAAGTACAAGAGAAAATGGAGATGTTTAGGCTAACAAGCCAGAGAATAAGTGTACAACTATCTCAGGTCCTCCTTGCAACTTTGGTAGCATCTTCTCACCCGGTGAGATCCCTGTCATTGGCCACACTGATGAGAAGGCAGACATTCACTGAGGAAGAGTCTGCAAGTATTCTAGATGCCAGGGCCCCCACTATGAAGAAAGAGAAAGAAGAAGGTGAACCTCACCCCAAGCACATATGCAAGCCCTAGTATGCCTGATATTCCCCCAGTAGATGTTAGTTTAGACTCCCCCAAATCGAATGACATCTCATATACCTCTCCCCCGCATGATGATTTTGATGATATCTTCAGGATGAATGAGCTCATGAACCTACATGGGGATATAGATCACGCACTAGAGGAGATCGCCACTCAGAAAAAAAAAAAGATCCCCACTGAGAAGGAAGCCCAAAGTAAGAAGCTGCCACAGAGTAGGAAGTCTGGGAAGAAATGCAAAAGGAACAAGATGAGCGGGAGAAAACACTAGTCCAAGAGACCGAGGATGAACCAAGGCAAATAGTAGATGAGAAACCAATGACTGGGGAAACCAGACCCACAAGATCAACCGTACCCCCATTCATCACGCTCTAAATGCCTTTAATTACTCTGGGTGACCAAATGCCCCAGAGTACATTCGAGGAGGTGATCACAACAACCCAAACATTGAACCTAGGCCAGACACCTCTACTGCCTCTGGAAGACATTCCAATGGAGGAAGATATCCTGGTGAATGATGCTGAGGAAGAACGACAGCATCAGGATGAGGGGAGAACCCCTAAAGATACAAATGTTAATCTGCCCGATGCTGATAAGGACATGGAAATCCTTGAAAATATAGGTGATGCTGATACTGGTGGAGGAGAAACCCTGAACATCATGAAAGAGGATGCCAACAGGGAAGAAAATACTGAAGCCTTTGGAGAGAAAGAAAAGGAGTAGGAATGGGAAAAGGAGAAAGAGCCCAATGACACTAAAGATATCGGGAATGCACCGCCGGACTCCGAAGGGAGTCCCAATACCCAGACCTTGATAGCAAAGCCACCTCAGTCATCCTAATGGCTGGTGGAATACAAAAAGAGGAAGGCCCCGATAGTAGTAACAAGTGTTCCACTTTCGATGGCCAAAATGATGGCCCAAAATGCAGAGGCCAAGAAGCATAAGAAGGCCTGGATAGTCCATACCCTTTGGACTGGTCTAGTAGGAAGTACAGTTGTGACAATCACAACACCTCCCCCAGATGAAGATGCAGCAACGGTAAGGCACAAGGATTTTGTGATCACAAAGGTAACACTGGGGAGGAGAGATAAGTAGGGTGAGTTGGACTTGCTGAGGGAGGCCACCAAGGTAGTGGAGGCCCGATATGATAAACAGAACTAGATGTTGAAGGAGGAAAGAGAAACCAATGAAAATCTCCTTGCACTTCTGACTGAACTCGTACAGCCCCTATCCGAGATCCACCTGGAAGCTTCTACCTCCAAATTACCGCTTGTACAGGGTTATGTGGATGCTCTAAGGGCTATGAAGAAGAAGGACCAGGTTGTGGATGGGTGGATCACTAAGAAGATAGTCTCCGTAAGGCAATTTTTAGTGGTTTCACTCCTGAATCTCTATTAGATCAGTAATCTCCTTAGTCAGGCGAACGTCTCCACTGTCCTATGGGAGAAAGACTTAGAAAAGTGTGAAATATGGAAGGTTGGGTTGGATGAGGTCTTCAACATCGAGGAAGAAGCCATCACAGAGGTAGGAATTTTGGGGGAAGAATCATATGACTCCCTCCGGGCCCAGTACTCTAGACTTGGCCTCAAGATTTAGGTATGCAAGCAACTAGTTAAGGCCCTAAGAGAGAAAGTAACTGTGGCCCAGTATCCTTTGGGCCTATTCAAGGAATTTGTGGTAAGGGTGTCACAAGTTGACCCCTTCACCACTGGAACATGCACCCTGGAGGACTATGTCCTCAGTAAGTATGATGAGTTCATGGAATACCTATATCAGTCTGTTGGGGACTTTGATGGAGGAAGGTTATCAGATTATCTAAGATGATTCTCCAAGCACATGATGTCGTGAAGATAGTAGATGAATTCTAGAATGGGTCTGGAGGAGTTGAAGAGAAGCTTGAGGCTATTCGTGGCTGGTGGGACAACATTAAGGATATAGATGAGGATGACATAAGCCAAGTTTTGGAATCTTTTAAAAATAGTAAAGGGAAATAAGGTTCTTCGAATCCTAGAGATTTTCACAACCAGGATAGATTGTGAACATTCTTTATTCTTTGAGTGCAAGCTCCCAGATCTCAAAGTCCCAGATCCAACAATTTTTGTATTCTTTTGATGACCTGTGTCCAAGTTCCCTGGAGTTGACCAGTAATTATCAAGAAGTTAATAAGGGTGTCAGAAAATAGATTACCCTAGCAAGGCATGTCAAATTGAGGGATGGTTCTGACAGGTGGTCTTCCCAAGGTGTCGCTCTAGCCTTAAACACCTGGAGCATCAGAGACAATGAGCTGGTTTTAGATTGATCAGGCATGTAGCCTTGATCCCTAAGGGATTGGATTTCTTTTATTCTCCCTTTGGCCCTCTTCTTGAGGCTGATTCTTCCATACCTCTTTTCTTGTCTTCTTCTTCTGATCTGTCAGGCCTCTGCTCTCTTCGAGGTTGTTGTAACGTGGTGCAGGTAGTATCAGCCACCAAAAAATGTATTTTATTGTTGAGTGTAAAGTTAAATTAGGTTAGTTTTAGGGAAAACATCTGTGTATAAATAACAAGTCTAACCTCATTCCAAAGGTCGATAGAATTGATAATTTTCCAGTCCATAGCTATAGAATTTCAGCATTTTATTTCTTGTATTTGTAGAGTTCAGTGCTCCTTAGTCCTTAGAAGTTCTCAGTAGATAGATGCTCCCCTGGAGCCATTATTGTAAGCACCAGTGATGTTGGAAAACCATTAATGAAGAAGGAAGTATTTGTTGGTACTCCTAAATTTGGAACAAATTTGGAGTGACCATGTTAAGTTTTTCAGTTAAGCAAAGTGAGTACCCTTGAAATTTTGTGTGAGAAGTCTCAATTAGAATGATTGAAAAGGATGCCCGGATGATTTTCATGAGGTACAAATTGGGAAGAGGCTTCAATGCCTTTCATTTGACATATGCAGTGGGTCCCAGCTCCTAAATTTCAAATTTGACATGTTTATGGAGTAGTCAATTTGAGGGGGTCACCTAATTCTGCATTTTGCTGAAGTGTCATTTTGCTGTCCGGGGCCTAGTTTGCTTTTGAATATCTTACAGCCTGTTATGTGTCATGACCCGCCACTTTGGGGATGTTGAGTATGTGTATCAGAGAACCTACCTTTCGAATCCCAAGTCATTTTGATATGTTTTGACTAGATTTCAAATCCCTCAAAGTTTGTAATTTACTGTTGTCATGCATTGTGCAATTGATCAGAAATCTGAATAGCCCATTTTGAGTTCTTGAAAATATGTACTCGGATGAACATTTCGGATAATTGGCTTGTCCCTCATATTGTAAACATAGGAGTGCACCTATTTGAAGATTTACAAATTCCTGCCAATCCATTTATCCACTTTGCCAGAGCCTTTTCGTTTCCAATTTAATGAAGTTTCTCTGAAAATCCAAAATTCAAAATTAAATGGCATACTTTGTGGTTTCCCTGTTTACACCCGGTTCGAGGTCAAGCATAATTGAATATAGATTTGCATTTTAGACCTAGGAATTAACCCCTTTGAAGATTTCTAGATTTTGATCAATTCAGTTGATCACTTTTCCAAATTAAATCCAAATCAGTTTCCTGCATATTTGCATGGTTTAAGTTCAGGAAGTGTTTTGATGCTATTTTTGCAGATTGGTATCAGTTGAGCTGTTTTCTTTCAGAATAAGTTAACTGAGGATTCATGTTCTACATATGACATTCAATCAGGCTCCAGAGGTTGAGTTTCTGAAAGATCTTTTTGATGGCCCTATGAATTCAGTTTCAGAGGCAGTTTGTTCAGTTTGTAGTGCGGAAAAGAGTCAAGTTTTCAGAATGGCCATTTTGCATAAGTGATATCTTTCTATCTGAAAGATATTTTCAGGGTCTGATTGTGGGAACATCCTCATTGCATATGAATGTACTATGTGACCTAGTGGTGAAATTTCAGAGCTTGTTTCAATGTTTCTGCAACGGTCGATCTGAAGGGGATTTATGTTGTTTCCGCATTTGTACATATGCAGTTTTTTGGAAGGCTAAGTTTGCACTGTTATATCTTGTGCCTCAAGATGAATTTGGTGAAGTCCTTCTGCATGTGTATTAAATGGTAATCAATGAATCATTTTTCCAAGTGACGAGGTCTGATTACTTGTTTCAGTGAATTTTTAAAGGCAGCCCCAAAGGCTAATTACCATTAATGTGATCAAATGGCATAAGTGTCAAAATAATTATAAAGGCCATCGGTTTGTACTTAATGTTCAAAATTTTAAAATGTGAAAGGATGGAAAAGAGGCATCAGCTACAAGAGTGCTTTCAAATATGCAAAGCAATAATTAATGCCTTCCACCATTCAACATTTTGTCGAATTGTTCGTATTGACAGAATTGTATTTTTAATGCCAGTTGCATTTTCATTCGGGATCGCTTGCAATTACAAAGTTAGAGAACATTCTAGGTTTCTTTTTTGTCTTGAATGGATGTCAACACCATTTTTACAAAAGTATCCATTAAGGCGCGAACAAGGGGGATGTGTGCTAGATTGCGGCAACTGGCTTGTGCCAGCCTGTCAC